>ML732225.1:0-165969 GCA_009176345.1 Aspergillus leporis | reverse complement strand
AAAAAAAAAAAAAAAAAAAAGAAAAAAACCGAAGCATGCTAATGGATATAAAGCGATGCCTTCGCTGGTGGTTTCTGTGCTGGTGTTGTGCAGGGCAAGTCTCTTGAAGAGAGCATGAACTTGGGCCAGTGGCTTGCGAGTCTGAGCATCCAGGAGTTGGGACCTTCGTAAGTCAAATTATTATTCTCCCTTTGCCACCAATTGCTTCCCCGACTCCCAGTCGAACCCGTTTGCTAGCTGGCTCAGTTGTACAATTGCGCCCCAACATTGTGTAAGAATCAGTGGCTGACATGATCTAGTTTCCCCTTCCCTAAGAAGACCTACACCCCCGCCAACCGCTCGTAGAATGTTTGCTTTACCGACCTATATTACACAAACAACTCTGCAGAAATAGCATGCTGCGGCAAAAAATAATTTCTTTTCATTTTTTAGGATTCAACCTTCTATACCCACTTGTCCTTGACTTAACGTCTTAAGACTTCTTTCCATCAACATCTTTATGGAGAATTGCGCTCCCATTACCTTATGATGATACATGACAGACAGGAATTGCAGAGATGACGTTCTCAACAACGATTTAATGAACCGCACATTCAGTTAGATATACATACAAATCCACTTCCAGGTTTATCTCCAACAAATTATATTTGGCTGCAGCCTGTATTTGGGAATCCATTTCGAATAGTAGTGAATCTCGATTGATATAGCTCTCTGGTAGATGAAAAAGCAAGAGACAATCCAACTAAATCTGGGAACTGATAAATTGGCCCGTGTTCCCGGTCCCGAACATTCGCCCTAGAGCGAGTTCACGGATGCGCAAAATCTGCAATATAGTCTCCTTTTCAACATCATGAAACAGTTGTAGAACGCTCATTGAATACAGCCTTCCGCCAATAAGTTCCCACTGGTCATGGCTGTATTTGATACCTACCAGCTGTCTAACAACGGCATGGCCAACGAGCCCACACGGGGGGAAATGTGTCACTGCACAAGCCTGCTTTCATGGTGAAACGGGCCCTTGATATGCTATGAACTGAACCAAGGAATGGGAGCGAAGGAAGATGCAGAATGATTTCTCAAAATGCACTGCAAACGGAGAGTCAGGCAACCTAAGCTTGCATACATGTTTCCCAGCGCGTATGTCTCGAGACACTTGGACACATTTATGTTCCCACGCTCAAATGAACCAGCAGATGGACATCACCCTCCATGTCCGCAGGGAGGTGTCTGACCAATGGCGCCGTATTGAGTGGCAGATTTGCGACTGCCGTTGAACCCCGAGCTGGGATTGCCCGCTCCAGTGGAGAGCGTATTGGCGAGGAACGCATCGTTCGCCCACGAGGTATTAACCAAGCCACTCGAGATCGGCTGGCTAGGTAATCCTAGGGATGGCGGGGAGTTCGCGACATTCAGTGGACCTCTGCTGTCCCATCCTAAGCCGGAGAGACGGAGAGGGTTTGAGGACGGTATCCACGACGATATAGTACTGGGTCCGTTAAGGGAATTCTGTAACTGGGACTGCTGCATCAAACTCTGACGGAGCATGAGATCGCTGACAGCTGGGTCAGGGGATAAATGATGACGGCCTGGGCTGCCGATGTTTCCTGGCACCAAAGGACCGCCATGTTGGACTGGGTGCGGCCCGAGACCTGGTGGAGTCCTGGGAGAGGTTGCATCGCCAACATCTGGAGAGAGACCCGTGTTCCATATGCTGGGTATACCGGGGAGAGAGGGTCGCGGCGCGTAGGATTGGGAAGACGGGACTCTGGCAAGAGCTGCAGCGTTCGCCATCGGGGGCCCAAGCCCAGGAGGAGCGATGGGGGTCTGACGAGCAGGAATGTTCTCTTCCCGGAACATTGAGTCCGTACTAGGTTCGAAGATATGGGAGGTGGGTTGTTGATTGTCCCGGGAAAAGGTAAGATGCTCCGGCAACGCTGGAGTGTTTTCATAGGTGTCCGACTCGACTAAGCGCTCTACACCCTCAACAATGCGGTGCATACTGGCAGACATTGATGCAGACTGAGAACCACCGTAGACGCTCCTGAACTCTGTAGCATAAGTAGGATCTTGTGTTGCTTCCTGGATGTCTTCTCGTTCAATACTCGCAGAGGAAAGGGTGTGATGATGCCCCGGAGGGCTGGCGAAGAATTGGGACGGAAGCCCTTCCTCTTTGTAAATGAATGTTTTCTTGTCCCCGTCGTCAACAAGAGCAATAGGGATTTTCTAGAGGCAAGCGTCAGTAGCCGTGACTGGACAAGGAAGGTAGAGGACTGCTGCATACATTGCTTACAACCATATCCAACCCATCAATTACAAATTCGCGGATCCGGTAAAGCATCTCAATGTTGGGATGATTCCTTTCCACTTCTGGATCGTTCATCCGAGGCTTTTCGCGGCCATTGGGATCCAAGTATCTTCGTGATGTAGCCTCCTTATTCAGTGGTACAAAACACAAAGTCTCTTCATCCTCCTCCAAAAGGTAGTCTATCTCGGGAAGAAGGACTACGTCGAATGTGGATGCGAGAAGAGTCAGAGTGTTGGCGTAGATTTTCCAAAACTCGGTTATTTGGACAGCAAGAGGAGTGTCTTTCTCCTCTCTATTGGTCACTAGTAGGTGGCTGACCGTAAGTAGCCAAGAACTGTAGTTGCGAAGAGCAGGCAGAACGCGTCGCGCAACGGCGGTTATTTTATCTGGGCCATTCTTTCCGTCTTTATTGTTTGATTCCTCGACTGCGAAGCGCTCAACTTCAGCTAGAAGAATCTGAAGCAATGTAAAGAACGTCTTTACATTGATGCGCTGGAAAAAAAGGCGCGCGTTTGACACGGACTCTTCTGATATGCATGTTAGGAAGTACTCTTGCAACTGTCATGATAGGAGACTTACCGGTGGAGCGTGTCTTGGAAAATTCTTCTGCAGCGATATTTACTAGACAGAACTTCTGTAAGGTGCCTTCTAGGGAACGCTCCTTCAAATCAACAGCAAGTTGATTCAACACTTCGCTTTCAAGCTCGTCGTGCTCAGGGAAGTCGATCCCTTTGTAACACTGAGCATGTAGATATACAAACCAGGGAGTAAGTGCTCTACCAGGAATACCGGCATCCTCGGGACGAATCAGCTCTCTCTTAGCCCACAGATTTGTGACCTTTCTGAACTCAATTTCCAAGTTGCCCTTGGCAGATGGGTGGGGTTCCTGGGCAGCCAATGCCCTATAAAGATGATAAGTGGCTCTCAAATGATTGCCATCAGCGAGAGCAATGACAGCCAATTGGTTGTGCGATGCGCCAGAGGCTGAGTATATCACTGTGGCAAGGTCGTAGTAACCGATGGCCGGGCCCCAATTGCGGTCCTTGCTGACCAATTCGGTTTCGCGATAGCGTGAGAGATCGCCGAGACGGATGAGGGTTGCATGACATGACTGCAGAATACGCTTTCGAAGATCTCCAGACGGTTGACCTGTGGAATCCTCCGCAGATAAATCTAACGAGAAAACCCTGGCTCAGTAAATGGTCTTATGATAGCGGGACGGCGGTGCTCACTGTCAAAGTTGAACTTCCGCGCAACATTCTCAAGCTCCGGAATTCCCCCAAAATGGGACGACAATTGCTGGATGTATCCTCTATAGAAGCGTTGACTTGTTTTAATGAACTCGAGATAATGTTTCTCAAGCTTTCGTTTCTCTACTGGTTTCTTTTTCTTTCCGTTTTGCTCGCGGAACTAGATGGTGTGCGGGGGGTTAGATGGGTCTACTCGATTGTAATCCTCGAAGTCCGAGATACTCACACGAGAGAGCAATTTGCGAAACCGGGTGTTGATCTTGAGATGTGCATCCCAAAGACGACTTTCCACGTCAATGGAGCGAGCGGTTTCGAAGTCCTGGAGGATGGCATTCTGGCAAGCTTCGCGAAATCTGTGATAACCGAGCAAGGATCAGAACAATGCGCATAAGGGAGCGCCACGTATTCGGATGGGGATGAACTGACTCAGAAAGTTGAAGGGAGATTTCGGCAAACGTAGGCTCTTTTTCGGCAAGGCTTTTCAGAAGCTCTCTCTCGATGTCGAGCGCAATCCTGTACATTGCGGTTCAGAAAGACGGGTTCATTCCTTTCCTGAAGAATATGAGATACTGACTGCCACGTATTCTGAAACGCGGACGCCATGCTCAGGATGGGTGAAACGAAGGCCGTTGTCACTCCACCGTCGACCTCGCCCGTCAGATGGCTATGGCTGGCTGGAAGTCTGCGGGCGACGAGAGCAGTGAACGATCCATCAGTAGTATATACAGAACGGGTGAGTGGGCGCTAGGCGGAGGGAATATCGAGGGTGTATTCAATGAGACAAGAGGTAAAAGGGAATGATACGAAAATGAGCTCCCATGCGCGAGAACGAAGAACGAGGGGTTAAAGCCGCCGCTCGTTGCAGAGAAAATCCAATATCACGGGAACTTCTGGACGGCGGCCGAAAAAGACAGGGCGTTGAAATTGGATCAGCTGTGGCTTGGAAAGCGGTGATTGGCTTGTGTGGCTGTGGCTGGTGTGGTGGGTTCAGGAACCGACGGCAAACGGATTAGGCAGTATTACAATACAAGGCGTATCATTACCTACCTATCATTCATTATATGACATACCACTTCACTTTCCCTCAGGCTCGAGAGGTTTTGATATCCGGATTTCCTTCTGCATACATGATATGTCGTAGTCTATCTATACTTTCTTTCATTGATTCGAAAAAGCAAAGATAAAATACACAATCTATTCAATACTTTCAAACTCTTCGGAACCAACGAGAACGCCTCATACATACATCATCCATGGCTACCCAATGAGTTTTGCAGGAGACGCTTGCATAAAATCCAACCAACCAGACGAGTGAACTATAAGGAGCAACCTGGCATCCCAACATGTCTAAGCGCTCTCGGAGTATCTCCAGTTCCCCCTCTGTGGACCGTTTCCCAGAGACCCCTTCAGAACCTTTGTCCCTGGTGTCTTCAACAGTTTCTGTCAAAAAACATCTACTGGACACCGCCAATCCTGTGGCAGAAGTAATGCATTGCTCGCTGCCCCCTCATCGGGAGACGCTTTCCTTTCCATCATATGATGACTACGAAGTTCACTATAGGCAAACGCATGTTAACCGATGCGCTGCCTGTGGAAAGAATTTCCCTACGGACCGGTTTCTGAACTTACATATTGAGGAGAACCATGATTCTTTGACTGCTGCGAAGAGAGAACGAGGAGAAAAGACGGTATGCCGCCACGTCACTAAAACTAATGAAAATATGCTCGGTAGCAGTGGCTCATCATGCTTTACCAAATGTAGTATGGATGTTTTATCGAAGATTGTGAGCGGAAATGCTCGACACCGCAGAAACGCAGAATGCATTTGATAGATAAACATATGTTTCCCAAGGTACTTAACTGAGGGCCAACCCACTGGGTAATAAGTATCTGACTCAATTTGAACCACAGACCTACAATTTCTACATAGTGAATGATGGCATAGATAAGCAGACGTCTATGCTACGGCCAGCGAACTCCAACAGACGTCGACTTTCCGCAAACCCAATTTCTCCACAGGAAGGTCGACTAAGGTACCGAGAGAGTTCTGTATCCCATCCTAAACCGTTTCCAGAACAAAGCCTAGCACCTCAGTCACAAAGGACTGAAACAGAAATTGCTCTACTCGAGAGATCTATGTCAGCTCTGCGATTTGTCCCGGCGAGTGTTATAAAGAACAATAGCAGACGCTCCGACTGATTCGAGAAAGAACATCTTTACGATGCAACGAATTTACTGCCATCAAAATATAATACTTTAATAATCATAGTAAATACGACAAGTCTCGTGATGACGTAAAGGGGACATGTAATTTGAATCGAAAGCCCCCCCCTCCCCCAGGCATCGTAGCGTTTTCGACCATCGACGAAATAAAAGAAGAACACAGAGTGTGCAATCGTCCCTAAAACCGTGTGAAGTAAAAAAAGGAGGAGTGAAGGGAAGAGAGAGATCGCAAGTACCAAAGCATGATAATCACATCGCGACATGTACAGCCTCCCTAGACGAGAAGGCTTACACTTATGTACATATCAAGATATAAAGAAAAGATGGGACGTGGGTATACAATAACATCACGTATCATCCCAGAGTATCACAAGAGCCCAGCTACCACGATCAATACTCAAGCCCGCAGCGCCAACCATTTGGTTGTTGGTCAGTTTGATTATCAACCACAGGGAAAGGGGTCTTTGGTTAGGACTAGCCGACTTGTGCCAGCGGGTATAATTTTTGAGACATTAATGGCCGAGGGGCAGATTAGAGCTGAACAACATGAGCACTGTAGCTAACCGTAGGTGATACCACGCGACAAGCTATTAGCATCGAGCTGAGAGTGCCCGCCCTCTCAGCACAAACATGTCATGAGGCCGTTACTTGTGCTTAGGCAGAGACAAATGCAGTAAAACATCACAATTGCGTTTCCAAGAGATCTGCGTAAGCTTCCAAGCTTGAGCCCACCAGGTCCACTATCGCCCAGCTTGTGTTCCCTTTGAAGGTCCTTGCCCAAACTCGTACAATAGCAATACTAAGTTGCTTTGCCTTGTAAGGGTTGGCCAAGAATTCCACATCCGGTGCGCCTGGTGGATCGACAGCCATATCGGTCTCATCCATCATACTCTTGATCCATAGAAGTAACTTCCGCTCATGCTCTGACAATCTTTGCTCAGCCTGCGTCATCGGGATTAATAGCAGCCACCGGCTTAGAAGAAACGCGCACTCCAAGCTACATAGAGAGTGTTGAATACTCCAGAAAAATGAGTGAGTCCGCGCTACAAAATCTATCCCGAGGCGGACCGGAATGGACAGTGCGTGAGCAGAATGTAGTAACGCCATAATGAGGCGTGGACTCCGTGCTACAGGTGGAGATTCAATGAGAGCCCTGGCAATCTGAATCGGATCTTGGGTGATGAGGCGACGGCACGGGCCTAGATCGACATGTAACCTGATGTAAGCGAGCCCGAGGAGGGCAGTAGATGTGAAAGCTATCGGGCCTGCCGGGTTTTGAGGGTCAATACTGGATTCTGGCGTGCGTTTCCACAAAGCCTTCCAAGCACTTAACGAACTGTCCAAGGCGGACAAGTCTTCCTGTCTCAAGCTAGTGCTTTGCATGGTCGGTGCGGAGAGACAAAGCTGACGGGCAAAAAATATTTGTTGAATTAGGGCATGTATGAGGATATAGTTTCCAAGTGGTGAGATAGGTGCCGAAGAAGTTGATATACCGGGCTTAAGGAACAGTTTTGCGAAGGCTTCTTGAAAGGGAACCTCTGGGCCATGTCGGGTGCGCATAACCCGCCGCCATTGGGCCGCGTTGTTGGCTTTCCAGACGTCGTGTGAGCAGGGCATATTCAGCTTCAGCTCTGCATTCAGAATCAAGGGAGGAATGTTGTACATGATTGAGTGTAAATTGAAAAAACAGTATACGATGAACTTTGTGCGCCTATTACCTTCTCTCCGTACCCAATCTTCCCAGTTGTTGGGATCAGGACTGGGAGGAGGCTCAGAGAGCCCATGTTCTCTTACAAGCCTAGCCAGCGTGCTTTGAAGAGAAAGGATTTCTCGCAATAGTTCAGGATGCCTCTCCCATGAAGCAAACACAGTGAGCAGCAGGAAGGTCCGGATCACTTCCATGTGAGCGTCCGAATCTTGGGGTGCATAGCCCGAAGGGTCGGCTGGATGCGAGATATGGTGTTGCTGGAACGGGCTATTGGCATTGTTCGAAGGGGTAGAAGGTCCCCTGGAATCGTGAAATCCTGATGGTGGGGACACAAAGTTCCAAGTTGGGCATTGTACTTGCTTGCTATCCCTTCTCTGTAGACGTTGCAGAAGGATTGCTTTCGCCGCATGGAAAAGCTCGATCCCCCGATTATTTTCAAAGCGGTAATGAGACCCCGCAGCTGCCAATGCAAGAGTGAGCTCAGGAGGGCATTTTGCGACCGAGAGTGTTGGGACATGGAGAAATGGGAGATGTTCGTTTAATCCGTTGATGTAGCCAGCGAAGAAGCGAGACAGAGCGTGTCTCGATGGTGGAATAAAACCCTTGGGAAGAACATAAGCAAATTCTTCGAGCTTTGAAAGAAAGACTTGACGATCTGTATTCGTTATATCCCAAGCGGGACGTGGGCCTTCGTCACCAAAAACAAGGCGATCATCCACATCCTGCGGCTCTGGCTGCAAAGACGGTAGCCGAGATCCAAAGTTTGAAAATGATGGTGGTTCGTCAGCAGGGCCTCGGGGGTCGCTCATTAAATCAGCCCCCAGTCTCGCACTTTCACGAATAGGCGGCTTTGAGTCCATTGTGATATTGGTCGGCAACATAGGCTCCTCCACTGATGAGAATACGCCGGAATCCCAATCAGAAGAAAGCCCAACGCTTTCCAGGAAGACCGTGAAGTCTTGCACCGGGTCGCCGAGATCTGTAAGATCCAGAAAAGAAGGCTCAACACCATAATTGTCGGTAATTGCTCTCTCTGGGACCTGCGACAACGTCTGGGGAGGACCTATGTTCTGCGAGGTCTTCCGCATTGACTCAAGGCTCTCCTGTTGACCCTCGAGAGCGACATGACTAGCAGCATGAGAGAGTAGATTCAGGTCGTACCCCCAGGATGGGTTAAAATGGGTTGTTTCCACTATTGGGGGAGGCTGGACCTGCACCTCTGGTGGGGGCTGCGGAACTGGTTGTGTTTGCACCGGGACGGCATCTGCAAGCTCCAGCATGCGAGACTCATGGTGGGTCGGTTGTATTATGGATGACGGGGTCTGAGGGACATCAAGATTGCTATGGTTCCGATGTTCGCGATTGGCTGCCGCCTCGGCTGGATGGACTAATCGCTCATGTCGTACGAGCAAATCGCTGCACACAGGTAAAAGTTCTTGATTAGCGTGGATTAGCTATTTTGGAGTATGGACGAATGTGTACCTTCTTGCAAAGGATTTTGAGCATATATCACACGAAAAAGGTTTCTCCTTTGTATCTGTAGATAGACTGTTAGCACAATGTCTCGTACCAGGCAGATGCTGACTTGGGACGTCCTCAGGGTTACTCAACGGGTGCGGAGATGGCGTTGGAGATGTTCCAGACGCGCAAAAGACCTGCTACAATATTCACAAGACAGGGACTTGCGGTTGGCGGGAGTAGACTTCTTTCTCACTTTCCCAGGGGAAGTTCTCTCGTCCTCCATAGCGAATTGCCTTGGAATTGGAGCATTTGTCCTTTGATGGATAACATGCGAGCGGGGAAGAAAAACTGTGGGGTTGTCATGAGGGGGTTTTGCGAGGGGAGTCACGTGGCTGCCCCGGATGTTGGATTCTGGTTGTCTGATCATCAAAGCCCTACAATCACCATTTACTTTATATCTGTCAATGTAGGACGGTCACTGGGTTAGGAGTACGTGAAAATTTCTCTGGAGATTAGCACGTATCACAGGGTGTGGATTGATTCCCTGCTTTTGTGAGCAGCAAGTGAACTTTTAGACTATTCTGGGGGTGGAATGGGGAGAGGCAGAAACAATTGAATCCAACACAATGTGGTAGTGGTAGAACATTTGGGCAAGGGTCGGAATACTAATGGATGCAGACACGCTCCGCCCTCCCCACTGGTGCGGAGAGATTTGCTTCTGATAGCAACTTTAGCATCATAAACACACTGTCTCCTCACCAGCGTGTTCTATTTGGGGGGGATTTATTTGGGGTTAGTCTGGGAACTGATTCAGCCCCAATTTAACTTGACTGTGTTGGACCCCGTTCTCTAACAATGAAAGGAAAGCAAATAAAAGTTATACATGGTTGGTTTAAATGTATAGATTTGTACATCTATGATATTCTCTCATATCCTTTCATTATTTTGTTTATTTCTTATATCTTCTTCTTCTGCCTTCCCCCCCCCAAGACTAAATAAATGCATCATATTTAACACAGACCCCCAAATTCCAGAATCAAAAGTCTTTTATTAATTACAGCAGTCGGGCTGTCAATTATATCAAAATTACTCGGTATTTATTGTATCTTTTGCGCTGGACTTTAACGGGAGTCAAATGTATTCAATCCCTTAGCATCTCATTGCTCGCCCCCCCATTACACATAGCCACGCGCAAAGCCATACCCTAATTATAAGGAATAGCACTAAGACAGTATGCTAGTCATGGTACCAACGTCTTATTGCGCCTCCGTCATCATGACATGAAGCCTTTACTCATGTCTTACGACGCGTTCGCGTTATTCTGCTTATTCAATTCAGGAATTCTTGCGCGCAAACGCCCTACCGGTTTCTCCGATGGACGCCTCTAGGCCGAGTCGTCGGCTTTGCCTAACACAGATGATACTGCGCTTCGACCTGGTTTTCGCTTTTAGGCAGCTTTTAGCAGCCTTTGCAGCGTGATCCTTGCTGGCGCCTTGGATGCCACTTCACTACCCACAGCTCTGCCTGTATGCTTGACTCCCTTAGGGGTCTCTTGCATCTATCCGCATTAATTAGATTATATCCCAAGATCTCAATGGTTAAGCAATTGAAGCTTCCTGGGCTGGCACCTCCTTTTTGCTTACCAGTTCAGTCTGCCAGCTAATATTTGGGTCCTTATCGCAAACACCTGGTCATCGTTTCACTTGTCCTCTTCACTGTTGGGCCATTCATCGTTGCAGTAGCCAAGAACTTCGCTACACTTCTCGCAGGACGGAGTATCCAGGCCTTGCTGGCGGAGGTTTCATCAGCCTGACAGAGATCATCATCACTGATGCCTTTACGCGAGCGAGGGACATGGCCTGGCTACTAGAGCGCGGTATGGGCCATCGGGTCTGTTCCTGGCCAATCATAGATGGTGCTTTTGCGGATGCTGCTTCCTGGACTTGCATTTTTTTGAATTAATCTTCCTTTTTGCGCTCCTGGCTTGGTTACGGTGATGGCGTTTCTAAAGCTGACCAAAATGTCAGGAGCTTTCATCTCGAAAGTTGCCAAATTTGATTGGCTCGGCGTCCTTCTGCTGACTGCTTCCAGAACGAGTTTTCCGCTGGCCCTCTCATGGGGTAATGCCATTTTTCATGCTCTTCATGGCAGACTATTGTGCCTCTGGTGTTGGGTATAATTCGGCTCATATCCTTCGCCATCTATGAGTCGAAAATAATTAGTTACCTATTTGGATACGCTCATTCAGGTATCGTACTGTGGTGTTCCCTCTACTGTTTGCCGCTCTATTATGAGCGCTACCATCTCTGGGGTAGCAGCATACCCAGAGACATTCACCGTCATCATTGTGGGCGTTATTGTTAGCAAATGGGGTCGCTATCGACGGGCAATCTGGATTGGCTGGTTCTTGAGCGTGCCTGGTATAGGGTTGCTATACTTGCTGGGGCCTCGCACGACAATGCCCAAATTGCTATTCTTGAATCTCGTACCAGGGCTTGGTGTGGGTATGCTCTACAGTAGGCTTGCATATGGGACGCAAGCCGCGGCAGAGGAGAAGGATGTCACCTATATGGCCTCCATGTATACCTTTTCGCGTACTCTTGGGCAAAGCATAAGCTTATCGCCATTGGAGGCGCGATCTCCCAGACACAATTTACCATCAAGTTGAAGGCCTACCCAGCACTTGCGCCACAAGCCTCTAGCCTAGCACAGGAAGCGAGCGCGCTGATTCAGATTTCAAATCTATGGACCGGCATTCAGAGGAGCACGCCATGATTCTCGAGGCCTACGCAGATAGTCTCAAGATTGCCTGAGCTCATGGCAAGTGCTTTCACAGAAGGACTTAGAAGTTAACAAACAACAAGAACCAGGGCAGAGACTTCAAGGAAAAAGAGATACACCCTTACATTCACCTGATTGACATAATTCTAGACCTAGTAGCATTCTTTGTCATCCAACAAGAGCGTGATTCAAGGTAATTTCGTTGCAAGTTGGTATATAAATGGAACTACATTGAAAAAAAGCTGGATAATCGGGCGTCACATGCTAGGGGTGGTATCCAATGCTTGTTCCTCATCAAAAGTGAATATATGAGGCATATATCTAATTAAGACAGTGGATCTAATAAACTGTCTTTTTTCATCGCGTTCCTTTGTATTTTTTCTTCTTCTTTCTAACACTCTTTGTAGTCAGTGAGTGATACTGTCAAGAAGTTCGTAGGGAGCCTTGTATATATGTAAGATTTTGGTGTTTCTGGACACTTCTTAGATATCTAAAATAGACATCTGCATCTAGGATAGTTTTGTCTGCGAATGAGACATTGTCTTTAATTTGACTATAGAGTCAGTGAGTGCGTTTAGTGCATTGCCCTCTCCATTGATATCAATTTGAGTTGGTCTGGGAGCGGAAATGTATCATAGTTCCCCATTGTTAAGAACAGAGTATTAGGGTATGGAATAAATGATCAAGTTCTCCGCACATGCTTTTGGTCTGTAACAAAACCCACCAAAAATAACACCAGACCAATTGCACAACATTTGTTGTTACCCAACAGGCTCAGTATACTTTTCCTAACATCCAACCGATATTAATGTTGTGATCATGGTGAATCTCCAGAATGGAGCAAGCAGTCGTCAGCTGGTTTCACACAGGTGATCTTCATAGTGAGCCAGAAAAAAGAGGTAGAGCCGTTTACCTAGTAATAGTAATGTCCATTGAATTTTAGTCTGTGCCTGAAATAGAAACATCAACCACAAGTGGACAATAACAACAATCAATCTGGATGGGTAATAGAATTGTTAATAATCAATAACTATGCTACTGTTTATAGTTTTATTATTATTATTGTTATTACTTTTACCCCTTCTCTCTTAGCTGTGGAACCCTCCATGGGGCCCATTAAAGGCGTTCGGTACTCGGACCGATATGGCGCCGCTTTTGTATATCAGTAGCAGCCATAGTGGTGAGTGGTGGAGCATCCAATGAATCTAATAGATGCCTAGAACATATCTACTACCTAGTGAGGTGAAACCCGTAGGTACTAGATATGTTCCTCAGACTCCCTTTTGTATAGAATATGTACCTCCAAAGTAGTTTACCGATGAGGCGCATCCTTATTGTTCTTCATGGGTAAGAAAACCGGGGAAAAGCGGCAGTAGTGTTTGGAACAAAAGAACCGGAAGTTTGAATGCTTCATTTTGGCCCAAGGAACAGAAAATGACCAGTGGCTCGGCTAGTCTATAGGCAAGTCGATCGAAAGGACAGAAACCACGGAACGAACGCAAAGCGACGGCACAAACCGCCTAAGAATAGTGAGGTTGAGCCGCTAACGGGCACCTAACAATGAAGGCCGCCTAAGGCTCGGAAGAAGAGCAGGTGATGATCCATTGTTTCAGATTAAACCCCTGACAGCCTATCAACCGGCGCGCCGTGTTTGAGGAGATTCCCACACATACGCATATCGGAGGAGCCCATCGTCTCCCTCCGATCGGGCCCAGACAGATACTGGAAGTCTGTAACGACACTAGACGATTTTAGATACCAGCAAAAACCCAAAGCTGAGCACCGCGAGGTTATCCCATTTCTCTCCTCCCCACCAACGTCCCGGCGCCATTTTAAATCCACACACCCCCCCGGCCCAAAAGGGATCACCGGCCTACTGTTCATCGCCCTTCTTCTGGGCGTCGAGCGCTATCCTACCTCATCTCACCTTTCCCCCCTCTCTGTTTCTCTCTCCACTAGTGGGAGTGTTATCGCTGTAATTCCGATCGTGAACTCTCTAGTGCAAGGCCTGGATGAGCGAGTCGGACCCGCGGGTTCGGTTAAGATCTTCCAGATTCACTGCTCAGTTGCCGTCATATCAACTTCAGCATTGACTCTGATCGGTACGAAAGCCATTTTCCGTTTTCTGGATCCCCTTCCCTTTCCTTCTATATTTGGAAATGTGTTTTTGGCCTTCTCCTTGTCCTCGTTTGCCAGGCCCCCTTTTAGAACACCAACGGAACTAACATGTATTTGAAAACCTGCAGGCTATTTTGTACCATGCATTAGACCATAATAAATGTCTGTTGGGACTTGACGTTTCCACAACGCCGCACCAGTCAATCTTTTTCTTTCGCCAGTTGCCTAGGGAGAGATTAAGGGGTGATAGATCAAGCGGAGAGTCCGTTTGCAGACGTACCCTATAGCTATCGGCAAAACGACCGGGACGAGGCCCTAAGAGTCATTCCTACCACCAACCATGCTAGCAAAGGCCACCTACTCTTCCCCACTAGGGATGTCAACATCCCAGACACCTACGACATCTTACCACAATGGACCGCCCCAAAGACCAATTTTCGCAACTCACCCCGATGGAATTTCATTCGCTAGTCCCACTGAATCGGAGTTTCCAGAAGCACAAGATGGGCTTGAAGCGGTCAGGTAAGTCGTCCACGCGCGACATCGAGGAGAAGATGTTGTGGGAAGCTGACAACCCGCTAGATCTTGGGACGAGAAGCAAGTTATAACATGGCTGCACAGCATCAACTGTGGGCAATATGAATCCTTGTTCAAAGGTACTTCTAATTCCCATTGTTATAGCTGGATAAAAGGATTAGGTGCTGACCTCATGCAGCGAATAACTTCAATGGCAACAATCTTATCGAATGTGACCAAAAGATTCTTCAGGAGATGGGTATTAAGAAGATAGGTGATCGGGTACGTATTTTCGTCGCTATCAAACAGCTTAGAAATAAGTCGGTCGCCAATCGCAAACAACGAAACATAGTAAGTTATTGTAGTCTTGGTTAGACCTCTTTGCTGTTTGCTGATCAAATGCAGAATCAATTAGCTGCACTCGAATCTGCTTATACGACTGCCTCGTCCGAGTCTAGTCGTCCATCACTTGGCCGCCAACAGACCCTTAATAATCGCCGTTTCTCTCGGAACGCTGATAATATCCATGGTTATAAGCCACCATCACGGCCAGGGTCGCCCCTGCGAGCTCAACGTTATGTCGCTAGTCCGATAGAAAATGCTCGCAAGGAGCAAGGGCAGGGATATTTTGGCAACACTCCTTCTGGTAGTTCCAGTGCTAGTCGGAACCCGACAACACCCAGCGACGGCCAAAGGAGTGGCTCCCACTTGAGACAAAACCCTAGTATCGATGGCTTAACGATGGGGTCGTTGCCTACAAACTCACCTGTTATCAGAGTAATATACACTGGCGGACAGACTAAGGTGTTGAACATCAAGCATTGCAAGACGGCGGATGAGATCATCCTGTGCGTCCTCAAGAAGCTACAACTTCCTGAACATCAATATCGCAATTACTGTTTTTATGTTTTGGATGGCTTGGAGCCAGACCCGTCTAATTGCAGGAGGTTGGGAGATCATGAGCTCATGGATATTTGCGAAAGCAACCACAAGGCCGAGCGTGGCCGACTCATATTGCGGAAGATTCATGCCGGGGAGCCAGACAAAGATGAGCTCCGCCGTGCTTCTCAGCTCGCCGTGGATGAAAACCAAGCGACTCACATAAATGCGTTGAATAGCTCAAATCCGCGCACGCAGTCTAAGATTCAGCAGCTCACTGGCGAAAGTTGGCATAATATTAAACAACCGATTTCGCCTGTATCAACTCGGCATCATAACTCGAGTGAGCATGACTTGCAGATATCGACGGAACGCGATGCGGTATCTAAGTTACGATCGTTCTTCGGTGCTCGGCCACCTAGCGAGATGATCATTCACGAAATTACGTCTTACTTCCCCAGTCACCACCGGGAAGACATTGAAAAGACCATGCGAATGTCAGTTCGGAGGTCGCAGCGCCTGAGTCGTGCCGCAAGTCGGCTGAGTGTCGTCAGCAATACAAGCTACGCATCGAGTTTAAGAGACGCACCTCCCATCCCCAGCATTGCTGATACTTGGCTTAATACTGGAGCTCAACCTACTCGTGCTCCTAGACCGCTTTCAGTCTCCAAGTTCAGCCTTCCCCAAACAGCGTATAGAGATTCTATCGCATCCAGCTCCCTTCAACCGCTGCAGGAAGAGTCACCAATTGAGCCGAATCGCAAATCATACGTTTCGTTCGACAGTGGTTCTGATGATCCCACTACTTCTCGACAGAGTCTTGTTGATGAGAATGCAAGTGTTGCTGCAACGGACGGAGGCTCACTCAATGAAAGACTGAGTGTTCTAGTGGCTGAAGACGGCGAAGAGGAAGATGACGGCCTTAATGACTTCCTGGCCGGAAATAACTTCGCTCCTAAGTATTGGATGAAGGGCTCTCTGATTGGTGAAGGTTCCTTTGGGAGTGTGTTCCTGGCCCTGCATTCGATTACTGGAGAGCTTATGGCGGTTAAACAGGTTGAGATACCATCTGCAACCAAGGGCACGGAATTTGACAAACGAAAGAACAGTATGGTCACCGCACTCAAACATGAAATTGAACTCCTGCAAGGACTTCACCACCCCAATATTGTGCAGTATTTGGGCACTGCTGCTGATGACCAGTACTTAAACATTTTCTTGGAATACGTTCCGGGTGGATCTATTGCTACAATGCTAAAGCAATACAACACTTTCCAAGAACCTCTTATCAAGAATTTTGTACGGCAGATCCTGGCAGGGCTGTCGTACCTGCACAGCCGCGACATCATACACCGGGATATCAAGGGTGCCAATATCCTCGTGGACAACAAAGGTGGCATCAAGATCTCAGATTTCGGCATTTCCAAACGCGTGGAGGCTTCTACTCTTCTTGGTTCTCGGGCGAGCGGCACAGGAGGTGGCCATCTTCACCGACCTTCGCTGCAGGGCAGTGTATATTGGATGGCACCAGAAGTCGTTCGACAGACAGCTCACACCAAGAAGGCGGATATTTGGAGCTTGGGCTGCCTGGTCGTGGAAATGTTCATAGGAGCCCACCCGTTCCCCGACTGCAGTCAGCTGCAAGCCATTTTCGCCATTGGCAGCAACAAAGCCAGACCACCTGCCCCAGAGCATGCGAGCAAGGATGCTGTGGCTTTCTTAGACATGACTTTTCAAGTTGACTACGAGCAAAGGCCAAGTGCGGACGAGTTGCTGAAGTGCCAGTTCCTGGCCGCGCCACTCACGTGAAACGAGCCCCGACCGAATGCAGACGACCAAAAGATTGCAATGTTTGAATTGAGATTGAATACCCCCAGGCGTATACGCCGCCAAGCATCTAAAGTTTTGATAATTTGAATTCTTTGGTTACCTGACTCCTACTGTTGCCCTACTCTCTTATTTCAGACTCTCTGTGCCTCCGATTCTTTCTCAGGGCAGAACACAAATATCCTGATTCTATTTCATTGTCAACGTATGATGTTGTATAGGACTGAACGTATAGCGTTCTTGATTCACGACCCCTTAACTATCCCATTCTTGTACTTTAATAAGCGATATTCTCTTTTGGTGGATCTGAGGGTGTTTTAATAGAATATATCCCGTGTTTAAAAGCTGCGTGCTTGGAGGGATTTATGTGCTGAGTCCACTTCGCACGTAGGTGGAATCCATTTGAACAATCAAGCGATCACTTGGAAAATATGAGAATTTGTGCAATAAAAGGTACTAATAGATCAGAGCATATTTTACATGAATTTAATGAGTCACAGAACTTCCTTGTTTACATATTCAATGCCGACAAAACAAAGATGAGAGTACAAACGTTTGCTTGGGAGTAAAGGGCTGGCCTTCGTCAAGTGTCCTGAAATTTGCGGAATTGCCCAAATATATCAATTCGGTCCCCTTAGTTAACCATCTTTCCATAGAAGGGAATTCCCATAGCACTGAGGAGAAGCCGGGCGTCTTTATCGGTCTTGGCCGTTGTGTGGACTGTAATATGGCATCCGGGAATCATCTTCGGTGGGTACCTTGTCATCGGACAACATTAGTCAATGTGTTACCCTACCCTGATCTAGTACCAGTATCATAGGGTGACTTACATATCATAGTTTACCTCGATCTCAGGGAACAGAGCAACGTTCTCTGGCTCAAGACCAAAGGTGATGTTCCCACTGCTGTCACCGCTGCTCCCCTTAACCCCCTCCCAATCTTTGATCCTGGGCATAACAACATCAACCAGCTTTCCGAAAAAGTGCAGCATGTCTTCACCACGAAGCTCCGCCTTGACGGCAACAGTATCTCTGCCAGGTGCAATACTCCAAGTGGCCACGCTGGTCTTCGATTTGAAAGTTTCCACGCGGACATTGGAAATAGCTTGAACAGCCATTCCTGCAACATGCAACCACGACGAATTTTCCTTGGCTGCCTGCTTGACGTAACTGTGGATGGTAATTCGTTCTAGCTTGGGGAGATTATTGAAGTTGATCGGTTTCCGGAGAAGGCGTAGGACATCGCCTCCACGGGGTCCACGGAGCGGTCTGTTCTTGTGGTACGGAGAGCTATCATCCCATGAGCGAAGACGAGGAGCCTTTGGTGGCGGCTTGAAACCGGGGGGGCTGTGAACATAGCAGAGGGTGAGGATGTCGGAAGCGACGGTTGATTGGTAAGTTTGTTCTACTCGGGGGAGCGAGAAAGGACCCGGAACATAGAGTCGGGAAGAAGGATCAGATGTCGGCGGAGGCTGGTGAGGGTGTAAAGGACCACGGTCATATTTGGGTGAACGAAATTGGTAACTGGAAGTTGAAGGTTAGAGCCGAGAGCGCTTGCTTGGAGGTCGAACAGAATTGCAATGTTGCTGATGTGGACTTACCGACTCCGTGGCAATTGCTTCTTTCGGGCCTTAGTCCTTGCAATAGGATCAAATGACTGCCCGGCATCAGAGGGTGCCGTGGTACTCAGAGAACCTGTCGATTCAAGGTCACTGAGGTCGGCCGTCGCGGCCTTTGACGACGCTTGATCGGAGACATTGCGCCGCAAGCAGAAGCTCTGTGGGCGAGAAGTGGGCACAAATGCCCTTGGCAATGACCTTGCCAGGTATCTTGACGACTCACTGGCAGCCATTGGGGTCTATAAGGGATGTTGTCGCTGTAGTCTAATTCGAGACCGGGCTGTCCAAAAATTGTTTTCTGGATCTGGAGACACTTCGACTTCGGGTGAACGTCACGTGGGTGTCGGTACTGCTGCCTGAAGACCCTGGCGTCAATATCAGGCAACTAACGAAGCTCCGCAGAAGGTAGCGGGAAGGAGATCCACATGTGATCAGCTTCATCATCCCCGCGCCAAATCTGGCAAGCTAGGCATCCATAACTTAAGATCCCTGCCGATCCTGCGTCAAAGTCATGGGTTGTTACTTTTAGGGCTTCATACTATAATCGTTTTGATAAACTACTTCCTCTTACTTACTGCGTACGACTTTCACTCAAGCCTCGCTTGTGTCACCAGATGTGATGTCACTGAGTTAGTATACGCCGTTTCACATCACAATATCATCATCAGAAGAACTAGGCACATGATATGTCTGGTGAGATTGCCAAGGGATATTCTCGCACGCTGCATGAAAATCCTGGAGCCTGGATTCATACCACCCTCATGTCGACACATATCTAAACCCTTAGTTCGCACACCTGTCTGCGGCCTTCGGAACCCTAACCAGCAAAATATACGTTACATCGTGAAAAAATGAGTGGCATTCACAGGTTCCTCACCAGGCGCGAGCGACATAATAGAGATGGGAAGAAAGATGAGGTACATCTTAGGTTGTTCAAAGGCCTTTTATGAGCTTAGCCCTACTAACATTGCTATCTTCAAGTCTTCGAATATACTTTCCCGTCCTCTTTTCCGTGGCTTCTTCTCATCAACCCAGGCGCATGGAGATGCTGATGAAGAACAAAAAAAGGTAAAACAGGGCCTGTCTGGCCATACAAGCTATAATGTGGCTTACGAGAAGCAGGTCAAGCTCCTGGAGCGTCGCATTGCACAGCTCGGCATCACTGGGCTAAAAGAGGAACACTTTGGTTATGCACTACAATCACCGCATGCCCAGGGGGATGTTGACAGAGCGTTCGACTTGCTTTTACTTCTCGAAGACTCTATCGAGGGAATTATAAGGGGATATACACCAAGTACGAAGCTTCTGGGAGCCGAAAACCGCCAAGGAGTCACCTGCTATTTAGATGCGCTCCTTTTCGCGATGTTTGCCCGCCTAGATTGCTTCGAGGCTATTCTATACAAGTCTTTCATCGATGAGCCTCGTCGGAAGCTTGTGATACTGCTGAGGCTCTGGGTCAACATGCTGCGGTCCGGAAAACTCATCACAACGGATATTGTACGTACTCCGTTTTTCTGAAATGATGTTGTGATGGAAAGGACGTACTGACTGAATAATCAAAGACCAAACATTTGCAGGACGCACTAGCTGAATGTGGCTGGGATGATGCAGCCAGGCTACGTCAGCAAGATACATCAGAGGCATTCACATTCATTACCGGAACGCTAGAGTTGCCTCTTCTTACCCTGAAAATGGACATCTATCATACAGGCAAAGAAGATGCAAGCGATGACCACAAATTTATCAATGAGAGGTTGTTAGAAGTTGCGATACCCGAACCATTTGACGGAAACACTGTTACACTTGAGGATTGTTTGGAATCGTACTTCAACAACCGGATAGAAGTGAAACGATACCTGGAACGGCGTAATACTGTGAGCTCCACTAAATCAGTTGACTCTCTGTCGAAGGGTTCCACGATGCATGTCGAGACGGTGGAAGTTAGCCCATCTCCTTCGACATCTCCAACAACATTATCACCTCCTCGACTTGACGAAGTGATCCCAATCACGTCGGTGACAGAGCCAAGCGGCTCAGAGACACCCAAGCTTAGACGCAACAGCATCGTTCAAGAGCGTTTCATACCTAACTCGGAAGAGGATGGCCGTATGCCGTCTCAGCGGAGGGGCTCATATCGGAAAGAAGTCATGATGCCTGCATGGCAATTCTTCAGCTTGATACGTAAGGCTTGTTGCCACGTTAAAATTTACGAGCGCTAACATGACTAAAGCTTGGTACACGGATAATACGCCGACGACTGATGCACAGGTCGCAGCTCATTTTTCTTCAAAACGACCAATACTCGGCATGTGCTTGAAGCGTTATTCTATGCTACCTAACGGTAAAGCAGTTCGATTGAACACATTGATCGATATACCTACAGAGATCGGGCTGCCCCATTTCATTCAGGATGATAGCTTGGACGAAGAAGGTCCGATCTATGGGAACTTTAAGTTGTCATTGCAGGCAATGGTTTGCCATCGAGGCAATTCAGTTGACTCAGGGCATTACATTGCCATTGTCAGGGGCACCAGTGCTGGTGCTCCCCCTGCTAGCTCTCACAGTTCAGAGTCAACCTTTTCAGAAACCCCAAAATATTGGATGCGATTTGATGACTTGGCCGCGGAGCGTGTTACTCTGGTTGATATCGAACAAGCTTTGAAGCATGAGTCGCCGTACCTTCTGTTTTATCAAATTCTGCCCATTGATGAAGATGCTGCGGCGGTCAATCTTCCGAACACGGCGCCTTCTTCTGAGATGTCTGATGATGTGCAGGAACTGGACATTTCAGCGTTATCACAGAGATTAAGCACTTCGCTGAGTGATCTTCATGAAGGTTGTCGCACAGAGGGACTTCGTTCCAACCGACCAAGCTTCGAAATCACTGCCCCGGACAATACAGATATTATGCCACTGGAACAAAATGACAGAAAGTATAGTGTGGCCTTCTCCGATGCGGTCGAGTCGAACGCCTCTGGAGGACTTCATGTGCAAACCAATCCATCCACGTCACCGAGACTCGCCCCAAATGATGAAGATAGAGGGAGGAACTCCTTCTCTTTTTCTCGACGTGGGTCAAGAAACCGGAAAAGCAACCCTGGCAGCCGTGCTGGAAGCCAGACAAGTGAGAGCAGAATTAGCGCCACGTTTTCTCGAATTACCGGTCGACGCAGTAGGGATAAAGTCAACAGCGATGGCTCCTTGACTGAAGACGATGAGTTCGCCATTGATAATGAGCTGTCAGGCGAGAGAGCCATACCAGCAAGTAGCGAAAGCAACGAAAAGAGCCCTCGACGGGGCAAGGGAAGTGCTAAGAAAGGGAAGTCAAAGGAGAAGCCTAGGGAGAGGATTGGACGAAAACTAGAGCGGGAATGCTCCGTAATGTGAGCGATGATTCTTTGACGGCTCCATGATTGATGTTTTCCATGACCACTTAATTCTAGAGAAAGGCGATTAACACCCAGCCATTTGTCTAATTCTTTATCATGTGCCCTGGTCATTCGCAACTCGGGATGGTGTTATGTGTATAGACTTTCGAGCGATAGCATTAGAGATAGATAGGAGAGTGGGATTCTGTATAATCAGAGCATTTATTACATGCGGCACACAGCGAACTATCCGTGGTATGTAATACATATTACTGTATGATTGAGTGATCAGATGCGTTGCATTCAGGATATCGAGTCTCTGGGGTAGAGAGGTACTTGCCTAAGGCTGCAAGCACCGGGCCAAGGCATCAACAGCTGTGGAGCTTCCCCCATCCCGCGCTATCAATCAGTCACTCCCGAACAGCTTGACACAAGCTCCTCTCTAACTCTCTCCCTCTGAGATCCCGCTATGATATAGCGCCTTGTGTTATTATTAGCGCATCATGGCGCTAGATGCATCTAGTGGTTATGTTGCTCCCAGCAACTTAACTGAAACCCCCGATTCCGCACTCTTCGATGTCCGACGTGTCCAGCTTCAGTTCCCGCTAGCTGCGGACTTCGTTGCTGCGCAAGTTGCGAACAATGTGCTTATCCTGGCTCTCGCGACCAATCGTATTCTGAGAATTGACTTGGAAGCTCCGGAAGACATTGACGGTATGCTGATTCCTGTGGCTCGCCGAATTTCGGGCTTCCCGTCTCGCAGTAACCCTTGGGATGCTAATTAGACCGTTCTAGACATCGATCTCCCAAAGAAATCATCAGAAATAGGAGTTATTCGTCGAATGTTCCTAGATCCTTCCGCATCCCACTTGATCATCACTACCACCCTCGGCGAGAATTATTATCTTCACACTCAGTCGAGGCAACCTAAGCCACTATCGCGGTTGAAGGGAGTTTCACTCGAGAGTATCGCCTGGAATCCATCGCTTCCGACAGCTTCGACTAGGGAGATACTTCTAGGCACTACGGATGGCCATATATACGAGGCTTATATCGAGCCATCCACCGAATTTTATCGCCGTGAAGAGAGATATGTCACTGCGGTGTATAGAGTGACGGAAGCGTCGCCGGTGACAGGACTGTGGGCGGAGTTGGTACAAACCCCGTCTGAGCAAAGGCGGGTACTGATAGCAACTCATGGCAAGTTAATGTGCTTCCTAGGGCGGACAGGAAGGCATCACGGGAGAGAAGGTGGGGGTTCCATATACACCGACCTTTTCCAACGAGAAACTCCCTCGGTCCATGAGGTCCAGAACCCTTCTAGTACTGCACCGTCCACCCTGGCTATATCGCCCACCATTGCGGATGGCAACCCCGAGAAGGAGTTTGCGTGGCTTAGCTCCCAAGGTGTTTACCATGGCCACCTACCACATTCTTCTGAGAAAGTGAATCAACCGTTTGAAAGCGCAAATATGCTCCAACGGTCCATGTTCCCAGCTACTGAGTCCGCACGAGGAGGCAAAAAGCTTATACAGAATCCCATAACCGCTATGGCACTATCTCAATGGCATATTCTAGCCCTTGTTGAAGGCAGAGTCGTCGCCGTAAACCGCATGAGCGAAGAGGTTGTTTATAACCAACTTGTCCTAGAGCCGGGGCAGTGTACGTTAGGTCTTCTGGCAGACTCTACACAAAACACATACTGGTTGTTCACTAGCCAAGAGATTTTCGAGATTGCGGTAGAGGACGAGGACAGAGACATCTGGAAAGTCTTTCTGCAAAAGCAGAAATTTGATGAAGCTCTCCAATATGCCCGCTCCACATCACAAAAAGATGCCGTTTCCACTGCTTCAGGCGACTTCCTTGCCAGTAAAGGTCGTTACCTGGAGGCGGCCAAAGTCTGGGGCAAGAGTAGCAAGGGATTTGAAGAGGTCTGTTTGACTTTAATTAACCGTGCAGAGCACGATGCTCTGCGGAAGTACCTCCTTGGTCAGTTATCGACGTATAGAAAGTCATCATCCATGCAACGGATAATGGTTGCAAGTTGGTTGGTAGAAGTTTTCATGACCAAGCTAAACTCTCTTGACGATAATATAGCTACCAAAGCGGAACTGGCGGAGGGGACAAGCACCGAAGAAGTCAAAGGCCAGCTCAACAGCGTCCGCTCTGAATTCCAGGAATTTGTCACTAAGTATAGGTCGGATCTTGATAAGAAGACGGTTTACAGCATTATCAGCAGTCATGGTCGAGAAGAAGAGTTGCTATACTTCGCCACAGCCGTAAATGACCACAATTATGTGCTGTCGTACTGGATCCAACGTGAAAAATGGCTAGAGGCACTGAATGTTTTGCAGAGACAAAGCGACTCTGATGTGTTTTACAAGTACAGCAGCGTCCTGATGACCCATGCAGCTACTGGGCTAGTCGATATTCTGATGCGGCAGACAAACCTTGACCCCGAGAAACTTATACCTGGATTGCTGAACTACAATAAAATGACTAATGTCCCGCTCAACCAGAATCAAGCCGTTCGATACCTCAATTTCATCATCGTCAACCATCCGAAGCCTTCAGCCGCAGTGCACAACACACTCATATCGATACATGCTTCCAGCCCTTCATCCTCAGAAGCAGGGCTTTTGACCTATCTTCAGTCCCAACCTTCATCTCCGCCCCCGTATGATGCTGATTTTGCTCTTCGTCTTTGCATCCAACATCAGCGCTTCCAGTCATGTATCCATATCTACAGCGCCATGGGACAGTACCTTCAGGCAGTTGAGCTGGCTCTTCAGCACGAAGATATCGAACTAGCAGCAATCATCGCTGACAGACCAGAAGGAAATGACAAGCTCCGCAAGAAGCTATGGCTTCTCGTAGCTGAGAAGAAGATTCAACAACCTGGAACAGGCATCAAATATGCCATTGAGTTCCTCCGTCGATGCGAACTCCTCCGCATAGAAGATCTTATCCCATTCTTCCCTGACTTCGTCGTCATCGACGATTTCAAGGATGAAATATGCAGCGCCTTGGAGGATTATTCCCGCCACATTGACGCCTTGCGCCAGGAGATGGATAATTCAGCGCACACGGCGCGGCAAATACGATCTGAAATCGCAGCCTTGGATACGCGTTACGCCATAGTTGAACCCGGCGAGAAGTGCTGGATTTGCTCGCTACCGGTTCTCAGTCGTCAATTCTTTGTCTTCCCATGCCAACACGCTTTCCACAGCGATTGTCTAGGAAAAGAGGTGCTCGAGGGCGCCGGCGGAAAAAGGAAATACATACGGGATCTGCAAACGCAGTTGAACAACGGTGACATCAGCACATCTCGACGGGAGGACATTGTCAAAGAACTAGATGGGCTGATAGCAGAGGCTTGGTAAGATTTTCCCTTCCCCATTCCTCATCGCGTACTAACATGTGGATAGTATCCTCTGCGGAGACCACGCCATAAAACATATTGATAAGCCGTTCATAACGGACTCTGACGCGGCAGAAGAATGGGCATTGTAAGGGCAAGGAAACTAAGCGTTTCGTTATGCATTATTCCCATTTCGTGTCTCACCTATTAATGAGTCATATCCCCGAGCGTTTACCCTTCCAATTTGACGGAGCCTTGCTTTGACTTTCATACGAAAGGATACGATATGTTTATACCATTGACTACCTAGCTTTTTTACATATATCCAGCCCCAGTTCGAAGAATTCTTCATATGAAAACCTTTACCTAGACATTAACATTGATCTTCATTATTACTCAATATTCTATGCAAGAATTAAGAATAACACTTTACACATAATCACGTAACCCAACCGAGATAGGCACTCCATCGAAGAAGCCGAAAAGAAAAGTGAAGTCATCACAAGAGTCTCAAGAGCTCCAAATCCTTCGCAACAGCCGGACTAAACGGCGCACAATCTTCCAGGAACTGTAACATGTCCTGGCTCCATCGTTCCCAGTCCTGAGGAAGGGTGCTGCGGAGACGGGCATCAGGGGAGTGAGAGATACAATAGAAAAGGAGGACTTGGCCAAAAAACCTAGGTGGAATTAGTCAGTTATTGCCTGTTTAGATTTCTCGGATTGTCTATCTGTGGAACGTGCCAGGGGAGAAGGAAGGAGGACGTACTGAGAACAGAAAGCGAACTTGATCGGAATGCAACTTTTCATACTTCGAAAGATGCCGCCGGTGACAGGCCAGTTCATGGCGTTTTGGAGGCCGCTGCGGACCTGTTCAAGGTCTTCCTCTGAGAGGGAGGCGGGGATACGTAGGGCTTTGTAGAGGTATGGACGGCCGATGTGGAATTTAGCGATTATGTAGCGGCCGCGGAGCATTGCTTCTGAGACGGCGGTTGCCGGGGATAGGGGGCGGTTAGGGTCTTTGGGGAGGGAAGAGATTGAGGTTGGGGATGTGATGGCGGTGGGTGTTGTTGTTGTGGTGGTGGTGGTAGGGTTTGCTGCTGGTGTGGTGGGGTGGGTATCTTGGAATTGGATGGCGGGTGGGAGGTTGAGATGCCATTGCTCTAGTTGGTGGTGAAGCTCTGCGTTGATGGCTGGGAGTGGGAAGGTTCCTGAGTCGGCTGGTGTGCTGTTAGTTAGATTTATTATGAGGAGGGTGGAGCTTCATGGCTTACAGTAGAAGTACAATGAGTGTCGGATGCGGGTGAGGATAATACGATGAGCGACCTGCGCCAGGAAATGATATTGGAAAAAGGAATCGTCTATCTCATCCGAGGATGATCGATGGGGCACGAAACCGACGGTTTCGAAGGTGATAAACTTTGGGATGGGTACGAGTTCTTCGAGTCGGGCTAGGCCACTGGGAGGGAGATGCAGCTCCTGTACTAGGATGGTTTCATTCATTAAACAGTTCCAGTACACTCGGGATTTCATATCGCCTTCCCATTCATCGAAATTGATGTCGTGGCTGGAGGTGTTAGTGAAGGGTAGGGAAAAAACACGATGAAGTGGCTCACTTGGTTAACATTTGGAGACAGCAAGTAGCAGCGCGGTGGATCATAGCCCATGCATCCATCGGACGGAGGATTTGACTATAGTAGACGCTTTGGTTTGGTTAGCTAGCAGCCCGATTTGGTAAGAGAGGGACCGCGTACGATGACAACATATAGAACTGACAGCTCTGGAGGTCATTATCGCACATCAAGAAACCAATGCGTCGACGCGCTTCATTGAAGAAGCGTAAGCCGAGGGGTTCCTCATGGATCACGGCCATCCAGTCTGGTGGTTCAAAACGAGTGCTTCGGGTACCGGGTAACGGATAGTTTCCTTCTTGATGAGCCTGGACGGCGTGGCAGCCTAATGCGAGAACAGTTAAAACTAGACAGCTTTCTATTGTGTAGCCGAATCCACTCTCGATTGCCGCCCAAATTGTGAAGGCAAAGTAGTAGTTTTTATCCATGATGGGCGTAAATGGATTGAAAGTAGCAAAGAACGCATCAGAAAGACCTTTGATCATTGCCAGTGGAAGTGCCTCTAGCCAGTCATCGCCAGCCTGCGGTGGGAATGGACAACTGTAGAATGGGAGCTGGGGTCTCTTAGCTTCTAGGTCAATAACGTAGTTCTTTCCGAGTCTTTCATGGGCATCTAGGAGTCTCTTCGGAAGAATTTCCCGGGCCCCTGGCCAGAGGATAACTCCGTGCTGACTGAAAGAGATCGAGACTAGCCCGTTCGAGTTCGTCGTATTCTGGTGCTCATCAAACTCGAAATCGTCATGCTCTATAGCGTCAGGAGTAAAGCCCTGCGTTAGGGGGTTTGTAACGGATGCTCGGATGCTGGTGCCCTGGCCGCTTCGGCTTGGAGTACTCATATCCGCTGGGCCATCAAGGCTTCTGGGCAACTGCCTCTGAGTTGACTGTAAGCCATTGAAGATGGATGACGGAAGGTTCTCCAATTTGGTCTCCATTCGATGGAGAGTGCTCATGATCAGACTGAGCGAATGGTCTCGCCTGCATCGGGTTATTAAGGGCGATTCGACCATCAAGGCACTACAGTGGTGGTTACTTACTTGGAGGATTTGCGCTCGTTGTAGACACATTGTAGACCGAGGGATTTGCACAGACCACATTTTGGCCGGGACTCGTCGCATCTGGTCTTTTTGAGCCTGCACGTTTCGCATGCCTATAGTATGCGTGTTAATACAGATACTTATACATACACAGTCCACAATTTCAATGGAAACGTACTACTGTGGCAATAAAATTCCGTGGCTTTTTGCCAGCCGCTGTAGATTGTTGCTCCGGTGTAGGCGAGAGCAGGTCATTGATCGGTAATAGACCATTATGACTGTTATCGATATGCTCCAGCGGCTGAGAGCCACAGGGAGAGAACGACTCTTGGTACGAACGCTTGCTCATTGTGCATGATTGGCGGAAGGAAGAACCTCAAGTCAGATGACTGCGCGGATCAAGGATGCATGTCATATTTTGTTTTCCGCCGATGAGTCTGATATTGAAGGGTTGTAGAATGCTTTCTCTTGATTTGACTGATTCATTTGATTCTGCCGGAGCGGAGGCGCCGAACTCCGGACAGCCAATCACAGCGATCATGTGATGTTATTCGTCCATGCGTAGCCCAATTTTTTCATTTACAATTAGAATGTGATTGTATTAAATTTATTAGCTTAGACAAAGAATGGCCCTACCCAACCCCAGCTCCGAGCTGAACCGCATCAAACCTCAAATAGGTTCAAGAAAAGTGAACAATGTACAGCCACTCCGTACTGTTAGCACAGCACTTCACAAGATATCCCGGCTTTCGCGGACAAGGGTAGGCTATTTGATCATTAATAGTACGTGTAGTAGGGCATGATGATGACCGTAAGTCTTACAGTAGAGGTAGCAGCCACCTGCTGCGCAATCATACTCCCAATACCAATGGCTATTCTAATCCAGCGTGAGCCTGTCTCGGCACCCCTGCCATAGGTTTCACACCCCAGCCCGACATAGATAAAACATGGGACTAGTGCCCACAGACGCATTTCGGGCTCTTTGCCACCGTCGTTACGTCGGGCGAGATTGGTTATGACTTATCACCGAGTACTTGTGGAATATCCAACGATACTTCCTACCAGGGCTGAAATGTACACGAGACCTGTTTGGCTATCCGTGAAGTTGTATGGGGGAGCTGAAAGGGTTTCCGAAACAGTGTTGTTGGTGACATGCCTGAGGTGCAGCCAAACGCAAAGATAATACCAGCCTGAGTCAGATTGTTAGTGAAAGTATAAGTTAAACGGCATGAATGTGCGCGGGATACATACGATGACTATGTTGGGAAATGCCAACAGAAAAAATGGCCGTTTGAAGTACGTCCAATACAATGTGCGATCTTGCGGAGAGTACACCCATAGTCTGAGTTCCTCCTGGAACATCCGCTTAGGGGACTGAGAAGGTACCGCTGTGCTCATACTTGTACCTTCCTCGACACTGACATTATCTGCGACGACTGGTTCTTTTTCCTTCGTGGTCGCCGTGTTATCCCCCGGGGACGCATTCGATTAGTACAGTGTCTTATCCTTGGTTGTGCGTAGTGTTTCTGAGGAGGAGGAGGAGGAGGAGGAGGAGGAGGAGGAGGAGGAGGAGGAAAGAAACCGGGGAAACAGCGTCTCTTCAAAAGTGAAGAAAAAGTGACGATCAGGATGCCTTCCGCAATTGACACAAACCATTGCGCCCAGCGCCAGCCGGGTCCATCTGAGATATAACCGCCAGCTACCAATCCGATAATAGAGCCAAGCTGCTGGACAAAAATGTAGACTCCCAGTATGCGGTCGCGTTGATGATCGGAAAGCAGATCAAAGACGACGAGCTGAATGAGCAGAGGTACCGAGTCCGTTGAGGATGTTGCTGCCGAACCATTCACCTGCGGTGTGGAAGGCGCCCATCCAGAGCGATGAATCAATCCAGAGCAACAAGGTCGCAAGGAAGCAAAATCTTCGACCAATCTTCATAGCAGCAGGAACCCAGAAGATATTTACCAGACCTAGAAGTAGATAGTTGAGGGTACCGCCGCCGTTCATAATGGTCATAGTTGACCCAGTCATTTCCACGATGGTCGTGTAGGCGTCGCCGGTGTTGTTTTCACCAAACGAGAAGACGCAAGCATAGATAGAGATGAGAAAAAGATTCCAGTACTTCTTCCATCTGGACCAGTTTAGCGGATCACTCTCGCAAACAGTGGGAGGTGGCAGCAAGATGATATCCGAGCCATCGTGAGCGACATCCAGATTGTGTTGAGTATCAACACTCGACGGTATAAAAGGGCTGCTACTGCGGTGTCGAGAATGCCGGGTGGTGCGGGGACGGTTTTGCCGGTTTTGAAATTGCTCGGTGCCTGTAAGATCGAGATCTCTATCTTTGGGAAACAACATTCTTTGGAAGATACAGAAGGAGAAGGAGGAGATAGCCACTGCTGAGACTGGGTGTAACCATCATCATCATCATCATCATCATCGAGAACTCCAGAACCTTATACTCAGGCTAATAGGTACGAACCCATGGGGATATATCCGAGTATCGAGCTATCTACTAGCCATTATCTATTATATGTAGTCTGATAATGGCCACAAGTGGAGTGCATTGAGCACGATATGTTACCCCAGGTTTCGGACATGATATTATGGCGTGCTAGCATAAGGAGTGGCGAGGCAAAACCAACAAGGATTCTATGTGAAAATTGCCCCTTCACTGTTATGGGTCCCCGTAGGTTCAAGCGAAAGATCACTTATCGCCATGGGATTGGGCATCCTCCGTCGACCGGTAAATCCCGCTAATAACATGAATGATGACGGTGTGGATATTAGTGCTACATACTCATATACACTAAATCCACACCATCAAGAATCAATCCGATTAAAGTGAAAAGCAATTGATCAATGATTCGTATTATGCTAGGCATCAGCAAGCCGGTTACGAGGAATCTTCGCCTAGGCCTTCCATTGCCTGGGTTTTATCACCCCGTTAGGTGCTTGATAACCAAGTCATCAGGCGATAACCATAATATTGTTAAAAATAATGACAACCTTTTTTTTTTTTTATTTATCGACTTTCATATCCGCGAGCTTCCATGAGCCTATTGTTTGTAGTCAGTGTCAGACATTATGTGGAAATTCGACTCTACATCTCTTGGTAGACACCGAATGCCATTCCGAATCCAAAGTTATACTTGGTCGCGCCGTCCTTGCTATGTAAATTAGTCCGCAATATGTATTTACTGGCCTCGATCGTGCTACGACTCGTAGGCACTATTCAAGGGGATAAAATATAAGTGCTCATTTTGGACTACCGCGTGTCTTCACCACAACGTTGAAGGCCTCGATGAAGCTTCCGTTTAATCTTCTATACATGTGCTCAGGCCCGGAATCTCAGGTTTGATGAAAAAGTCAATCTCTACCAGGGGTATGACTTACTAACCCGAGAAAACCCAAGCATTACATAAGGTCTCCAGCGCTTTCAGCATCTCATTGATAGTCTGAATCCACGTCTTCATTAGCTTGGGTTCACGAAAGCAATACACTATGGATAGCCATGATCCTATTTGTTGCTCGGCTGTTCTAGCTGCGTATTAGGAAAACTCCTGTTGCGTCTATTGCCCTTTCACGTATCTCAAACCGATAGTTAACGTAAAAAAGCCTTCATCAAAAGAAGAACACTATACCACAGTTAGGGTTGCTTAGCATCGATAAACTCCAGAAATTGCTCTTTGTTTGGGACAAGCTCAACACACTTGAACGGCGTTAGGGCGGCTGCTTTCGAGCCCTAACTTGGCCTCGGTCTCAGATGTAAATGCTAGTGTATATGAATTCGAACAATAAGGAAGACCTAAGATAGACTCATGATGTGTGCTTTCGAGCTTTGCTTTTTTCGAAGCCAAATTAGCCTCGTTGACTTTATTAGAAGGTTATTCTGGAATTAGATTGAGCCCCAATCATTGGTTATCTCGCATGTAACTGTGGAGTGGCTTGTAAGATACGCCTAGGTTCAATACATGATTCTTCTTCCTGCTTTCCTGCAAGTTAGATTCCCCCTCATACCCCACAGTAATTCTTCAAGATGAAGAGGCCACACTGCCCTCATACAAGGTACTACCGCCAGAATGGTGAAAGATTGTTGATACTAACAGAGCCTGTGATGAGATATGTGGCAATTCTTCCGCGGTAGGAAGGCGGTAGCTGGAGAAACTTGTTTCCGTTATCTGTGTATGAGCGCCACTCCAAGAGGAATGTTGAGTCTACATTACTTATAGATCGGTGCTCGAAGAGGGCGTACACACAAGTTATGATAAGTAATAGTAGTCATTACCATCAGCAGTCCTATCATTGACAAAAAATGTCACAAGGGCAGCTCCCAAGCGGGCTGGAGGAGGCTAACACGCTCACTCTTAATGACCTGGGAGAAAAGCAAGAGCTGCTAACTTACTATTATTGATAGTCGACTTAACCTTGGACCCCCGATTGCTTGACTTCACTTTCCTTTTTATACAGCCATCATCCAAGCTTTGTGCTGCCAACCCATTGGGAGACAAGCACCAGTTTGCTCATTCTTCAACACCACTGCCCACTTCTTCAGGCCTTGGCTCAGACAGAAAAAGCTTACCAGCAACATCTACGATTGGTTTCTGACGGAGTCAGGCCTGCATACCTACCTGCTGGTCTAGAAATTCAGCGGCCGCACATTGCCGTTCCCGAGGTCAGCCGCGTCTCGAGTGCCGAGTCACATCCCAATAACCGAGAACCTGAACGTGCTGCACCAAGTTTTGATCGAGCCATAGCCGAACAGTATAGCTTATCCCAAAGCTCCCTCGACGAAGGAGTAGCTATTTGGTTTGGCAGGCACCGGAACAGAGTGTCCCAATCTTTTATCCCGAATGCGAGCGCGATGGATTCCTTGGAGAGATGGTGTGAATCACCTCCAGAGGATGAGCCAGCATCTATTTCAGCCATACTGGATGCTTTAGGAGATTCCACTGCTCAACTGCCTACCCAGTCTAAGAACATCCGCTCGGAGTATGCGCAATGCAGGATCAACTGCATTTCGCCATTATCGGCGGGCCCCGTCTGCAACAAGCGGCGAATCCAGTTGATCATCAAATGCTTCAGTGGCCTCCGCTCTGTCCCCCACACCTTCAGAGGATTCGTTAATCGCGTTATCAAGGGAAGGGCCAGCAAATACCTGCCGGGCTGGCCAAGCCAATGATCAAGCGTCCGCGTTTTTGCTGCACGTTCTGCTGCGATAAATTCAAAAGCAAATATGATTCTGCTCGGCATGAGAAGTCCCTCCATCTGATCTTGGGGGCATGGTATTGCGTCCCTCGTGGGGATACTGTATTCTCCAGAGTGACAGGAAGAAAAAAAACACTGTGCATTCTGTAATGCGTTGGATCCTAGCCCGGCACACCTCGATCAACATAACCACCATGCTTGTCATGGTGATACCGACAAGCGTCACTCGTTTCACCGCAAGGACCATTTGGTGCAACATTTGCGACTCGTGCATTATATCGATAAACTTTGCCTCTTATCGATGATTGGAAAATTGGACATTCTGCTATCTCGTCACGTTGCGGGATTTGTGATCATACCATGGATACTTGGGAGCAACGAGTCGACCACTCAGCTGAACATTTCCGAAAGGATGCTACAATGAAAGACCGGAAAGTTGATCACGGATTCCACCTTCAATCGCGGCGCATGTCACGAACGCTTTACCTCCTTATTTGATAGAGAAAGAATCCCAGAGTGCTAACCTATTTTCCGCGACCAACGCACATGTACAGGATCACTTTGCACAGATTTCCTCGCGCGCCCACTATACTACCGAGGAGCATCAAGCGAGCCAGGATCAGGCTCCCCAAGATGTGCGGTCGGAAGCGGTCAGCAAACAGAACCTTACAATGTCGGAGCTCAGCTCCTTTACTCAGGTGCTTACATTGCATTTAAGTCGTTACGCTCAAGAGAAAGTGAAGCATTGCATCATACTTACGGACTAAATGTTCCAACAGGAGGCAAGGCGTGTTCTCTATGACTCTGAGCACTCGTGGAATCAGACCATCGCTGACAATCCGGAATGGCTTTCTGCATTTCGGGATCTACACTGTGCGGAAAGGGATGATCTTGGTCGAGGGTCAAGAGGCAGATAATCACTAGCAGATGCCTTTCAGGCTGGTATACAGAGCTGGATTAATTTGCCTTATATTCGCTGCAGAAATGTGATTTGTAAAATTTTTCACTCTATATTCACCTGCTGTTGCTTCCACCCTCTCCTTCCCTCTGTTACATCCGTTCTACATAATCTAGTGTGGATCACCAGACATTTCCTTTCTCTATTACTTCCGCACATATATTCAACTCGTTGCCGTACGTTATGTTATATCAACCAACCATTTTTGGAGCAGAGAGACATAAGGACAAGTAGTCGACCCGATGATTAGCTCCCGCTTCCTGAACTGGATTCGGCCAACGGGCACGACAAAGGCCGCTGTTCCCACTGCGAATGATGCAAGCAGTCTGTTTTGGTCAGCGGTAGCGGCAATTTCATGGATGGTGAAGTTGCATTCCAGAGTTTCCACGGGCTCGGCTCCCTTCCGCTGAACGGAATCGACAGATTGCCTGGTGACACCGGGTAGGATGGTGTGTTCGTCCAGATGTGGGGTGACCATTTCTAGAATTCCTCCTGTGGTTCTCCAGATCACAAAGAAGTTCGGCGGTCCTGCCTCAGTGACCTGGTCATTCATGTCCAAATAGCCACAACACCTGATCACAACCCTTCTTTGCTTGACTCTGGGCTAGGATGGTTGGGCCATAGTTTGCAGCGACCTTTGCAGACCCTGAACCACCTGGCCAGGCACGAACTATGTCAGTTTCACTAGTAAGTAAGCGCATACCTTGGCCAGCTGACAATGTTGAAATCGTGGGTAGTTTGGGGCTTGGCCAATATGAGATCATGATAAACAAAATAGCCTCTTGCGGAGCTTGGAAACCTAAACTCTTATCCACGCCGATGAGGGTAGGCCGGATGTAAAGCGAAGAGCCGGCGTGATCCCTCGGCAACCACCTTGTTCCATCCAATGCGCATAAGCTGCGGATCAGTTGAAGCAGTTGCTCAGGCTCAAATCCAGGCAGGGAGATCCGGACGGCGGACGCTAGCATCCGAGCACAATTATGCTGAGGGCGGAATAAGCGCAGCTTTCCATCATATGCCCGACACGCCTTCATACCTTCAAAACACGATGTGGCGTAATGCAGGACACTTGCAGATGGCTTTAGGACAAGAGGTCCATGGGGAATTATCTGTGGTGCTTCCCATCCTGATGTTGCAGTCCACCGCGCGCGGACCATATGGTCGGTGAATATTTATGGGTGCCTAAGTCTGGAGCATCGGCTGCGGGGACTAGCATGGGTTTATCGGCTAACGTGACCTTGAGTTTCGAAGCGTCGAATTTGGTGAGGCTAGGAGAGAGAAGAGGCTGGCCGTTCGGTCAACCGATGGAATGACGGAGGTTGGAACTTGTCAGGAGACATTTTTGGGAAAGCACAGTCGCTGACTTGATTCAATCATTAGCCTTGGTCACCATAGTCACATGCGACGAAATTTCAGCATGAAGCATATCGGAAACTAGTGAAGAGATAGAGCGGGGGGGCGTAAGGCGTAGGGTGGATGAGTGAGAGAATTGTCAGTGGTATCGCTCGGTCTTTGTCATGGAGTCGACAAGAATTGGTCGAAGATTTTGGTTTTAACGTGAAACTTCTAAACGTAAAGATAATTCCCGAGAGTCTTATTCCGAGGGGCGTAGGGCGTAGGGCGCGGTTCTCTATCGGGACACCGACCCTGACTACACACCACGCCCTATGCGCTTGAATTGATCCCATATGACAATATTGCTTAACTTCATTTAAACCAGTCTGTAAAGCAGAATGTTTTAAATGTTCACCCCCTTGCTACTTTCCACCAGATGCTCCTCCTACATTGCGAATCACTACTAGATAGATATCACAAGAACGGAAACAAGATCCTACTCAAAACAAGAGAGGAATCCCTAGTAGCGCACGGTGGCTATGACCTTGAGGTATATCAGAAAGGCGGATGGTACCCTGTGCCCTCCTCGCCTTCATCCGAAGCGAGAATCAACATAGCCCACCTCATCATCTGCGTAAAAGCAACGCAAACGGTATCCGCGCTCCAACCTCTCAAACACCGACTTTCCGCAAACTCCACCATCCTCTTCCTACAAAACGGGTGCGGCATGATCGACGAAGTCACCGAGACCTTATTCCCCGACCCCCAAACAAAGACCCAACTACATCGTTGGAGTCGTCTCACACGGCGTGACGCTCCATCGTCCATTCGACATCACCCATAGCAGCTTCGCGACCATGTCCCTGGGACTTATCCCGAGCGTATCTGGAGCAAGTCCTTCCTGTGAGCCCTCGCCTCAGTATCTCCTAGACAATCTTCCCCGGTCTCCTCGGCTGAACGCAGCGTCCTACCCATACACGGAAGTCCTGCAGATACAGCTAGAGAGACTAGCCGTGGACGCCCTTTGTAATCCCTTTTGTGCTTTGAACGATGCTAAGGATGGCTTTTTGTTTACTATACCTGATGCACGGAGGGAGATCCTCGCGGAGATCTGGAGCGTTGTCTTGTCCTTGCCCGAATTGCGGAGTGTCCCGGGTGTTCGGGAGCGATTTGCGGTGGATAGAGTGGAGGATGCGGTGAATGCTATCTTGACTAAGACTGCTAAGGGAACGTGCTCGATGGTGGGGGATTTGAGGACGGAGGTTAGATTTATCAATGGGTACTAGATAAGGACACCGGTAAAAAGTACTTAGTCGAGGAGATTACGAGGCGAAATAGGAGATAAATGCGAGGTGCTCATGGCTGGAGGAACCTTTTTGTAGATAGTTCTCTTATTCGAACCTCTGTATGATACATGTACAAAGCTTGACGCTAGGGCAGATGAACAATAGTCCTAGACTCCAGGCCCAAAGTATACACAGCAGGACCACATCATACCTTCGCCAAGGTAATATGTAAAAGGGAAAGAGAGGGGGGAAAAGGCTCAGTATCTACATCCAGACAACTTCGATCAAGGGTATAATGACATACTGTACTCAACAATTATGGTTGTTGAATATGGGTTTTCAGACAGCTCAACAGGAATGCATACTTATCAATCAATCCTACAAGTTGGAGTACACTACACAGCGTCTTTTGGCTGCTCTATTATTTCAATATCACCTGGGGTAGCTGTTGAATACCGGAGAGTTAACATATAGGTGCATCTTAGAAGGCGCCTTGGTCAACGCATGCCTAAGTACATGTCCCCGGCTCTTGGAAGCTATCGCCGAGTCTTCTGGCTGATATCGGGTCTCTGAGATTAGGGCAAGACATCCGGATGGCCAATCAGGAGCCTTGCTGTCTCAATTAGTGAATAGCAGAGTTGTCAGTGTTGCAGACGTCCTCGTCAAATCACTCCTATGACACAATTTGATCGCTAGTGGCGATACATGGCCTTTCTAAGGAACCAGCTTTAGTCTCAGGCCTCAAGTAAGTCTAGCAGGCTGCTGTCGACTATTTAGTCTCAGCGGTATCTAAGATGCCCAAATCATACTTGACGTACTTAGACGGAGAGGGTTGGAGAACGTATATGCTTAAGTGAGCGAAAACATCAATTTCTACGATGTGACACTCCACTACAAATGTTACCAAATGCGCGCATATCTGGAAATGGACATTCATTGGACACATTGGAATACAGAATATAGCAGAACAGTTTGAACGATGAAGAAAAGGTGCCATACGAAAGACATTCATTATAACTTAGGCAATTATTAAATAGCCAAGCGGTCATCCACTATTCATGCATCACTGTGTGAAGCACTCGCATTAACTAAGGTGTAGTGCTTGTGAGATTTGAGCAGTGTATCTCTTATCAGAGCTGCCACGCGGCTATATAAAACTACTGCATATAGCATCAGCAAAGTGGGATGATCATGTCGTAAGTTCTTACGTACCTTTTTTTACTATTCAATACGCTCATCCATGCACATTTTAAAACATATATAAAAGTTAAGAATAGTATCACAGTCCCGAATCAAAACAGGGCGCTTATTGTAACCTAGTCACCATCAAGACTTTTAGAGCAATGCGCTAACATTAACATCCAGGGTGTTCTAGCTGAGCACCAAGTCTCCACCCTCATGCAGCAGCAAAAGCAAGTAAACTTCCAATGGCATAGGGAAGAACAGTCGGCGCCAAAAGCAGGCTTAGACTGATGCATGCTATGCCTCGCTTGATAGCAGCTAGGGTCGGAGGATATGCCTTGATATACCCGCTGTATATATATGGACCCTAATGTACCATCCAACGAAGATTTACAAGACATAGCAGAAACAAATCTCAGGGAAGAAAAAAGTTTAAAGACAAACATTATGCAGCAAGACTGTTGCAAGGCAGATACCGAGGGGGGCATTGCGGTGGGGTACTGCACTCCTCGTTCCATGAGAGATTTATGCAGGGGGTGGTTGGGCGTATCGCCGTGATTCACCATTGGGGGTGGAATGTAGTCAAATGAGGCCCCCTGTCCTGACTTTGAGGGTGTTTCATAAGGATGATATAATGAATCTCTGTTTCATGATATGGGGCAGGTGGGATTGTTGACCGTGAGGTAATTACTTTATCGATACATCGACCGTGTTCCAAAACTCAATTCCCAATGACATATATCATGGAACCAAACTTACATGAGATATAGCGGAGGTGGCAATTTTTTTTGTATTGAATAATTCTACGATATCCCCCAAGGCTACTGCGTATACGTACAGGATACCTCCAGGGTATACATGCAGAAGGTGGCCAGCAAGGGGGAAAAAGTTAAGACCACTTACATATGATATGCGCGGCATGATGTGCCGTGTAACGCGCATCTCCAGTGGGGATATCTTCCTGCTTTTTCTTGGTTAGGCGCCACAGACACAGCACGGTGCGCGGTTTTCTATTTTTCTTGCTTGCTTTTACAACTTGCTTTTTCTCTTATGCGGGGTAGTTTTTGGTGAAGGCCCTACCAAGTGCCCTGTTTAATCGTGGAACAGTTTACCGTTTTTTTTAGGTTTGATAGTAGTTTCACCTACCGATTAAGCAGCTACGGTTACTACATCCCCGTCCCAATACCATAGATGAAATACCCTAGGACCAAGAAGGGTGGCTAACAAAGATCTTGCAGATTGTGCAGCAGATACCTTTGGGGTTGTTCGTATTCTTGCTGCATAGCTGGTCATTGGTTTGGGTCAGCGCCAGGCGTGGTCAATGGATTATCGGTTTGGCAGGAGGAAAGTATTCATTTTATGTACACAAACTTGTTTCAGGGTTGAGAGATACGTTTAAAGGGCGGACGGAATTGTTCCCCTGGTCGATACAGCCCTTCATGAGCAGGCTGGAAAGCCAGGTTATGTACTACTTGAGCGTTTCAAAACTTAGAAGCGTTATCCTTCGTTTTCAATTCCTACCATCTATGGTTTTTACGTTGATACCGAGGAAAAAGAACCAGAATAATAAGGGTAGCATAGTGACCTGGAGAAGATACACACCCATTTGCAACTCTACGAAATATATATTTCTAAGCCATATATAATGTATCATATCTGCATTCACTCTTCGGCCCCGAGTACGGACATGCAGAGAATGGCACCAGTGAACCCCAGTGGTAGGGAAAGACAAAAGACGCCACAAAAATCAGACCACAATTGACTTACGTGATGGGTCATGTGCCCGTCGAAAATCTGGGGAACCCAAGGTTGGATGATCCATTACATAATCCATTAGTGCGGTATTTTATGGTAACCAACTACTAATCTTTTTCCTTCAGTCTTCTCTCAAGGAAGGAATCCAATGGCCGGGTTACCGATCCCTTCCCTATCCAGGAAGTCAAAACCAGGAGATTTGATTTCCTAATTCTCGAGACTTAGACTATCATTCGGAGGAATTGTAAACACAACCAAGCCTCTGGAAAGATCGTGCGGGGTAAAAATCATTCAAGACGTGGGATCTCAAGTTTCATTGTTTGATCAACCCGGTGGTTAACCTCAAAACAGTTGTTTGGTTTGTATATCATTAGGTACATACTGTACTTGCGATGGCTGGTTATATCTTCTCCTCATCAGTTGGCCCTGTGGGTGGGCCTATCAGGTGGCCCATAGTATATTATAGTTGCTGGGATTGTGAGATAGGAACTTTATCCATGATAGTCTCCGTATCTCTGATATCATCATCGACTCCGGCATCGCTGCAGCAATGCTATTGGTGGCTATCTCTATTATCTACCCTTCGATGTACGACGATAGCCCATGATAAACAGTTTCCCCTTCGTATGAGGGAGAGAGTTTCATCTCCAGTTAATAGAGTTGGGACAGATAACATCAGTTTAGATCTAGATTTAGGTTTTCCTATCTCAACCTTCTAAGGCCCAGCTATCACCATGGGAAACAATTGTTACACCTTGTATGCCTAAGATCAATCCATGGGGGAGGAGTTCAACCATCGACCCGAAGATGGATAAACATCATTACCTGCCACTGATAATTCTAGTGGATGAAGATGATGTGGCCAGATTACACAGTGGGCTGCTCTCTGTAGAACGAGTGATCTTCACCCGGGTGAACCGAAACTGATGGAAAACTACGGAAAAAGTCCTTGGGGGAACGAATGAAGTGTCAGCTCGGCAGAAAAACAAAGGAAAAGACCACATATGATAGAGGTGATGTAGTGAGTTGTACTGGTACTTCTTTGGAGAGTTAGTGAGGGAGTTGCCCCAACTACTGGTCCGTCGGAAGGGGTGTTGGGACTTTTTTTTTTAACTGATCGATCGCGTGATACCAACAGGGGGCATGACTCGACCAATCGAGTTGGTCTGGACGGAGGAAGTCGTTAATCCATGAGGACCCGTGGACGACCACCTCATCGCTGAGGCCTTTTGGAACGGCATCTAGGCGATTCGAGACACGCAACCACCAAAGCTGCTGCAAGGACAAACCTTACAGACACACTCGAGAAAGCGGTCAAGAGAACTAACGCAGCAACGGCTGGAGCATTTTCACCGCCAAACATTCTTTCCGGGCTAGCAAGTCCATCATCGGTTCCTCAGGACTCCATACATGCCCATGCCAGCCACGGGGGTTGTTGGTCGAAACCAAACGTCAACGTTCCTTGAAAGCGTCAACAACCGCCCAGTGATGGACTGACACCCGTTCATGCCATTCCAGCTTGTACGACTCCATACATCATATGTTACCTCCCATCATCTCCTTTCCCCGCCCCCTGGGCTGCAATTCATTACAATGAAGTGGCCAATCCTGAAGCGTGAAGAACAAACTCCCCGCAATACTGGCTCAGGAGTTGATTCAAATTGCACACGAGTACAGAGTCAGTGATGAGCACTAAATCGTTGGAGAAGGTTCTCCGCGCGTGGTCATGATCGACCTCAATAGTTGGTCGGTCCCTCCGGTCGGGTAACGTTAGTCGGTGGTTCATTCATCTGTATTCCTTGGGACCAACATCAATGAACCCATGAGAATGTCAAACCCTAAGTAAGAACAATTGTTTGAACAGGGGAACATGATCTGAAAATTTAGACCAGAAAAAAAAAAAACGAGATAGGGAGGAAAAAAAAAAAAAAAAAAAGAGGAAAAAAACTGGTGATAATGCAACGATGAATTAAAGAAGCACAAGCACAAGTATACAATCCACTCATCATCATCTGCACACACCCTCTTCAGAATTAATCTGCAACCATTTCATCTTCCCGATACACACTATCCACAATGATCATCCAAGCTGCCCCCAGGATTTATTGTTACTTTTTTTTTCTTTTTAGTCGGACTCGACTGAATGAACGAATGCTGCAATTATTGGCCACCAGGCCACCAAGTTGATTGCCTGTTTTGCCTGCTCCGTGCTGGCGTCATGCAGCCTGGGAATAGTGCCAACTCGGCAACCCCTCATTGGCCCCGATCGGCATTAGCGGCAGTACGCAAATCCAAATATGGAGTAGCGTTGACGCCACCGCTGCTCCGCCTTCGGGCGAGGGCAGTTCCGAAAATGGAAGCATGATGATGCATCATCATTTGGTTGGTTGTGTGGAGAGAGGTGCCAGTGTTTCCTATTGGGATCCTATCCGGGGGAAAGCGCAAAGGGCGGTTGGTTCACCAGTAAAACTGGAGATGACCTTCTACCAGAAATTATCATTATTACTATAGATAGCATTCTTCTTTTTTTTTTTTTTTGTTTCTGTTACTAAGTATGGTGGTGGGTAACATTGCTATGAATGGTATCAGGAACTGATCCACAGCATAATGATGGAGTCGATGAGGGAGGACCCTGGTCTGGACCTGCAGGAACTTTACCTTAGCCGGCACAGGACGTACCGCGTCCCATGTTGCTTGGGTGCTCGGGGCGCGGCAGCCTGTAGAGCTTCTGGAGGTACTGACTAATATAATCGCTACAAACTTATTTCCTCTGCCTAGGTAGAACTAGAATTGAATAGCTATAGCACGTATTTCTTAAGGAACTTTGAAAGATTTAACTTCTGCCAGCACTTTTTTTCCTATGAAAAATGACACTAAACTTTGTTTAGTGTACGTGGCATGGACCTCAATCCTAGGCCGGAAAGTTCCATTATATGTTGTTTATCCTGCTCTGGGTTAGATAAACATATTATTGAGCGATCACTCGGGCAATTGAATAATTGTGAACGTAACATTCCCCTCAAGGAATTAAAGTACAAATTAAAGTGATGTAATGTAATTCTAAAATTCCCGCCTTCGTGACAGCGGGCTGGACAAGAGAGAGCTGGAGGGAATGCCTGGGTAACAAAGGCAGGGGAATGAATGAATGAATGAATGTCCGACTGGAATTGGTAATATTACCAATCAACAGGAATTAAGAAGTTAGTCATAACTCATTATTTGACGAAATCATTATAGTGGACTAAGTAGGTGACAATATTTACCTAGTTACTGTCTGGTAATTGGTCATTGTTGGACGTCAAACATGCCGGAGCCATTACAATTTCCCGTCAACGGGAAAAAGGAGAGAGAGAGAGGGGGTGGGGTGGAACGCGGCAGTCATGACGCCGAAGGAGATGAGGATAATGATGATGATGATGATGAATGATACTTACTATGGATGGGGGGATATGTTGTGATATCCGTTCTTCTTCCCAGATGAGACGGATGAATCATTCAGGGGGGTGTGGAGACCTCTGCACCGGAAACAGTCTAGCCGCGTCTTCTACTTGACCTGCATCGAGAAAAAGAAACAAAAAGCTGGTGGACCGAGTGGAACGGAGATCGCATGTATCGTTACCACGAGGGATGCGAAGGGTCAGTCGTTGGAGAACTTGGGCAGTGCCTTAATTGTTGGGAGGGAACTTTTCGGATGACGGTAATGGTATGGTAACGGTATTCGTCATTGGCTGATCGAACCCCACTCTCGCCGCCCGACTGTCCAGTCAGCAGCGGAGAAGTCTGTCAGGTTCTCGCTCGTTCGCCCAGTTTCTGGCAGGGACTTGGATTGGTCTTTCCTCCACCCTCCGACTGCCGGTCCTAGTCCCATTTGACTGACTGTTTCGCCCCCCCTCTGATGCCAGTACTCACTTATCATCCACACCTCCTTATCCATCCATCCCTATCGCTCCTACTCCATCCTTGACTCACTAACCTCAACTCACCACCTACTTCCCTACCGACCTACCTACCATCTTCCGTCCTCCTTCCTCCTCTCTTTCTCTCTCTCTCCTATCATCCATCTTTCCTCGCCTCCCTCTTCGCTTCTCCTGCACCAAGTGCTCCTTCTCCAAACATTTTGTCCCAACGCATCTTTCCATCGCCACCCGTTATCTCCCAATTTCCCCCATACTCTTCTTCCGTGTCGTCCTTAGACGCCGTACTTGCCTCGTCGTTACAGCAAGACAAGCTTAAACTATATCAGCTTCAGCTCCTGATCGGATCTACTGCCCAAGTGGCTCTTTATACCTCTTCAGTCCAATCCGGCTAGATATAGTGCCAACTGCCACTCACTGTCTTGTTCCTCGCCTTCCGGACACCTCGGGTGACTCATCTCCAGCCAACGTGCAAGGTCACTTCGGACCCACGACTCTCGTCAATTCGCCGACCGAAGTCCTGCTACGTTTCATCTTACACACAGAGACTACGTGTGAGGGTGTCGATCTGAGAATAAGACCGACTTAGTTGTCCCAGACTCCACCGGTCGCAACCTGGGCCGGTTGCTGGTAATAGGTTCTTCAATTCGCCCAACTCAGGGAACTGAAGACGCCTGGTACCAGTTGTCCTGAGCTACAGCTATATATCAATTCCCTGCCAATTCAGGACTTCTTTCTCGTCCCTCAGACAACCTATGACACTAGCTCATCTCGAACCCTCCCCGCCCCTGAGTCACCACCACCCTTGTCCTTCAGCCTGGTGTTCGAAGGTCTTATAATAACGACAATTGTTTATACATCTGGCATTTACGATATTACGCAGCGTTCTTGGTTGACCTTATTTTCTCCTCTTTGCTTCCATCCTCATCGTCTTATTTGATTATTAGTTTCTTTTTTTTGTCCAACCGCCGGACGTCTTTCTCTTCAACACTCTTTCTCGCCATACTTGAAATCGGCTTTCGCCTGCATAACCGAAACGACATACACATGAACCCATAACGGTCTTTTACACTCTCTTTGGGTCTCTTTGATTTGCGCCTTGCGCTTACTCGTCCTCTCTATCTTCCTTTTGTTATCATATCCTCACACCATTATTATATGAACCACTGAACCGACAATCCGTTGTTCGATTGCCTTATATTCTGTTTCTTTTCTTTTCCTTTTTTTCGCTTTCGATTTCTCTTTTTTTTCTTGGTCTTCGGCGGCTAAAGTTTCGTTGGGCTGGCATTACAATTTTGACCATTGGTAGTCGCATTGTTTATTCTATTCCGTCTTGCATCAACCGGAAATCGTCTCCAATCACATATCGACCATGTCCTACCTCAATAACAGCTTCGTTGAGGGGCAGCTCCTGGATGGGCGCTTCCGCACCGTGGCTCCCTTGAACCATGGGTCCTTTGGCATGGTCTTCCTTGCATACGATACCAAGACAGGCCAGGACGTTGCTATCAAATGCATGGTAAAGGGGTCGATGCCGACTTCGCTTGAAGATCGCTTCGACGAGCTTCTCTGTCATCGCCGTCTCGGGTATCATCCGAACATCGTTAATCTCATCCATTCTTTCGAGACGGAAACCCACATGTATCTTGTCTTGGAGTACTGCGCAAACGGTGATCTTTACGAAGCGATTAGGCTCAACCGTGGCCCTTTGGAAACTGAGCATGTGCGAGATTTCATGTTGCAATTGCTCAGCGCGGTCGAGTTCATGCACGCGAATGGCTTGTATCACCGAGACATCAAGCCTGAGAATATATTTTTGACGCAGGATGGTTCCATGAAGCTGGGCGACCTTGGTTTGGTCACTGGTGACGCCTGGTCCTATGAGGCATGCGTTGGAAGCGATCGCTATATGGCCCCCGAGCAATATGACCCGGCTACTACTGGGTACTCTCCCGCCAAGGCAGATATTTGGGCAGTCGGCATTTGTCTGCTCAATGTTCTCTTTGCTCGCAACCCGTTTGCAACACCGACTGAATCTGATATCTTGTTCGCCGATTATGTTCGGGACCGACAGTCCTTGTTTGACATCTTCCCGAATATGTCGCAAGATACTTTCGAGATTTTGCGAATTGCGCTGGCGATCGATCCTACCAAGCGCTCGCTCTCTGGCATCCGTGAGGGCATTCTGCGTACGGTAACCTTCACCACCGATGACGAGGCGCTCGACGACTTCTGCACGGACGACCGCGAAATGGTACCCGCAAGCGCCAACCGCGAGCCTCTCCGCACGCCTTCCATCCAGAGCCCCTTCGTCAACCAAGGCGACTCCTTCCCCTGGGCCAAGGCCTTGCAATCGAGCCCAGCCCAGGACATCCGCCAGCTGTCTGCTATTCCCGACAACGACAGCTACTCCGAAGATCTCTTCCCACCATCCGAGACTGCTGGTACTTCCTGGTTCTCCATTCACCAGGGTACTCCCTCTATGGAATCTGTTACGGAGTCTGCTTTGGGTGACTCATACCGGTCGACAGCTTTCAGAAAGGTCCAGCCTCGGTACCCGCCTCTGTCGGATCCTGTACCGATCACTGGTTCTTTGCCGAGTCAAACATCCAAGCCCTTACCTTCCCTTTCCATGGTATTTGGTAAGAAGAAGGAAGAGCAAATCTCAAAGAGCTGGAGTGACCTGTGGGATGAAGATGAAGAGTCGGAAATCGAGGAGGTCGCCTTGCAGCAACGTCGGGAGCAGAACTCCCGTAGCTGGAGCCATGAGAGCAGTTGCCCTGAGGTCGTTGGCCCTTCCAGCGGTCTTAGACATGTCGAAAACTCTTCTATTCTTGGTGATCATTCTGAGGACGAGGAAGCGCCTGATACCGAGCCTCGCGCTATCCCCGTGAGACCTGTTCTTACTCCGGTTGAAAACAATACGTCGAAGTCAGCCCCTAACTCTCCTCAGAATTCATCTAAGAAGTCCAACCTCGACAAATGGGCCGTTTTGGGCGATCGAAGGAGGAACTATAAGCCCGCCGAGGTGTCGTTCAGACAAAAGAAGTTCTTGGAGAACATGAATTGGCGGAAGGACTGGGGTCTGGGCTCTTCAGGATTTGACTATGGATCTTGGGCTAAGAAGGACACACACTCCCCCCACGAACGTCACCGTCACCCGCTCCTGGAGAAGGGGTGGCGTCGCGATGCCGTCGAATCTCACAAGCCGGTTAACGGTTACGATGGAAGCATCGACGAGGACCTTGACCTTATTGGTGGCTGGCACGACCTTCACCTGTAAGCGACAAACAGTGTCTTCGCTTTCGCTTGTGCTCCCATGTTCCTTCCATCACGTTGGCCTATTCAATATAATCACAGAACGACCAATACTATGAACCAAACCACCTTTATCATACTTGTTTTCTTCCTTTCGATATTTGCTGCACTTCTCCACTCCGTCATGTTGGCACCGAGGGCCTGCGGTGGCATGACTTTATTTCTCTTACTCTTATAGACACTTTCGTGTGCGACTTTCAACCAGCCCAACATATTCGTGTTCCTTTTACTCCTGTATAATATATTTACTGGTGGCGGCAAGCAGTTAAAAAATGACTCATCAACTGACAAACGGGAGATTCGGTTTGACGCTTGCTCTCTTTTTTTTTTCCCCTGCTATTTTCCTTTTCAACCAGTTTCAAACTGTTCGAATATTACATCTCAACAAAATGGTTCAATGTGATGGAGGCGGGATGGCGGCGCATAGGCAGAATCGATGACGATACGACAGGGAAGGGCTGTGCCATTTCTATTGGTGGCATTCCGCTTCAACAACTTTAAAGAAAAGCAAGCCTACGAGAGAGGGATGTCGGTCTTTCTGCGCTCATTTTCCGGTCTTACCCAGACCGATGATGTACTGGACTGGATTCTTTGTACTGTAGTTAGCTGGGATAGCGGAATGGGTGTGAAGTGAACGATTATCTACATTATTAAGCAAATAACAAAGCCAAAAGTGATTCTCGTGGATCTACCCGGTTTAGATTTTTTGAAGCACTATCTATTATAGACGTAGCAATACTAACCCTAACAATCGACCTGCTGACAAGCGGTGTCGCGAGGCGGGTCACGAGCCCTGCGGACAGACCGCCGATGCGGAGAAGCCACTTTCATGCTTCAACACTCGTATTTCCTTGTCGTGAGTGATCTTAAACGAAAGTCTAACATTGTTTCAAATAATTCATTCGGTGGTTGAACTTCTTCGTACTTTTCATGCAATTGACACTTGTCCCCTTTCACCCCTCGTGAACAAAGATCCAAGGGCCAGAAAACGCCCGATAAGCTCCCGGAACATTTTGCCTTCCCCTGTACGCATTGACGCTAGAAAATCGCCACCTTTGTGATATAACATAACACAAGACAATGAATCCGCAACAACCACTGGCCTAGTCAAGTAACGCTGTGGATTTGCCGACTGTGCTGTTGGAAAGTCGAGTAAGCCGCAAGAGTGCGCGATGCTGATTGACGCGTGGACAACAGTGACATGGGCGTCTTTGACAGCTTTGATCCTACCCGGGGTCGCGGGTGAGAGTAGGCCACCGATATGCCTAGCGAGACACTGGAGAGAAGCGGAGGCTGAATTCATTCAATGGCCCATCTGTGTGGAGACTAGATGGGTGCGAACTACATATCTTGATAGCTCAAAAGTCTCGCACGACGCTACCCCAACCCCCGATCAGACTGTTTCGGTGACCACCCCCGAGGAACAAACGGGCAGTACTGCGACTGCGACTCCTGCATCCGATAGACAACCGGACCACGAACTTGATACCGACTCTCCGCTCGATAATGCTAAATTTCTCTCGTTCGAAGATTGGAAGAAACAGAACCTGGCGAAGGTAGGCCAGTCGGCGGAGAACGTTCGCGGAAACAGACACGCGGGTGGACATGAAGATCGTCGGAGGCCTACGGGGATCAATAATGCGCTGGATTCGCTAGGAGAGGATACAGAGATCGAGCTTGATTTTGGAGGCTTTGGTACTGATGCGACCGAGGCGGCGAAGCCTACATCTTGGGGGTCCAGTATACCCACGGCTGGGACCAATGGTGCAGGCACCGCGGTCGATGTTGGAGGCGCAGAGCCCTCTGGGTATGTGGAGCTTCGGAAGGCTGCCTCGCGTGGGAAAGACGCTGGAACGACCTGCAAGGAACGGTTCAACTATGCGTCCTTTGACTGCGCGGCGACCGTGCTTAAGACAAATCCCGAAGGTAAAGGGTCATCGTCTGTCTTGGTCGAGAATAAGGATAGTTACATGCTCAACGAGTGCCGCGCAAAGAACAAGTTCTTGATTCTTGAACTCTGCGATGACATCTTGGTGGACACCGTTGTCCTCGCCAACTACGAATTCTTCAGTTCTATCTTTCACACCTTCCGTGTCAGTGTCACCGATCGGTATCCGGCTAAACCCGACCAATGGAGGGAACTGGGAGTCTATGAAGCGCGGAATACCCGTGAGATCCAAGCCTTTGCGGTTGAGAATCCGCTGATCTGGGCTCGATACCTCAAAGTCGAGTTCCTAACCCATTATGGGAATGAATTCTTCTGCCCGCTTAGTCTTGTTAGGGTCCACGGAACCACCATGCTGGAAGAATATAAGCACGATGGCGACGCTAACCGTGCTGACGACGAGGCTGCTGATGCGTCGCTGGAGCCCAGTCCTCTGCCTGTTGACGTTGCGGTGAACGACAAGCCAGCCACTCCGCCTACTTCGGGCGTGCCCGATGGTTCTACTCCAGAGCCAAAAATCACTACCGAGGCGCAGGGATCTTGTCCACACCGTGGAACGGAAGTTTTGAGGCTCTTAGAAGAGGATCATCAGCTAGCAGTACATACCTGCGTTGTACGTGCTGTACCTGATGCGGCCGAGACCGATGCCGTTGACCAGGCGGTCCCCGAAGCAAGAGGGGATGCGTCTTCTGCGGCCGAAGCTTCTATATCTGTTCCCCGCGTCGACCCGGTGACCAAGGGGCCCGTGGGCGACCAGAAGATAGCTGGTCCTGCTGGTACGAACTCAGATACGGCATCTCCAACGACAGTTGTTACAGAAACAGTATCACAAGATGCGGTGTCTGAATCTGACATAAAACCCGCCAGTGCCTCGAAGGAGGAGCAAAGTAGCCCGTCGGAATCAGTGCGGCCTACCACAGCGCAGCCACCATCTGCCAACCCTACTACGCAAGAGTCTTTCTTCAAGTCCGTTAACAAGAGGCTGCAAATGCTAGAATCTAACTCTACTCTATCCTTGTTGTATATTGAAGAGCAGTCTCGGATTCTACGTGACGCATTTAACAAAGTCGAGAAACGTCAGCTGGCCAAGACATCTACATTTCTAGAGAACCTGAACGTCACGGTTCTTACTGAGTTGAGGCAGTTTCGTGAACAATATGACCAGGTGTGGAAGAGCGTTGCCCTGGAGTTTGAGCATCAGCGGATCCAGTACCACCAGGAAATACACTCGATAAGTGCGCAGCTCGGCGTTCTTGCCGATGAGCTGGTGTTCCAGAAGCGGGTGTCAGTGATTCAAAGCATCATGATTCTCTTTTGCTTTGCTCTCGTTCTTTTCTCTCGTGGCCCGGTGAGCACCTACATCGATCTTCCGCGCGTGCAGAACATGATGGCTCGATCTTACAGCCTGCGGTCGTCATCACCGATTTTTGGCTCTCCATCTATGAGCCCGAGTTCAACTAGACCAGCGTCGTCCTATCGGCGCACGGCTAGCCATCGGCGGAATATGTCTGAAGATTCCCAGGAAGAACCCCTGAGTCCGACCATTGCGTATTCCCCACCGACGCCTCCATCGGACCAGTTCAGCCCCGAGGCGGAGGAGAAAAGGGGGACTCCCTCTCTGGACACCCTTCACATGCCGGACCTGGCGCCGCCACATATCCGGTCGCGCAGTAGCCCGCCAGTTCTAAATACCGGCGATGAGGAGACCCCAGGTGAAGACAGTTCTGGATCGTATGAGTCACGAGGATCATCTGATTTTGAGACCCCTGAGACACCTAGTCCGCCCGAAGATTGCGGCGGCACGCCCGACAGCAGTGGTATGCGACAGGAAGGATGAATATGAGTTCGCCAAATAGGAATACCCTCACACGCTATCTCGAGCTACGCTAGGCTCTGCAGAGCATAGTCTCTTCACCAGATTGATGACGGACACACGTCTCTGACGTCACTTGTGATGGTCGTCGAATTCCTTGATCATTCCTTGGCGGACAGCTGGCTTTCCGCCAGGTGGCTTCGAGATACCTCTGCCGGTTGACCCGGAGACATGGGTCAAATGGCTGACACAGTCTCAACTGAGGAATTTGCCTCTTGGACCTTGTCATTGTTAATTTATTTGCATCGAGATCTTGATCGCTCTTGTTGTTGTTGTTGCGGTGGTGGTTGTGAGAATTACCGAGAGACGGGGAGTAATTAATGGCTGTATAATAATGGCAGGAGAAGGACGTGGATGTTTTATTATGGGGATCTGGATTGTATACAGTTAGAATTTCTGTTCCTTTACATGATAAATGACACTAATGATGTTTGATGATGTATGACTGCAAAATTCTGACCTGTTGCCATGACAACAATCAAAACGCGGGTTTTTTAAAACAGTTTTTGTTCTCCTTCCGGTGCAAACCATCAAATCTTTCCTAATCAAAACCTTCACTCACCACTGAGCCTCTTTCGATTCTTCAAAAAAGAAAAAGAGAAACAATCCATCAAACCAATTCAATTCAGATCTATTCAAAAATGGAGTCTCCTTCGCATCCTCTGACCGACCGGTCCACCAACACTCATCTCGTCAACGCCGACAAAGCCAACGAACTTAAGGCTACCCCCGCCAAGATCAACTCCATGGAATACCACCGACAGGTGCTGCAGGGCAAGATTGAGAGCGGAGATAAGTGAGTTGCTCGATTACAGACATAGATTCCATGTGTATAGTTAAACTAACTGAGGATGTAGGCAACAAGCCAGCTATGTATCGCCCTCGGACGAGCTGATGAGCCCGTGCTCGAAGAAACTGAGCGATTTGAAGGGCAAGCGATTCAAGAAGTATGCCATCTTTGTTGGGCTACCTTGGCCCATCTACTGTAACATAGTTTACTAACGTAACCTCCTCTCCTGCAGTGCTGGCAAGCCCCAATCACTCTTCGCCAAACTGGGCAAGAAGAACTTTGAACAGTCGACAGCCAACCAGAATGGCACCGGTGGTGCCAACCTGCAGAAGTGAAGCGATGACATCAGGTAGTCCATCTTACTGGGGTTTTGCCTTCTCCCCATTACTTGATATCGAATGCGCCGGTCGCATTAGATTACTGGATACCATGGGATTATCGTGTTAATTTCCTTGCTCGGCTTTGGGTGTTCGCTGGACTGGTTCTTGGCTGTCTTTTTTTATGTTTGTTCCTGGGTAATTGGGGTTTTTTTTGGGTTGTAAGGGCTTCTTTGGTATGGCTTGGGACGATACTTACTGTTTCGTTATGATTATACATTTGTTTTAATTGAGTTGGACGACAAAATGAAATGACGAGTTCGGGAAGGACCCCGAGATTTTGAGGTTATTCTGGTTTGCCATGAATTGGGAGTTGAATTAAATTGAAGTTATTAGGGTTGTAAGATGTCATTTGCAGTACTGCCCTTTCGTTCCAGACTTTCACTTTCTTCTTCTTCTTCTTCTTCTTCTTCTTCTACTTCTTCTTCACTCCTCGTATTATTCTCTTTGAGTGGCATGATGGATGTATAGTTCAGGATCAAGAATACTTCCTTGTCTAATAGAGGGAAAAACTGATTAGTATCTTAAGCCGAGGTCCAACCGCCACGTCTCGGCTGCTTCTGCTCGGCTTCTTCTCCACAACTTCTCCGCAGTTTAAGCTCGTACGATCTCCCCATTTATAATCTCAACTTTCTCCCTCCCTATCTAGCAGTACTCTATTCTTTTTCCCTTTCACTAATTCTTGAAAGAATAATTCTAAATTTCAGAGAGAAAAGAAATAATTATGTCTGCCTCCACACGTATTCCCCCCATCGCCCAACCGTTCGTCAGTGAGCGGGCCATGAAGACCCTCGACCTGGTATGCTTGCTTGCGTACCTCAATTAACACCCGACAGCCCTCAGATAATACATACATCCAACGCTAACCGCCCAATCCCTCACAGGTCGAACAATTCGTCGAAAAAGAATGTATTCCTGCCGAAAAGCTCTTCCAAGCCCAGCTCGGTGAAGGCGACCAGCGATGGACCACCTACCCACCCATCATCGAAGAGCTTAAGAACAAGGCTCGCCAACAAGGCCTGTGGAACATGTTCCTACCCAAGAGCCATTTCTCCCAGGGTGCCGGGTTCAGCAACCTGGAATATGGATTGATGGCCGAATGTCTCGGAAAGAGCAAGTTGGCCTCGGAGGTACGTTACTTTCTATTACAACCTCTTCTTTCTTCCTGGGCCACCATCTCAAGGAACTGGAGCAAAACCATGAGCTAATGGATCATATTCAAAAAAAATGTAGGCTACAAATAACGCCGCCCCAGACACGGGCAACATGGAAGTCCTCGCCAAGTACGGCAACGAAGCACAGAAGCAGGAATGGCTTGCGCCCTTGCTCGACGGCAAGATCCGATCTGCCTTCCTCATGACAGAGCCAGACGTAGCCTCCAGCGACGCAACCAACATCCAGTTGGAGATCCGCCGCGAAGGCAACGAATACGTTCTCAATGGATCGGTTCGTTTTTCCCCCCTCCCTCCCTCCCTACCTAACCCATATACCTTCTCCCAGACTATACAACCCAAAAAAGAAACCAAGCTAACCCATATCACAAAATCCAGAAATGGTGGTCCTCAGGTGCAGGCGATCCCCGCTGCGCAATCTACCTCGTAATGGGCAAATCCTCACCGCAAAACCCCGATCCCTACCGCCAACAATCCGTCATCCTAGTCCCAGCCAACACCCCCGGCATAACCGTCCACCGTATGCTCTCGGTCTACGGCTACGACGACGCCCCGCACGGCCACGGCCACATCTCATTCAAGAACGTGCGCGTCCCACTCTCAGCCATGGTCCTGGGCGAAGGCCGCGGGTTCGAAATCATCCAGGGCCGACTGGGCCCTGGGCGGATCCACCACGCGATGCGCACGATCGGCGCCGCCGAGAAGGCGCTCGAGTGGCTCATTGCCCGGATCAACGATTCCCGGAAGCAGACCTTCGGGAAGAGTCTTTCCAGCCACGGGGTGATCCTGGAGTGGGTGGCGCGGAGCCGGATCGAGATTGATGCGGCGCGGATGGTGGTGCTTAATGCGGCGATTAAGATTGATCAGGGCGGGGCGAAGGCTGCGTTAAAGGAGATTGCGGAGGCGAAGGTGTTGGTGCCGCAGACAGCGTTGACGGTGATTGATCGGGCGGTGCAGGCTTATGGAGCTGCGGGTGTGTGTCAGGATACGCCGTTGGCGAATCTGTGGGCGATGATCCGGACGTTGAGGATTGCGGATGGGCCAGACGAGGTGCATTTGCAGCAGATGGGGAAGAGGGAGAATCGGGAGAGGAAGGATGCTATTGTTGAGAAGTTGGAGTGGCAGAGAGCTGAGGGGGAGCGGTTGTTGGCTGCTAGTGGGTTGAAGAAGCCAAAGAGTCTTTTGTGATCTTTTTTGGGTTGAATTTTGGAATTTTGAAGGGAGGGAATTTTTGTGTATAGCGGGATTGGGGTTGGGGTTGGAATCACTACGCCTTTATTGGCTGGAATGGATTATACATGTTTAGTTTAAAGAAGGTAACATTGATTTGATTTGAACGGTCATGATTCATGAACATCAACACCAACCCTACGTACAGAAACATCACGATGATAAGATAATAAAGAACAACGAGATCATGAGGAACTTTTCTAAATGCAACGACAAAGTAAGGGGTAAAGGGAACTCATTAACCGCAGGCAACAATACCCACTCGCCCGCGAGTCAGATAGAAAAATATGACAATCAATACTCATCCTCAGCACCAGGAGCACGCTTCTTCTTCGCCTGCTTCTTGTTGCTCTTGAAGTGCTTCTTCGAGCTGCCGCCTCGGACCTCGGAAACGTCGATGCCGCGTTCCAGAGCAACCATCAAGCGCTCTTTGCGGCCGGTCAGCTGCTTGCGCATTTCTTGGCCTTGTGGCGTGTACTGCGCGTTGAAGGGGAGGGTGAGACGGCCGGCGGAGCCTTTTGAGCCGTCGCCGAAGAAGCCCGTGTCGAGGTTGCGAGAGCGGGAGCTTTGGACGGGTGGTTTGGGCGCGGCGGAGAGGTTGAGGATGTCGGCGTCGATGATTTCTTCGTCGGCGAGTTGCTCTGCTGCAAGCTTGGCGGCCGCCTGTCGTCCCACAGGGAGGTGTGCAACGTCGTAAAGTTCGGCGTTGAACTCATGTTGGTCGATGGGGGTTTCGCCCTCCGGAACTGGGGGCGGGTGAGTGAACAGGAGTTTGCCGTTCACGTAATCCTTGAGGATGTATCGAGCTGCGCGAGACTCATCGGGCTGGCCCAGGCCTTGAGTGGAGAAGCCACGGGCGCGGGCATAGGCACGCAGAATGTCGCTTCCGGTGGGGATGCCTGTACCGCCTTCTTCGATGGGGCGCATGTTGATGTTGAATCCGTAGACGCTCTCGAGGAAATGTTTGGGAATACGGTTGGCGACGATGGTCGCAGGGCCGGTGAATTCACGCTGCTGGTCGATGGGAAGCACACCGTTCACAACCAGGTCTGCTTTGGTTGTGGCGAAGTTGGGGAACACCAAACCGGGACAATCGCAGAGCATGATCTCCGGCGAGAGATAAAGGGTCTGGAAATGCTTCGTCTTACCGGGTGTGGCGGACACCGAGACCTTCTTGGCTCCGAGGAGGGCGTTGATTGTGCTAGATTTACCGACGTTGGGGTAACCGACGAGACCGATGGTGGTCTTCTGCTTTCGTGGGTCCTCTGGGTCGTCATTCTCAGGCAAGTTCTCCGGGCCGTGGGAAAGGAACAGCTCTTCCAATTCTTCAACATCGAGAATTTCTGTCCTGCGAGATTTGCTCGAGTCAGGAAGTTCCAGTCCCCCGTCATGCTCCTCTTGTGGCTGACCCTGCGTTTCCTGGATTGTGGTTTCGGCCAACTTCTCTACAACCTTTTCTTCCTCCTCGTATTCCTCTTCGCTATCGTCGTCTGATTGCTCTAAGAGCTGCGCCGCCTCAATTTTCTCCTTAGCCAGATGAGCAGAGAAGAATCGGAAATTAATGTTGTTGCGCTCGAAGTAGTCCGCCCATGCCTCTCGTTGCTTCTCAGTAAGCATATCTGCCTTGTTGACAAGGAGAAGATTCCTTTTCTTGGAGTCAATCTCCTTGACGTAAGCCTCGAGATCCTCCGACCGAAAGTGCAGCGGGTTCCGGGCATCGACAATCTGCACGACCAGGTCGGACCGCTCAATGACACGCCACAGCTGTCGCCAGACTTCTAAATTCCGCTCGAACGGCGTCATCAATAGATCCTGATTCTCCTGGAGTTCAGCCAGTCCTCTCCGCCACTCCAAGAAACTCTCCCTCTCCATAACGTCCAGTTGTTGCCGGGTTGTCGACTGATCCCACTTCGGCCGTCTCGGCACCGTCAATTTTCCTCTGTTCTTCTGGTGCTTCTTGACAGCCGAACTCTCCTCCGACTTGGAGAGTAGATACGGATTCTTCTGGTCGGCATGAATGATCTTCACGTTGTTCATCTTCTCAGCGGTAAAATCGGTGCCCGCCAGTTCAGCGGTACTCAGGAACTCGTCCAGAGCGGCCTGCTCAGTGATACTGCGCATCTTGACCCAGGCGGCATCCTCCTTCGCATTGGTGATGTAGGTCTCTCCGTTCATATCCTTCCGCGCGACGGCCTGGTTGTGCGAGGCCTTCTTCATGTTCGATGCCTTGCCCTTTCCGAAGCGATCCTTCATGAGGCTGTTGCCCAGCCCCACGGAGTTTTTGGACTTTGCGAGAACCATGGTGACTGTGTGGGTAGTATTGCTTGACTACAGTACACCGGTGGAAATAGAGAACCTTCCTGTCGAAGAGTGGAAGGGAAGATGGAGGGTTGGTAAGAGGCGAAAATCAATGGAGGGGGAATTTCGCCGAAGCAGAATTAATAATTTTGATCATTCGAAATGCCCAATCAGGAAAACCCCGCGGATAAGATAGTTAAGTAAGACGCTGACTCAGCACACATTTCCACGAAATATTACACACATAGTCAAGGAGTAGTCCCTGTAAATAGGTCATTAGCCACCGAAAGCGACCTTAGAGGGGGCAAAAATCACTTATTCCTTCGCTTGTCTCATATAATTCGTGGGCACTGGTCCTTGTCGCCGCCTGAGGACGACCAGTTAGGCACTCCGATAAGGCATCACGTGATGATATCTCATCCCACTTTGATAATTTTTTTGCTCCCAAGGTCCATCAATAGAATCCCATTCGCCCAGAAAAAGTTCGAATTCCAGCTGCTTCACACTGATCGCAGTCGTCAAAATGCCTCCCCGCAAGCAGTGGATGTACGTATACCCCTTCGCTAATTCCCGACGGTGTGAGAATGTCTATCAACTAACAGATCCCAAATAGCGATAAAAAGAATGCAGCCACATATCAACTCTTCCACCGACCCCAACATGACCCTCTGATCCACGATGCCGAAGCTGATGACCGTGTCCTATATCAGGTCTCCGGACCTGCACCTTCAGCGTCTACCACCGAACCGCGTGGCAAGAAACTCACAGACCTAGCCAGTGAATTTAAAGCCGAAGCCATCCGACGAAACGAAGGTGAAGCCGCAAACTATGGCATTTACTATGATGACACTAGTTATGATTACATGCAGCATTTGCGCGAGCTTAACACTGGTGGCGGTGATGCTCACTTCGTGGAGGCGAAGACTAAGGGCAAGGCTAAGGCCAAGGGCATGAGGTTGGAAGATGCTCTGAGAGAAGTGAGCTTGGACGATGGGAGAAGCGAGTTTGGGGCCGGGAGTGTGTACGGGCCCGAGATGCGCTCAACAGCTTCGTGGTATGCCCGGCAGCCGACTTACCAGGACCAACAAAATATCCCCGATGCGATTGCGGGCTTCCAGCCTGATATGGATCCCCGTTTGCGGGAAGTTTTGGAGGCTCTTGAGGACGAGGAGTACGTCGATGAGAATGAAGGAGATGATGTATTCGGCAAATTGACTTCCCAGGCGGAAGAGATGGACCAGGGTGATTGGGAGGATACTTTGTTCGATGAGGAAGACGATGAGGGGTGGGAGTCCGATGCGACTGAGAAGGCTCCTGTTCAGCCGAGTACGACAGACTACAAACCGCAGCAGAAAAACACATTCCCTGAGAGAGGTCTCGAGGACGCTGAATCGGGTGAACTTCCCGAGCACGATGCGCCTGCCCCAGATACGCACCCCGAGGACCAGGGATGGATGCGCGAGTTCGCTAAGTTCAAGAAGGAAGGTAAAGCTAAGCCTGCACCGGCAGCGGCACCCAGCATTGTGCCCTCAGAGCAGCGTAGCACGCTTGCCTCCACCGTCTTCACAGTTGGTGGTACTCCCATTCGCCGAAAGAAGCGTAAGGGTGCACTCACCAACCCTTCCGCATACTCGATGACCTCTTCTGCTCTGGCGCGGACAGAAGGGCACCGGCTGCTGGACGACCGGTTCGACCGCGTGGAGGCTCTCTACGCTCTTGATGAAGAAGATGAGTACGACGATAGCATGTCCATGGTCAGTGGTATGACCGGTATGACCGGCTTCTCGACCGCCTCATCGCAGGCCCCCAGCCTGATCGATGCAAATGGAGTCGCCGTGGCTCCCCGCCACGACTTCAATGAGGTCATGGATAACTTTCTTGCCGGATGGGATGGGAACACAAGCTCTCAAGTGAAGCGAAAGGGGGCCAAAGCCAAGAGAGGCAAGAACGGTAATGAAGCCATCGGAATGAGAATGTTAGACGAGGTGCGACAAGGGTTGGGACCTGCTAAGGTTTCAGCAAAAGCCTCCGGGCGGGCATAATGCTTCAACGAATTGTGATGATACCTTTCATTTCTTTGGATTGCGGTTTCTGGCGTCCCGGTTTCATGTCCTTTGCATGATAGATGCCCCCTGTCTCATTTAGTCAAAGTTTGAACCAGCCATAGCCTACTCTTCGGCTTACTGGGTAGAAATCAATCATTCATCTAGAACGACGTTTATCACGCACGCATTGCCGTCGTAGAAGCGTTCATCGCTGACTCTGACTCCCTACTCCTCACTATAGTGTACCTCCAGCAAAACCATAGTATGTACGTCCTTCATAACCCTAACACCAAACCAACTAATAAACATACCGAAAGCTCAAATTCTTCAAATCAGTAACATCCTCCAACCCCCTCCCTTCCCCTCTAACACCTTCACCTTCACCCTCGCCCTCATCAACTCGATCCCTCCTCCGATTCTCCCACCTCAAAACCCCCAATAAGAACCCGGTATCAACAACCACCACAACCAAGCAAACAATAATTGCCAGGAACCCACCCTAGGAGCAATGCATTAGTCACCCCTCAGTAGGATAGAAATGAATACACGCACCTGATACTTGGGCGCCTCCCTCTCGAAAAACAACTGCGGCCCAATGATATTCCCCGCACAGTACATGATGAAGTAGATTGCACTGACAGTGGCCCGCTTCGTGAAGCCCCCGATGTTCGAGCTGACCATTGCTAGGGAAAGGGGCATGCTGACGGAATAGACGCCCATGAGGAGGAGGCCAGCGTAGCGGGAGGCGATGGATGTGGTAGCGTATATCAGGACGCTGCCGAGGATGCTATTTTATGATAGGGTTGAAGTGAGTGTCGGGAAGTTCCTGTTTCCATTGAAGGGGGAGGGAGGGCATACCTAATGCAGCAGACTAGGGCGATGACTATGCAACGGCTGTTGGGGACTTTGGAGGAGATTATTGAGCTGTTTCCGGGGGTTGCACAGTGTTAGTTGGTTTCTCTTTTATTATTATTTTTTTTTTTTTTGGCCCGATAGACCGGAGAGGGGGTTATACGTACGAGATTAGAACAAAGACAAAAACAACCGCACCACCGGGCATACCCAGTAACAAAGTGCGGAAAGTAGAGTACCCGAAGCCCTGGAGAATCAGGCCCGAGAACTATGTACAGTACACCGTTATTAGCAGTGGTCGAGTTGGATTCAAGAGACGAGAGACTCTGAGCATACCGTGGTGAATCCGCCATTGGGTATGTTGCATGCCAGAACAAGCACGGCAAGCATCCACGTCTTGGTATCTGTGAAGGCTTCGAGGATCTGGGCGCGGTCAATCTTGTTGCTTTTGTATCCGGCTTTGTTCGCTTTTAGACGCTCTGTTGCGATGAGGCGCTCCTCTTCGGAGAGAAATGTGGCGTTTGTGGGGGAGTCGGGGAGGCGGAAGAGCATGAGGATACCCCAGAGGAAGGTGATTAGACCGAAGATGATGAAGAGCCACTGTTATGGTCAGGTTCGGTATCAGGTAGAAGGTCGAGAGGGTAAGGGAGGCGCTCGCTCACTCACCTGCCAAGCATGTATGGCGCTGTCAATCTGCCAGATGCCAACAGCGATCAGGTTCCCGATAATCAGTGAGATGGAGTTTCCACAGAACCAGATTCCATGGCGGAGGGGTTGCTCCGACGTTCGATACCAGAGTGAAGTGAGAAGACTGAAGCCGGGGGAGACGGAGGCCTCGGTACAGCCAAGGAAGAATCTTATAACCATGAGGCCTGTGAAATTGGTGGTGGCAGCATGGCATGCGAGTACAACGGCCCATATGATACTGTTCTGTGGTTAGCTGTTGGCCATTCGCTTGGGCATGTAGAGTGAGACAGACAAATTCCATGCGAGAAATTTCCCCAGAGGAAACTTAACCAGAAGGAGTGACGCTGGCCAGGAGAAAAACAGATACCCAAAGTAGAATATGCTAGAAGCCCAGCTGTAGTCTGAGCCTTCTAGTCGAAGGTCTTCTCTGATTCCCATGATGGAGGTGTAGTTCAGTGTTTGCTTGTCAAGGAAAGCCATCATATAGGCAACGAGCATAATGGGCAGGATCCTGTTTTCAAGGACTTATTAGACACGCTTGAGGGGACGACACGTTTAGGATATGGCCGTTACATACGTGAGATCTATCTTCCAGACCAGCTTTCTCTCTGCGCTCTCTGAATACGGCAGGGTTTCCTGAAGCTGCTTGAGAGCTCCATGATCGACACTTTGCCGTTCGACCTCATGGTCGTATGCCAGTTGTACTTTCTTCTCGCTCACAGTGTCTGCCATTGCAGTATTGAATAATAGGAGTCAACTTGGCGTTGTATCTTAAAAAAAGCCCCCTCGAGGGCTCTATTTATATACTTCATATTTCCTATCACATTCTATGCTTTATCAGATATGATAGTAGCTCCTTCTGGTATTTCTGATAACGACAACCAGAAGTTGTCCGGTGTACAATCATTGGCTATTTCGGCAAGGCTAGGGTCCTTGGCAGGTTTAAAGCTTTACTCAGACGCTGGTTCTAGGGTACAGTATGTTCTGATTGGCCTCGTCGCCATTTTACTCCTCAAGATAATAATGCGGGCCTGGAGCTTCCCCGCATAGATTGTCTTTGACTCGTAGTATAGCGTGCAGGAAGATACTCCAATTATATCTAGGTCTCACTTTACCGAGGGTAGGCAGAAAATCTTATGTGCAAATTTGATATCATTGGTAATCCGCTACCGCGGTTTGTCACTAAACGACAACTATCTTCCGTCTTCAAAGAGCCCATTCACACGTCTTTCTCAAAATCTCTTTTCATTTGCTCGGCAAATTTATCATCTACCAGAATTTGGCACGCCACAACAGCCATGCCGGCAGCACAAGCAAGACTACGTTGATACCCCTCAGGCGATCCAGCGCCACTGGTAAATTGAGGTGTATGATTCACTCCATCAGTTGGTATGGTGAACATGCCGTGGAAACCGGGAACGGCGTAAGTGATGTTACCTGTGTAAGATACTATGTCAGTGTACTGGTTCACAGAAAAGACTGGTAGTCATTGCACTACGAACCCATATCAGTAGATGCTCCACCCATAAGACCACTCTTTCCTGTATTGTCGAACAACGTATGATGGCCCATTGCCCGCATGACGGTAACATAATTCTCACAGATAGGCGTGTTAGTCTTCAGATCAGCATACGAGACGCCCCTAATGTAAAGTCAGCGACGCAACTCAGGTCCTTGGCAGGAGAACATACCAGTCAAATTCAACTTTGCACCCAGTGGCAATGGCAGCCGCTTCAAAACATTTGACAACCTTTTCCGTCAGCGGTTTCAATGTCTTGATGGTCGGAGACCGGATATAGTAATCCACAGACGCAGACATAGGAATAACATTCGGTCGATCCCCGCCATTTACGATTACTCCATGGATTTTCTGAGTTGGCAGAATTTGCTGCCGGAGGAGAGAGATATTCACGTAGGCGGCTACCACGGCATCAAGAGCATTGATGCCTTCCCACGGAGCAGCAGCGGCATGCGCGGGTTTGCCAGTAAAGGTTACTTGGACTTTGTTATTAGCGAGGAAGCCACCCGGAAGCACCGTCGCCATGCTCAGGAGCTCAGGGTCGTCGGGCGCCATAGGCATGGGATGTACCATGAGGCATGCATCTACATCCTTATACGCTCCGTTATCCAGCATGCGCACCTTTCCGCCGCCGGATTCTTCAGCTGGCGTGCCCAGTAGGCGGACAGTGTAGCCTAGTCCATCAGAGTATTGAGCCTTCAGTGCCTCGCACGTCGCGATGAATGCGGCGATCGAGCTGGTCGCGATTAAATTGTGTCCGCATGCATGTCCAATTCCGGGCAGGGCGTCATATTCAGCATTGAATGCGACCACTCGGCCGCCGGCGCCATGAGTGTATTCAACTTCTAGGGCAGTTTCCAGGCCATAAGCGCTGCGGCAGACCTTATATCCTTCTGGCTTGAGACTTTCAAACAGCTCGCAGATATGGTCATGAGCCTTGTACTCTTCGTAACCTAATTCAGGATTGGACCAGATCTGGACAGCATTAGAGATAGCCACGGAGAAGTAATAGATTGAGCTGGCAGTCATCTTACTTTATGGTTAATGCTCTTAAGCTCATCGTCATATTTCTGAAGAGCTTGCTGAACGTTATCGATCAAGCGGTACTGATATTCTTCGACTTTCATTTTTTGAACAATATATAACAAGGTTAGTAGGTCTCTTGGTTAGGACGAGATGTTCTGGAATAGGCAATTTATAGGTTCTTCCTGGCATGACCAGAGGGCCTCCAATCTCCACCTCAACTACGAAGAAGTAGTCAATGCGATACTGATTATCTCAAGTCAGTGTAGGGCGACTCCTGATGTGGTCCCTCTTCGGCAATGCCTCAGGTTGCCGAATGAGGAGACGCGTGAGGCATTGTTCTGTGATTGGCTGAGATACGTGCAGGGTCACCTGACTATGCCGATGTGGCCAATCACGGTAGACTCCTCGGCATTTCCATTTTATTGTTGGATCGTGAACCATGGGGACTAATTCTCATGGTCTACTCACTGGCTGTTACTAAAGCTGTCTCCATCCTTCTCGCTCTTATCATCCTGGCTGGCGATAGGACAGACTCTTTCCATTCCCCACTTGGAACAAACCCCCGCTATCCTCCTCTCCCCTTCCCCTCAGTGTATCTTTTTAACATTGTTCAATGGACCAAATGAACGCAACGTGGGCAATCCGCGCATAATCAATTGTTCTGAATAAATGGCCATACCTTGCGAGACACAAGACCGAATCAGTGGAGCCAATGGTCTCATCAGGCTAGACCACAATGCATAAGCTTGGCAGAAAGGTACGGTCCAAGACCGGTAAGGGGTCCACAGCATTCGCCTCTCTGACCAAGTCCGCGTCCTTATCAACATAAACAGGGTGCCGCACATGCCGAATTCGCAAGGTAAAATGTGATGAGGAGAAACTACCCGTCGAGGGTCAGGATGAACCGCAATGCAGACGTTGCTCAGCAGCACGCATTCTCTGCGAATGGAAAGGCGAGCCCATTCCACGGAAATCATCCAAGAAAAGCCAAGCTGCGGAGACCTTTGGCGGTTTCACCAGACCGGTGAGAAGGTCGTTGGACTTTTTCCAGGCCGCCAGTCCCTATTCTGGGGTTCCTTTGCTCCCCGGGCGGGGCCCAGGCAATGACCTGCAGGCGGCCAATTCCCTCTCTTTATCAGTCTTCGACCGGTCGTGTCTGAATTATCTCCGAGATTCTGCTCTCGTGACCCTTCTGGGAAAGCATTGGCCATGGTCCACTATTTCGTATGCGTACCATCGGATTGCTGTCAGGGAACCCATGGTGATGAGCATGATCCTGGCTAGTACCTCCAGCGAGATCCACAGGGCACGTCTCCACGACCGGGACACCGCACGTGCGCCCATCTCCATCGATGATTTGTCTGACGTAGACGGGCGAATGCACTATGGGAGAGCTCTGTCGGGTCTCCGTGAAGCACTCAAACAGGACGTAAAGTCTGCCGCAAAAACTGAGGCTATTTTTATCACCTTATGGTTGATGATCGACTATGAGAACCGGTTTGGGAACGGCGCAACTGCGATCAACATTCACATCCGGGGTATCCAGACTCTACTGTATAACCACGTAGTGCCACTATTGAAGCACCACGAACCGCCTCCCAGCGATGCGATCAGTCCTGCAGATGCAGGCGGATCCACCGAGCTGGAATCACCACGTTATCCTCCGATGACAAGTCTGACTGACAGCCATGCATCCCAGCCCTCAATTGAATTATCGTCCAACGAGAGACTCCGATACACATCGGTCCCTCTCTTCCTCCTCTGGACCCTGTATTTCTTCACACCAGGTGCCCTATTCTGCGGCCCAGGAACCGCCAGAATCGACACCGACCTCTTCCGATTCTTCCTGCGTGCAGAATCCGAAGAAGAACTGAGTCTACGCGAACTCTACACTATCAGTAGACAGTCACCCTCCCGGTTCTGGGGCGAGACGTATCCCGCAACCGCCCAACTCGACGATCTAGAGAATCTCCCGGGTCTAACCCTCTACCATCGGAGCCACGTAGTCCAGTTCAAAATCACAGAACTTTACAAACAAGGCATCCCCAGAACACCATGCCCCTACGGGCGGATCATCGAGGAAATCCTCACGATAGTAGATGTGAGCCATCCATACACACTCATCCTACCCTTCAAAAGTAGCCCAAGCCCACATAGCCTGCCAAAAAAAAAAAAAATTAAATAAAATAAAGAAAAGGAAAAGACAAATCGCTAATCAAAAAAAAAAAGGAATACGACGTCCTTCTCACATCCGCCAAATCCGCACCATCCTGCGAAATCGTCCCCTCCGGCCGCCGCGTCCTCGAAACAATCTACTGGGCCTCAATCACCTTCTACAGCACAATCGTCTACTTTCACCTATGTTTCAGCGAGGTCCTTCCGGAACCGCCCGCAGCCCGATTCCCCTCTCTCGCCTCGTCCGTCTCCCAGGTCCTTGAATTAGCCCTGAAACTGCACAGAAGTCGACCGCGTCTGATGGTCCGGATCGCCTGGCCGCTGTTTATCGCGGGCATTGCGACACCAGATCAGATTTACCAGGATTGGGTGTCGATTCGATTGAGGGAGCTAGGGAGGTATGGGGAGAACTTTACGAAGGTGAGTATGCGGTTTGATGAGATTGTTCGAGGGAGTGATCCGTTTGGGTGTGCACGGGGTGTTTTCGGTGAGTTTAGTAGATATTCGAATAGATAGTTAACATATCCAACATCAACTACATCAACACTAGTAATACCTACCATAAATAAATCCGAACTTAAACATGTACAGGGTAAAGCATAACTGCCAATAAACCAATATACCCCACCACACATCAACATCCAATATCCAACAAATCAAAATAACTTGCCTTTCAGAAAAATCCATCACGGTCACACGACAGCATCAGGGTTCCCCTCGGGACAATTGTCAAAAATTCAAGACACTTACAGACAAGACAAGCAAACCAACAACTCCAATCCAATCAATCACAACCAACCCCCCTCCTCCTTAAATAAACCAATAAACCCACCCCTCATAAGCAAATAAGAAAAAGGAACATTCCAGAATCCTTCCAGAAACAACCAAGGAATCCTATCAGTTCTTGGCTTGTCAAACCACCCCCTCATCTTAGGTAAGATTGGGGGTGGGCGGCATGATTCTGATCCTGGTCCATGCATACACACTGTACATCGTACATTTCGCCCAATTTTTGACAGAGACTAGATATGCGCTGTACTGTAGGATATGAAGTCTGGAGGAAGAGAATTTTAAGTATTTTAGCGCGACACGTGACGGGTTGACTTATGTATTCTAGTTACCTATACTTAGATAATAGTTAAGGTCGTTCGTTCACAGTATTATGTCGTCTATTAACTTCATAGTGTAATATGGATATCACCTATCATGCCCTACATGAGATTGCCGAATCCGTACACCTGAGGTTAAAAATTTGACATCACTTACTTTGTGTCACTTTGTTTGAGTTTGTGGTTCATGAGTCTTGGCTTGCTTTTTCCTTTCCCATTTGACTTTCAATGACAGTGAAGGATGCTATTGATACTATTTCTTCTGTCACTCTGTGCTTGTGATCATTTGGTATACATACATACACCCATGCAGACATAGACCTATACTCATGTAGACCTATATGCTGTCATCCTGGCACGCTCTTCATATTCAAACAGGGAAGAGGCGAGATCCAAACAAAAATACAAGAAAAAGTAAAAATGAGGGAGGAATATACAATGATCAAAGCTATACATCATATACAGGACAGCACACCTACACAAAACCGGGAAACAAGATACCAAGGGAAAAAAAGAAAAAAAAAAAAGTCAAGAGAGATAGAAAGATAGATCAGATCATAAAAAAGTAAAAGAAACGGTAGACCCGAACCCGGGTTATGGAGAAAACGCCAAGGAACTATGGGACCAGCAATGTCGCAATCAATCTGGACGACCAGTAAAGAAGGTGGAGAGGAGAAATTACCCGGTGGTGGGGGAATACACCATCTGACATATTGGGCACTTGTACTGGCCGTAGGTGAACCATGACGCAAGACAGGCTGTATGGAAGGCGTGGTTACATTGATTGAGGATGAGTACGCCGTCTCGGGACCGGTATTGGTGGTAGATTGGGCTAGATTCGAGGGTGGAAGGAGGGTCAGAGTCAGGGGTAAGCGTGTTGCGAATGTGGAGAGCAGGAGGTGAGCGAGGATGAGGAGGAGGAGACGGAGGAGGAGGAAGAGAGAGTGTGTCTTGGGAGGAAGACGACGCTAAGAATAGGGCCGAGAGACAGATAGAGCTAGAAGAGGAAGAAGAGGCAAATCAGAGATCCTGAAATCATTTCAAACGGATCCGATGATAACGGCCAAGACCACTAGCGCCAGCCTTGTCCCCGCATACTCCAGGGCCAAGAGTTCCGGCGTGCACCAACAATGGGGATGCGCAACCCTACCAGGTTTCCTGAGCGTATTGCGGCGGCGGTTGCTGTTGTACGCTATTTCCCGAATGGGTCGTCTGCTCTTCCAGCCATCGCTCCACCGTCACCTGTCGCATGCAGCCATTGACTTGGAGGAGGTGGACTTCGCTGGCTCTTCTCGCGGTTGCTCGTCGACGGTGATGCCACATAATCAGTCTGCAATGGAGTTGTCAATCTGTTTGCTGGGGCTTGGCATGGAGAATGTACGGGTACATGAAGAACAGAACGTGGATGGTAATGATGATGCGAAGAGACACGACAAGCATGTACGTGTTGTGGGTGACCACTCCCAATCGAAATGCATGGAAAGTTCTCTCCTGCAGCGGGGATCAGGGCTAGAGAGACGATAGACGTATGAACTCACATAGGGACAAGGCTAATGGTGCCGAATAGCAGGACTGCTCCGAGCACCACGCCGATAATTTGAGAGCCGGGCGGATTACCCGCCATAGCACGAGCGATACAACTTCGTTTCTAGTGTCAATACGAGAACGATTTGAAGGGGAGGAAAAAAAAAAAAAAAAAAAAAAAGGATGTTTACTAGTAAAAAAGGATAGGGAATTATCGGACAGATCCAATAAGATATGTCACACGGTGGACCGGATATGTCGGCTCAGTAGAGACTGCAATGGAGTTTCGCATAGGGCCGGGTCAAACACGACGATAAGAGTACTGTCTGGGATAGTGGGGACGACCAACCACTCACAGGAGAAGGCCTTGGATCTTTTGGCCCTTCGAAGGAGCGATGGGGCAGCATTTAGACCCTACAATAGGCTCTCAGACCCCTCAACAGTGCGTCTTGCCAAGAGCGACAAAGCGTGCAGAGAACCCGAGGCGGGAAATAACCCAGAGGCGCCAAGGCTCCCGCGCCCCGGAAGGCCTTGGCATTCCGCTGGAGTTCTAGGGTCTCTCGACCAATCAGCGCCCGCTCTCGTCCATGGTCTGGCCAGTCATTTGCCTCAGCCGAACGCTAGCCGACACTCACGTGGCGGCAGACAAGTCGAATGCGTCATTCTTTTTGCCTCTCAACCCAAGATTCCTCGCCAAGACTCCCCAAGACTTCGCAAGACCCTCGTGCTCCGTGGCTACTGATTGGCCCTTGGCTTCCTTACGTCGTCAGATCGCGATAATGAATGCAGACCATGCCAAGAGCTGTGAACCTTTGTTCGCCCTCGTCAACCGGATTTAAAAACCCCCCAATGCCCCCTCCCACATCAAAGTGAGAGATGTGTGAATTATAAAAAGCTGTTTCTAGATCCATAGCTCTCCTAATAAAGGTGTTCTTCAATCCTCCTCGTGTAGGTGTATGGACTCGCACTGTCTTGAGGATACTATCTATATGGAGCCTCCCTAATTAAGGAAAAGCCCCAAGAATAGATCACGCAATATACATACACACACACACACACACACACATTCATATCGCTATGGCCCACAACGAAAAGAGACAACAGGCGGGGGATACATCCCAGCCTCTCTCGCAACCCGCTCACTCCCTCCCCTACGATGCGGTCCTGCGTGAGCTCTCGGTCGACTCCGAGGAAGGTCTCACGATGGCGGAAGCCAAGAAGCGCCTCAGCCAGTACGGGCCGAATGAGCTGGAGGGCGGCGAAGGAGTCTCCCTGGTGAAAATTGTTATTAGACAGATTGCAAATGCAATGATGCTGGTGAGTGACCTTCGGTGTTCCCCTCTTCAAACGAAGAAGTCTTTGAGCCATTGGACTAACCCCTTAGCAATTCTCTCTAGGTTCTTATCATTGCCATGGCTGTCAGTTTTGGCATCCAATCATGGATTGAGGGAGGTGTGATTTCTGCCGTCATTGCACTCAACATTGTGGTGGGCGTATACCAGGACTATGCGGCGGAGAAGACAATGGATTCTCTGCGGTCCTTGAGTTCCCCGACAGGTGTCGCCACTCGCGACGGTAAAACCAACACTATCCCTGCCACAGAGATCGTTCCCGGCGATATGATCGAGCTGAAAGTGGGTGATACAGTCCCCGCTGATCTGAGGTATGCTACCAGCGAGAAATCATGCGATAGAATGGTAGAACTGATGTCCTAGGTAGACTCGTTGATGCCATGAATTTCGAAACCGACGAAGCCCTTTTAACTGGCGAATCTTTACCAGTACAGAAGGAGGTCGACTCTGTGTTTGACCAGGATACGGGGCCGGGAGATCGCCTGAACATTGCTTATAGTTCTTCCACAGTCACGCGCGGTCGTGCTCGTGGTGTTGTCGTGGGCACAGGAATGCGAACTGAGATCGGAGCAATTGCCGCAGCTCTTCGGGCTGGTGACTCCAAAAGACGGCCCGTCAAGCGTGGCCCTGAGGGCGAAACCAAGAAGCGCTGGTATGTGGAGGCTTGGACGCTGACTTGCACTGATGCCGTTGGCCGATTTCTGGGTATCAACGTTGGAACACCCTTACAACGAAAACTCTCGAAACTTGCTCTGGCTCTTTTCGCCATCGCCGTCATCTTTGCTATTATCGTCATGGGTGCAAATGAAATGCGTAACGACAAGGAAGTCATCATTTATGCAGTGGCCACTGGCCTGGCTATGATTCCTGCGTGTCTTGTCGTGGTTTTGACCATCACGATGGCGGTCGGAACAAAGCAAATGGTACAAAGAAATGTCATTGTTCGAAAGCTCGACTCTCTGGAAGCTCTCGGTGCTGTGACTAACATTTGCTCAGACAAAACTGGTACTCTCACTCAGGGACGGATGGTTGCCAAAAGGGCATGGCTCCCATCGTTGGGCACGTACTCCGTCGGGTCTTCAACCGACCCTCTAAACCCCCAGGAAGGGGAATTGAGTCTGATTCCAGAATCCCCGGTCAAGGTTGGTCGTGATGTACAAGGGAAGCCTAGGGACCCTCAAGACTTGCTGAAGGATAGTCCCGTGCTAGAGGACTATCTCAATGTTGCCGCCATGGCAAACCTTGCTCATGTCCACAAGTCTGAGAATGATGAATGGCAAGCACGTGGCGAGCCGACCGACATCGCCATCCAGGTCTTTGCTTCTCGTTTCAACTGGGGTCGCGAACGTTGGACTAAAGGCGAGAAGCCCATCTGGAACCAGAAAGCCGAGTATCCTTTCGATTCGACTGTGAAGAAAATGTCAGTGATCTTCTCGAATGGCGAGCGCGAGATGATTTTCACCAAAGGTGCTGTGGAGCGAGTTGTTGAATCCTGCACGTCTGTCATTTGGACGGCTGGTTCTGAGCCCGTTCCCTTGGATGCAACCATGAAGGAAGAGATCCTGCAGAACATGGAAGCCCTCGCGAAGGAAGGCCTTCGAGTCCTCTGCCTCGCCTGTCGGGAAAACCAGACACCCACCAAGGGTGAGGATGTTCCTCCGAGAGAGGATGTTGAAAAGGATCTCACGTTCTGTGGATTGATCGGTCTTTATGATCCTCCCCGCCCCGAAACCGCCGGTGCCATTGAAGAGTGCTACCGTGCAGGAATTTCCGTTCACATGGTGACAGGGGACCACCCAGGCACTGCACGTGCTATCGCAGCACAGGTGGGTATTATTCCTGCCAATATGGACACTGTCGCAAAGGATGTCGCAGATGCAATGGTTATGACTGCCGGCCAGTTCGACAAGTTGACTGACGAGGAGATTGACGGCCTTCCCACTCTCCCATTGGTGATTGCCCGATGTGCGCCTCACACGAAGGTTAGGATGATCGATGCATTGCATCGTCGTGGCCGTTACGCGGCAATGACAGGCGACGGTGTCAATGACTCACCATCTTTGAAGCGGGCAGATGTTGGAATTGCAATGGGACAGGCAGGCTCGGATGTCGCAAAGGATGCGTCAGAGCTGGTTCTGATGGATGACAATTTTGCTTCGATTATTAACGGTATTGAAGAAGGCCGTCGTATCTTCGATAATATTCAGAAATTCGTTCTGCACCTGTTGGCAGAAAACGTCGGACTTGCACTCACCCTTCTTATTGGTCTTGTATTCAAGGATGTCAATGGGCAGTCAGTGTTCCCTATTGCGCCAGTCGAGATTCTGTGGATTATCATGATCACTTCCGGTCTTCCTGATATGGGATTGGGAATGGAGATCGCAGCTCCGGATATCATGAGTCGTCCGCCTCAGAGTGTACGTATTTGACCTATCTCCCTCCCCCAGCCACTCCCTATTCATGTACTTGCTCTGCTAACACATAACAGAAACAAGGTATCTTCACCTGGGAGGTCGTCGTAGACACCCTTGTATATGGTGTTTGGATGGCAGCACTGTGCTTGGCATCTTTCTCCATGGTCATGTACGCATGGGGTGATGGCAACCTCGGAAGTGGCTGCAACAGTGGCTACCATGGCAATGACAATTATCCTGGTGACTGCAACACCGTATTCCGTGCGCGTGCGACGACTTTTGTTTGCATGACCTGGTTCGCTCTGTTCCTCGCGTGGGAGCAAATCAACATGCGCCGCAGTTTCTTCCGTATGCAGCCTGACTCGAAGAAGTACTTCACCCAGTGGATGTACGATGTCTGGCGCAACAAGTTCCTTTTCACAGGTATCATGATCGGATTCGTCACCACATTCCCCATCCTTTACATCCCCGGGCTCAACCGCGTTGTGTTCAAGCATACAGGTATCTCCTGGGAGTGGGGAGTTGTGGTTGTAGAGTCGATTTTGTTCTTCCTCGGCGTTGAGACATGGAAGTGGTGCAAGCGGATCTATTTCCGTCGCCGGGAACACAAACATAAGGACCAGGTGGACAAGAGACTTCCGAACGACTTCAGTCGTTACACCACAATGAGCCGGTCTGATACGCAAGGCACTAGCGATATGAAGATCGAACAATCTATCGTTTGAGCAGACGGTGGTCATGGACTCTTTAATGCACGTGCTTGAAACAATTACCCCTCACATACAGAAAACTTCATGACCGACATAATCATGTCAGGGCCGTTCGAAATTCCGACTTCCGACATAGTCGTCGCCGGTCCGACTGAGGATGCAATCGGCAAAGCTACCAAGGCATCATATTGCATTAACGATTGATGTCGTCCCAGTGAGACATAATCATGAAAGTTGGTGAATATATGTAATGAGCATATTTTATAGATTTGACTTTTGAGTAAATACCATTTTGTTCTTATTCTTTTCAATATCGATACCTACCTCTGTGAGACTGACCACGATGGAACACGAGCCTTGGTTCTCATTTTAAACTTCAGCACGTAGTGTTGTGGCGTGTTAGTCAATCAACAATCTGAAAGGAAGCTTCTTGTAGAATATCCACGTTAGTCCAACCTGGTTCAGTCAGTATGGTAGTTATGCATGCTTCCTGCATGCATTTAGGGTGATCCAATAACACGAGCTGCTTTCGAACACCATACTGTTCAGACGTGGTAGCATAGAAGTACAGACCTGAACCGAGTCTGGTGAACGAGGCAAGAGAGTGGAACGTCGCGGGATACGACCCTTATATACAGGGTCTTTTAAGGAGGCGGTAGACTGGGGAAAAGACCCATTTCAGTCCGCATCATGTGAGAGGCAACTAGGCAACAGTCATTGTTTGAGTGACACAGAGGGGTGGAATCGCATGAGGAGTGGCATCAAGAACATTTGCCAAGGGAATTCCAAGACATGGGCAGAACTCCGGGTCGAATCAATTCTACAAGCGGATGGGACCAAGTATCTATAGATGTCGATCGAATGGATCCTATTGGAACAAAATAATACCTCATACGGGTGACTCATAGAATGGGAAACTGATTTGATAATTTGGAATGCAAGGAGTCTAAAGGCTATTTACGAACTTGCTGCGGCCTGCGCAGCGGAGGCGTTTTCCGACGTGGGGGACTCGAGAGATGGGGACTTTGGGGCGGAGTCGCCATCCTTCTCAAAACTCTTCATGGGGTAGAAGCCCCACCGCTCGAACATGACGCGATCTTCATCCCAGCCATTGCAGTCGGTCGTCAACATCTTTTCGCCCGTGAAGACGGCGTTGGCACCGGCCATAAAGCACTGGACTTGCTGTTCCTCAGAAAGTGAGATGCGGCCCGCTGCGAGGCGGACGATGGTGGCGGGGAGAACGATACGGGCCGTAGCGATGGTCCGAAGAAGCTTATCGAAGGAGATCATCTTGCGTTCACCCAATGGAGTACCGGGAATGGGGACCAGGGCGTTCACGGGGAACGACTCCGGGTGCGAAGGCAGCGAGGAAACGGTGTGAATGAGGCCGATGCGGTCAGAGTCCGCCTCGCCGAGACCCAGGATGCCGCCAGAACACACATTGATACCGGCGTCTCGGACATGGGATAGGGTCTTCAGACGTTCATCGTACGACCGCGTTGTGATGATGGTTGGGTAAAATTCCCGGGAAGTGTCCAGGTTGTGGTTGTAGGCCGTCAAGCCCGCATCTTTCAGCTCCTTGGCTTGGTTCTCATCAATCATGCCCAGGGTCACACAGACCTCCATCCCCATTTCCCGGACACCGGACACCATCTGCTTGACATTTTTCAGACTAGTCTTGCGACCGCGCATGTCGCGCCAGGCGGCACCCATGCAGAATCGTGTGCTTCCGTTTTCCTTGGCGATCCGGGCGGCCTTGAGCACGTCGTCGACGGGGCTCATCTTGGTCGCTTTCAAGCCGGTATTGTGTCGCGATGATTGGGCGCAGTAGGAACAATCCTCACTACATCCTCCGGTCTTGATGTTCATCAGTGTACACATCTGAATGGCGGACGGGTCATGGAATCGACGGTGAATGGCAGCCTGGTATAGGATGAGTAATTGAGCTCCACAGACAAGAGTACCGATCATATACAATATGGGATATATACGATCAGATGGAGTACAGGGTGAGACTGTTCACATACCGCCGCATAGGTCAACTGGTTCAACGGAGTCTCATAGATTTGCTGTACCTCTTCCCGGGTCCATGTGGTCCGAGGCACCGTTGCGGATGTTGCCTCTTGTAGCGCAACGGGGATTCTGCTGGCAATTGAAGCCGCACTTGGGGAGGATTGGACGGTGCCATAGGACCTTCGTAGAATGGTCCGAGGCAAGGAACGGGGGAGTAGCGACATGACGACAGTAAAATGGTACATTGGTGATAAACCAGTAGCGAGCCCAATTGGAAATGGAAGGAGTCGATACCTGGGCAAAAAGTAACAAAAGCACCAGCGCCGCTAGCAAAGAGAATGGAACTAAAGGCCAATGATGCCAAGCGAAAACGAAGAAGACCAGAACCTCGGGAACCAAAGCAAATGAAGCGGAAGAGGGGTAAGCGTTCACCGGAGATGGACGGTGAAGGACCGGCATAGCTTCCAACTAGTGAGTTAATTTGTTAGTAGCTGGTAGGCAAAGATATTACTCACAGTGGTGGGGAAGGCAGGGAGGCCAAAAGTCTAACCCGGGGCATTCACCAGTCAGCGTTCAGATGATGGAAATAAAGGCAGTAACAGTCAGGGACTCAGCGTGGGGTGAGTGTTGACCCCAACGATGGTTTCAACCATTGAAAGGGATGTTATATTTTGTAGGTTGAGAGAGGGAAAGAAAATAATAATCATGATCTTGTTCCAGGAAGAAATGGTTCTCACATCATGTTTGATCGAGACTCTCCCTCAATGTTCTTCATTTTTTTGGATGGGGTCAATGAGGCTTCCGCCAAGGAAGGACAATGTAATTCTGGAATGACCAACTGTTGAGGGGTCAATGGATCGTTGACGGGAGTTGGTGGATAAAGCTGCAGATCCAGCGGGTGAGTTACGTACTGGTAGTGGCTTGATTCGATTATCTTACCCACTTAGACGGTGGGCATCGGGGAAAAGGAACACCAATGTGCCTGGAACTTGGAAGGTCAGACATCATAGGTAATCCCAATTGTCATACATGGATAAGGATTTTGGCTCTTATTCGGAGACTCTCCCGGTCAGGTTACCTAGCTATCGATGAATTGATTACCATTTCCCATGACACTGGAGATCTGAACCATCACGTGTGGCCCAGTTGGCCAATCACACGTCACTCAGGTTGTTTTTCAGGCGGGCCGTCGGTGAACCTTTGGGACACAACAAACCAAACAAACCTATAATGATGATTGTGAGAAAATTGTTTTTCTAATTGACTCACTGCGTTGCCAAGATGGAAATCAACGCAAAAACAAAGTTACCTCTAGACCTAATCGTCCCCTTAGCCAGGCACTGACAAAACGCTATGACTTTCAAATTTTCAAATACACCCGAGCAGGATTAGATCGACAAAAAGAAAAAAGACAATAAATTAATTAAATAAAGAGCAAATGAATAGATTGTAATAATAACTACAAGAAATAAATTAAGAAAGGAATTAACTAGATAATAACATTTATCCGTCCAGTAGCGAGACGTCCAGCCTCCAGGGTGTATCGTCTGAATAGCCTTATCCTGTACCGTCCATCTATCACACCTAGGTCCCGTTGAACCATGGTCCAACAACTTTGACCGATGATAGCCGTACATTATTATTTTCTAGGACGGAGTAAGCACCCAAATGCCTTACTCCGTACCAGCCAAAAAATACAGTTTGTTCGTTGCTCTTTTAATAATGGGAGGCAGAATCCTTTCCTTTTTTTTTTTTTTTTTTTTTTTTGTGTGGTTTACCATGTCATTAGGGATGGTAGAACCAAACTAAAATCTACAGAATCCTACAGGAGTGCCTCTCGCAGCAATCCCTCAATGGAGCGCAGCGCCTCGGGCTGCGAAGTCACACTGGACATGAGGTATAGGACATTTCCGAGAACGCGCGAATGCACGTTAAATTTCCCGTCACTAGTAGATAACCGCTGCTGCAGGCCTCTGGCGGCTGTCGATGTATAGCCTATATTTGCAGTGGAGACATCACATGTTAGTCTGCGTCGCCAAAACGAGGGGACAAAACCGAATGGACGACTTACCTCCGCCGTGCATATCTTTCAGGGAAATACTGAGCACCGTCCCAATGGCAAATACGCCATCCACCGATTGAGCATGCGACAGGTCGCTCACCAAACCATGGGACCACACACTCCAAACCTCGAGGTTGGACAGGGTCTCCCCCCAATCCTGGCGGTACCCATCCCAGGACCCACTGCTTTCCATCCGTATCATGGTCTGCAGCGAATCCACTGCCACCTGACAGCCAACGGCATGTGCCGTGTAACTGTGTCCATGCAGTAGGGCGTCGCTCTTGTTTGGACTGGAAAAGGCCTCGAATATCTCATTGCTAGCCATCGTAGTACACAGAGGAACGAGACCACCGGTAAGCAGTTTCGCGTTCACCACGATGTCGGAGTCCACCTGGAGGAATGAGGCCGAGGATCTGCGGCCAAGGCGGTAAAGACCAGTAAACACCTCGTCAAAGATGACAGGGAGACCAGACCAGGAAGTTCCCGCCCCCGGTGTACGATCCTCAGCAGGGTTAGCTGCGTTGGGTTCAAACAGCTCGGGGTGGTCGCGAACGACGTCGGCGAGACATCGTTGGAATAGAGGGTCACTAAGCATATCCATTAGCCATTGGCGCTAAACGACCTTAATTGAATGATTAATACGGACCAAAAAAGCATGCCTCCCGCACCTAGAATAATTGGCTCCATAATGAGTGAGCCAAACTTCATTCCATGTTGGCGAACAAGATCATGAATAGTACTCCGAATATATTCCCTGTAGCGCTTTCCGGCACCTGATCGTACTCGTCCTTCCACATCAAAGACGGCATTGAGAGATGAAAACTCCAGATCTGAGCCCAAAGGCTCTTTGAGGTTCTCAGGCATCTCAATCTTCCACACTCCTTTGCTCATCTTCACCTGAGGGAAATCAAACCAATACCCTCGGCCGCGATACCACTCAACCTTTTTGTTGTAAGTAGAGGGCTCGGAGCAATCCATGACTCCAATAGTGTCCCCATGATAGCTTCCTTTGAGACCCAAAATACTGATCTGTTCCTTGCTGGCGTCCCATCCGTATCGGTCGCAGGCCGCTCGAAGACCCATCTTCACAGCGACTTCCATGCCAGTGCTTCCGTTGTCGGTGTAAAACACCTTGCGGAGACGAGGATTGCCAATACTCTCAATTAAGCTTTCCGCCAGCGACAATGCTGGTTCGTGGATATTTCCAGGGAACATTACATGCCCATACCGGCCAGCAGCATACGCGGCCGACAAAGCCAAACTCGGGTTTCCATGACCCAAGCCTTGCGTCCACCAGGATGCAGAGCCGTCAAATGTCGCGCGAAGCTTACTCTCAGAATTGGACTTGTCCATTTTCACAAATGCTTGGAAATAGTCGTCATAGGCCGAGTCGATTGGGGTAATATCTTTAGCATCCATGCCGTGGTGCTGCGTGAAAGGATACCATATAGTGGAATGTGCCCGGCTCGCCATGGACTCTAAACGGTCGATCCTTTCCGCATTCTTGGCAGTTAGTTGTTCCAAGAGACCCGCAATATCCGTTCCCTGTGCAATGCGTCCATAGTAAGTGGCCATGGCTTCCTCGTCTCGCGCTAAGGAATCAATGTCCTGCACTGGTGGCCTTGGAGGAGGCGCAGGCAGTGGGACGAGGGGAATGCTCTTCTTCTGGAAATAATTGAGCAAGTATTCATGATTCTTGTAGTACTCATCGCGGAACAGCAAAACCGAATGCACATCGTAGCCTCGAAGCAAGAGTGATTCGTAGGCGGAGATAGACGAAGAGATACCGCCCAGTCGGGAGTCCGCGACTAGTACAATTGGTAACCGGAGTGGCCGATATAGGTCTGCTTGAGAATTCCCATTGGGGCCGGGGGAATGAACACCCCCGGCCGTCTCTACGAGGGCGAAACTGACCCCGCTGCCAGCCCAGCAAGAGAGGGTCTTGTGAACCGAGGCTATAATATCGTCATCTCGAGGGATCTTCCTGGTGTTAGTGTTTGATTCTGTGAGGATCCGAATTGTGTCATACCGTAAACTTTTTCTGCTGAGCCGCAATATGCGGACTGACGGGGTCATCAAATTGGTACAGACATTTAGTCAATGTTCCAGCGGCATGTCGTTGGATATGTCTAAGGTCATGGGTCAGTGTGACTAGACACAGGAGCTAGCTGGTAAGATGGATTTAGCCCACGCACCGGTCATCTGCATCGTCCAATGGCCCGGTTGAGACGGGCTTCAGGAAGGCTGCCTGATCCTGGGACTTTTGTCGTTGAATTGCATTACAGAGTACAGTTGAGACAATTGTTTTGCCTACGTCAGTGTTGGCGCCATAAACCTGATGGGCGCGAAGGGAGCGCCAAAGGGCAGCTCCCACCGGAGACATGGGGCACAGTCAATGTATATAGGGTGGTACTAAGCACGGTGGACATCGAATGATAGATAACGAGACCGAAGGACAAGAGGGAACAGAGTAATACAAATAGTCACAAGAACAAAAATAGTATGGTGTACAGCCTCTCTACTTCACGAAAGACACGAGGGTAAGAGTAAAATGGAATCCAGAACCTGGACTAAGGCCGCCGGCGAATGAGCCAATGGAAAACGGTGCCGTCTGGGCCGAGGCACTTTAGGCGGCCCGCCCTGGGGGCATTGAGACCGCCAAACCCAGGCACTCAGGCAGCCTGTGGGCGCCCCCACCGGTTGGCCCTCAACACACCTGAGGCTTTTAATTTTATTTTTGATTTTGCTTTTTTTTCCACTTTCCTTTTCTTTTCCGTCCCGCGCTTCAACATTCTCGCGCGCAATTGTTTCCTTTTCACACCGTAGTCTGAACCCCAATATCCCTGGTGGGTCGCCTTAATGGTTTTCTTTCAGGGTGCCAAAACTCATAACAGGGCCTTGCGCTCAGCCTTCGCCCGCACTCTAATTCGGCCATTTTTCCTATAGTTAGTAGTTGACTAACCGCAAGCCACAACAAAAGTGACGGGCAAGATCAGCTCCACTCTTCCAATGTTCAGTGCGATAATCCCGGGCTCCACGTACCCGATGTGATGGATGATAATGCCCACTATCCCCTCCCTCCGGAGGGGACCATACCTATAACAGTACCCTCGGTCGTGCCCCTTTCCCTCTTTGGAGAAAGAACTCGTTAGTCCGTCTTGCCAAAAGTTTCACACAGTCAATTCCAACAGAGATGGGCGTCTCCTCACCAAAATCCCTCCGTGACTCATTGCGTCAAGCTTTGCACCAGAGAGAACTGAAGTCTGCTCGTCGAAGACTCACCGTGCTGCCTCAATCCTCAGTGGACTTCTCCTCGAATGACTTCTTGTCACTATCAACATCACCAGAATTTCGAGCTCGGTTATTAGACCACCTTCAACAAGCACCTCCGCTCTACCCGTTTGCTAGTGGAGGCTCCCGGCTTCTGGATGGCAATTCAACCTATGCGGAGGAACTGGAGAGCTTCGTTGCCGACTTCCATGCTGCCCCTAGTGGACTCTTGTTCAATTCGGGCTTCGACGCCAATGTCGGAGTTCTCTCTTGTATTCCCCAACCGGGTGACCTGATCGTGCATGATGAGCTCATTCATGCGAGTGCACGAGAAGGCATGCGTTTGTCTCGAGCCGGCAAACGAGTCAAATTCGCTCACAGCTCACCAAGGAGCCTTGTAGAGGTACTACAATCACAGATTAATGCTGACCCGATGATCCAAGGTGGTTCTCGTAACGTGTTCATCGTCGTTGAGTCTGTCTACAGCATGGACGGAGACATTGCTCCGATTCGCGAATTCATCCAAGTTGTAGATCGACTGCTTCCGCGGGGAAACGGCTATTTCATTGTGGATGAAGCGCATGCTACGGGAACATTCGGTCCTCGTGGGGCAGGAGTCGTGCAGGAATTGGGAGTGGAGGAACGTATATTTATCCGGGTCCATACATTTGGCAAAGCTTTAGCAAGCCATGGAGGTATGATCCCGAGAAACGTCATTCAATATCGAAGTGACTGACATTTCTTCAGCTATCGTATTGTGCTGCCCTGATACCCGAGATTACCTGATTAATTACGCTCGAAGCTTGATCTACACTACGGCGATGGGCTTCCCATTCTTGGCCTCCATCCGTACTGCGTATGAGTTGCTGTCAGAGGGAGTGACACAGCCTGTAAGCACCCGCATGTTTGTATTTGATTTTCGGCAGGATCTGGACTAATTCCGATAGCTTCAACACAAACTGCAACAGCTCATCCTATACCTCCGAACCCGGCTTGGAGAGCTTGGTACATGGGACCCGGCAGTATTCGAAGTAGACCACTTCCCAGCATCTCCTATATTCTCTCTACGCAGCCCTATGCCTCGTCAACTGGCGGCAGTGTGTCAGAGAGAAGGGTTCACCGTTCGTGCAATTATGGCACCCACCGTTCCGGCAGGAAAGGAGCGGGTACGAGTATGTCTCCATGTAGCCAATACGATGGAGGAAATTGATGGTTTTGTCGATACCGTCCACTTGTGGCTAAATCAAGCAACAGAGAAAAAGGCTGCGCGGCTATAAGGGTGGAATCATTATGACCATGACTTGAGTCGGCCAAAAGTTTCATATTGTATATAATTTGCATGGGCGTTATACCATGAAATGCAGGAATACCACTTGAACCAAGCTTACTCAAGGCTACGCTATCGAGAGATTATATTGATTACGGTATGTCGGAAGTACGTGGAATCCCCTGGACTCGCGTACTTGGCGTCATAAGGACACGGGATCAATCGCCTGTCGTTATCTCCTCGAAATCCGACGTACCCCATGTAATAATCGGGATCCTAGGCGTCTGACTAACTTGTCGGCCAATACTGTGGTACATTCAACGGTGCGGTATCAAGAGCTTCGAAGAACAGAATGAAAAAAACAGACGAAAAGAAAAGAATACACAGGAGAGAGACAGAGGAAGGAACACCACAATCTTCAGTATACCCACAGCTTGCGACAAATCGGACAGGTCGGAGCCTTCCTATCCTTCTTCTGGAGAAGCGTCCTAATCCATTCATTAAGACAATGCCGATGGTAATTCGTCCCACAATCATTTCTGCACCACACCCATCGCTGGTTATCATACCGATGCCGAAAGGTCTCCTTCTCCTTCTCATTATACTCTCTAATCCCTTCCCTCGAAACCTCCGCAAAGAAAGAAAACATGCATATCCTACATTCCCCCTCAACCGGTCTGGGTCTCATCCCCACAGGAACCACCTGAGGATCAAAAGTCCGAACAGTGGGAGGAATCGACCTCGACGTGGACGTGGATAACTCCAATCTCTGCTGCACACAATCTACGATCAACGGCCGCGGAGCAGGCATTGTTGTTGGGTGCCACAAGGCCTCTTCCACCCGCTGCACCCCTTCACGCACGACTCCCGAGGAAATCATGCTCTCATCCGCAGTCGACTGCCTGTTTCCTGACCCTCCGTAAAGCGACCTGATTAGTGCATGCTCCATATCCATCAAAGTAGTATTCGGGGGTTTCTGTCGGAGCGCCGATCTAGAGATCTCTATCTTGGCTTTCCATCCAGTGACCAGGCTTTGGACCTGAAACTGATGGTCTGCAGTACAGAGAAGGAAACCAGCTATGGTTATGAGGTTTCGGTCGATATTGATTTCTGGGTTTAACCAGTTTGAGGCTATGTCGAGGTCGGCATATGCTTTCTCTCGGGTATATGTGTTGATTGTGTTTTTGCAGCGAGAGTTGTTGGAGGAGGAGAAAGCGAGGCAATTAGGCTCGGTTAGAATATGTATGTTTAGGATTTCGGAGAGATGGTCTGGTTCTGTCGGGGATGATAGCGTGTTCTGGTGGGCGATAGGATAGTGGCCCGGATTTAGGATGTAAAGATCAGGTAGATTTGTTAGTAGATGGAGGGAGGGTAGTAGCATGTTATAGCAGTCATATTATGTCAAGGTTACGGCTGCGGACCCCTCCTTGAAGTCATAGGAATCATACCCATGGAAACTCCGGAATGTGGTTCTAGACAGTCAAGGAGGCGTATCTCACTGTGAAAACGGGTTTGAATGGAAAGACGCGTGGTTGGTGGCCAGCGGAAGCTCATTATTAGGGCATAGTGGCTTAATTAGGAAGGATTTGGTCGGGTCCGGATGAGCGATGAGTGATCAAGTCTTTGAATATTTATTATGTGGACATTAATATGCTTAATCGGGCAGCTAGAAGGAGGAATTACAGTTTTCATGCTGAAAACTTGGCATATAAACTCAACAAGGCAAAGATAACCTGAAATTATTAGGGCACGGATTGAATGATAAATCAAGTGACATGATATCATCCGAAGAAATGCCATAAAAATATATAATATCGAGACCCCTCCCGAACCCCTCACCTGGTTAATAAGACATACTACCGACAACACCATAAACATCCCAAACAAAACAAAGTATGGAAGAAAACATTCTCATCATTGGTGCCGGCATTTTCGGAATCAGCACTGCCTACCATCTAGCACGTAGCAGTGCCAACCCGTCTCGAATTATCGTTTTAGACCGTGAAGCGCCTCCATCCACGCCCGCTGCATCGACCGATATCAACAAGATCATCCGCGCAGATTACTCCGACCCACTGTATATGAGCCTAGGCCTTGAAGCTATAGAAGCCTGGAAGTCTCTCCCGTTCTTCCGTAATGCAGGCGTTTATCATCAATCTGGGTGGATCGCGATGGACGAGAAAGATAGTGACTTGCCCCAGCGTATCAGAAAAAACTTCCACGACAGTGGTCGCGACGAGGTCATTGTCGACATGACTGAGGAGGAAGTTAAAAGCCAATGGGGTGGATTGCTGCAGAGAACGGAGTGCAATCCATTTGGGTCCTATTATTTCAATCCCTCTGCGGGCTGGGTAGATGCTGGGAAGGCATTGGCGATTATGGCTGAGAAAGCTGCCAAGATGGGTATTCGGTATGAAGTTGGTGAAGCACGTAGGATTGTTCCTGGCGAGAACGGAGTGCATGCGGTGGAAACCGATACCGGTATGGTCTTCAAAGCGGATAAGATCTTGCTCGCAACGGGAGCATGGACTAGCCATTTGATGTCGTCTATTGAAGATGAGCTAGACCTGCCCCATGACGAGCGAGTGGAGAACCAGGCATCTGCTGCCGGGGTTTGCGTGGCTCATTTTCAGCTCTCCGAAGCAGAGAAAGAAGTATACTCACAGCTACCGGTGTTTGTCTATGGTGGACAAGGTGTGTTTTATTTGAAGATAGGACAGGCGTATGCTGAGAGACATCAGGTGAAGTAATCCCTCCAACGGAAACAGGGATCCTCAAATTCACGTTTGCGACCTCGGTTAAGAATATAATCCAGACAGCTTCTGGCCATCGGATCTCTGTACCCGTGAAGAACCAGACAGACGCCCCACCAGGCCTTCAGGAGGACTCAATCAATCTTATCCGGCCACGCCTGCCTCAGATCCTCGATGGTGGTCGTCTTCCGGATTATTATCGGCTTTGCTGGGACTCTATCACCCCTGACCAACAGCCGTTGATCACCAAACACCCCGATGCGAGACTGCCCAACCTGTATCTTGCTGTCGGAGGATCGTTCCACAGCTACAAATTTCTCCCAACGATTGGGAAGTATGTGGTCAATGTGCTGGATGGGGTTGGCAACGGTCCCGAGAAGGATCAGGCCTGGGCATGGAAGCCCACCCACACCAACAAACGAGGCGTGCATGAGAAGCTGGTACCAACGAGAGTATATCGGGACTTTGCATGACAAGGCTATGTAAGATCAATCGCCTGCTGCTCGCGGCCTGAGGAGCGGCCTATTAAAGGTTGCATCAGTGGTCTGGTCTCTAGTAGAGGCAGTCATGTTGGAATGGGGAAAGAAACATATCATTACATACTCCTCTGAGCCTTGAGGGGAGCCCATTAGCTGATAGCAATGCTAGTTGTGTCTAGGTATAGCATAAACAACACAATGAAAGGTTGAAGCGCACTTCGCGAGCATATACCCCACAGGTCACGGGCCATCAGGTTTTCCATTCCGAGGCAATTCACCGTTCATGATGTTTCAGTTCAGTGAGAATCTACCTGTCTGTTCCTAAGTTCTTGAGATCATATAGCCTGAAAATACTGCAGGGATGTTCATCCTGTCACGGCTTTTGGTTCTCTTTTCTCTCTCCGTCACCACCCGACTGTGAGCAGCCAAACTGACAAATAAATTAACCTACCTGTTCTTACATCTTGAAATAATAAACAAATACATAAAGTACTGCAGACTGTTCAAGCTCTCACTGCTGTTGGCTCATCTTAATCTCCTTCTCGTCACCACGTGTGGTGACAAGCTAACCTGATAGTAAGACTATCAAACTCTAGCGATATGCAAGCGGATAACAGCTAAACATGAGTCCATAAAGACCTGTTTGTGACCTACAGGCTCTACACAGAACACTTCTTCAGCAAGGTACAGCACAGCAAGCATAAAAGCCTCTTGTAAGGGCTCCTTTCTCTCTCTTAGCAATACCCATGTCTGCAAGCAACTAACTTAGTATCAGTCCTCTAGTAGCTGCAATTTTGATCGTTTACCTTGTGGCTTCTTCGAGCTATAAAGCTATATCCGATAAAGATGGTTGACCGTGAATATTATTGCAACATTTGTGGCAGCCCGTTCTCCTTGGACGGGTTCCCAGATTCAACGTATGATGAAAGTATTCCAGCTCGTTATAGAAACCAAAGGTGGTCCGCTAATGTACGTAACATGCCACAGTGCGATTGTACAAGGATGCCCGTTGTCTGACATTATGTTTAGTGGATAAGAGCTGCACGATTACTGCGCGCTAATACTGGAACTGCCAAAGACCTAGATAATGTGGGGGGCATATTATTCAACATGCCTAGTGAGTTTCATTCCGTGCATGTATAATGTTGCGAGAGATTTCTTTATCAGGAGGCTTACATTTGTATAACAAAGGGCGATTACGATAACGATCCACGCGGGCATACTTACGAGGAAGATTCTAATGGTGAAAACACTGTTATCCAGTTTACCCCGTGGAAAGATGGCTTTCTTGTGCATGGCAACTGCTATCTGCTCCTCGAACGTGTATGGGCCGTGACTTATCGGGTTCTTGTGAACGTCAATTGTTTATCAGAATGCAAATGCGCAAGTCCCTAAACTCTCTACCCGTTGTCGACTTGGGGGCCGATACACCATATTGTGGTGCGCAAAAGTTTCAGGGCCCCAGATGGATTGCTACTGGGGGATACGAGGTGTGTTTGATCATGGCTCTTTGTCGATTCACGGACTAACCCCGCTTCAGTGGTATCTTATGGGCCCCACGGAAGATGATGGTTTGAATTTACTGGTAAGAGCTGCATGTCGACGGAATTCGGATGATGTCGACGACGCATTGTGGGAGGAAGCCCGCAAGTATTCCAAGAGTGATCCGTTCGCAAAGCTGCCAGTCGAACTACTTCATGGCATACCTCCCGTACTTCAGGCTTTTCTATCTGCTCAGAGTTAGTCCTTCGTTCTGCAAGGCTTCGGTGTCTCTACCATCATGCTTCTGGAAATCGGTGGCTAAAAGTGGCATCCCTTGGATAAAGGGCTATTCACTCCCTCAGTATAGAGGAGACGAAGAACTTCTATTTAACTACATAACCTTCGCAGCCTAGTTGATATGGGCTACTAAGACACGTCGGAGTTCAATTTGTGTTTGAACATGGGGTGATTACGCAAATGGACCTTGTCCATTAGCTAACAGCTGCTTTTGGCCCGGGAAAATCTGGAGGTGAAACTGACGGAAACTACCTTCACATCCAATACAATGTTGAATCATGTTCTTTTCAGAGGAACATTAATGATCAGACGACCAATGGGAACGATGGAGGATTTAAGCTGTGGAAAGAATGTGATTCACTTAGCATGACGCTGCCGTACCATATAGCTGGCCACTGGGCGAATCTAGAAGCGAAACAGACGGGCCGAGAGACTCCGCTCATATCCAATACGATGTTGGACTGTGTGCTTCTCAAAGGCCCTTCATTGATCAGATGACAAACGAGGAAGATGGAGGATTTTAATATGGGAACCATGTTATTGGAAGGACTGTTGTTGACCGGACCATGAACAGGAACGACGGAGGATTGTAATACGGGACCTATGCTTTTCGAAAGGTTTTACTGAACAGACCACCGATGGGAAGGATGAAGAAAATTGTAATATGGGAAGGATGCATTTACGCTGGTGTACATATGTGGCTGGCCACCCAAAAAAAAAAAAGGAACTCCCATGGCTGATACTATTCACACATCCGCTAATAGGCATAGTAAAGCACCGACTCATCATTCGACTGACGAATCTTCCTATTAGCCCGCATAAGCCAAATCCTCATTACCCACGCACTAGCCGCACAAGCGAGCGAGAACGCCGCGCTGGACGACATAGCGGTCGTATACCGTGGCTCATCCGACGAAGGCCAAAGATACTACAACACAGTCAGCACATATCGTATTAAACGAGCCCGGAGGGAAGGAAGAAAGAACATACCGGAGTCCACACAAACGACGCATTAGCAATGGTATTAACAATAGCCAAGGACGAAGCCTTCTTCTCCTTCGTCTGCCCACAAGTACTAGAAACCCACCCCAAAACAATACTATTAACCGCATAAGTGCCAATGGCGAAAACAACCATCGCGAAATACCTCGCCCCAGTGTTCAGCGTAGCACACCCCAACACAAACCCGAAGATAGCAACCGCCTTCGCAACGGTAATATGCCACGTACGCTCATTGAACCGTCCAGAACTCCACGACCAAAACACCGACACAAACCCGGCAATCAAGTACGGGGGACAAGTCAAGACCAGCGTGATTGTTGTCGAGAAACCCAGTGTCTCAACGGCCGTCGGGAAGAAGTTCTTAAACCCGTTTGCGGCAAGGTGCATGTGCTGCATGAAGGCGAAGAGCCAGAGTTTGGGGTCGCGCGCTGCCTCTTTGAGTCCATTGAATGTGCTGGTCTGGAGTCGGGCGCCGACGGTGTCCGCTAAGATGCGTTCGTGGGCAAGGGTTCTTTCTTCGGGGGTTAGCCAGCGGGTGACAAGAGGGTCGTCGGGGAGGGTGAAGATTGATAGGACAGCTACGAGAAATGTTACGGCGCCTTGAAGGATGAATAGCCATCGCCAGCCGCTTATGCCGGAGAGGTCGTCCATTCCGTGGAAGATACCGGCTGCTATGAGACCTGCGAAGGCGGTTGCAAGGATGTTGCCTGTGTAGAGGATGGAGATGCGGGTGGCGATTTCTTTGCGGGTGTAGAAGATGGATAGCATATAGAGGGCTCCTTTGGTTTGGGCTGGATGTGAGAAGATGTGTGAGCGTAGGGAGTTTGAGAGGGCTTACCTGGGTAGTATGGTGCCTCTATTATATCGATGTCAGCTTTGTGATGCAATGGGAGGTATCAGGAAGAAGAAAAGAAAAGGAGAGAACAAAGGAAACAAGGCCCGACATACCAGAAACACCCAGAAAGAACCTAGTCAACAACAGCCCCTTAAAGTCCTTCGCAAGAGCCGTAATAGCACTAACGACAGCCCACAACGCCATGCAGCCAGCCATATACCATGACGGCCTCACCCGCGTCAGAATCATATCTGTAAACGCAGCTCATCAGCACCGAAAAGCGAACAAAAACAATCACACTTACTACTAGGGACCTGTCCCAAAAGATATCCCACGAACAAGATAGAAACACAAGTCTGATACTGGGATGATGACAAGCCCAGATCCTCCTCAAGGTCATTCAACCGCGCTAAGGCAATCGCATTGCGGTCGAGGTAGTTCAGCCAATACATCAGCCACAGAGTAGGCATGATCCAAAGGTCCAGTTTGCGGACTAGACGAATCTCTACGGGGTCGGTTTTCTTCCGGGCACCGGAGTAATCGCCTTGACCTGTGGGAGACTTGGTGCCATCTTGGGATATGGTATACTCTCGGTGGAGGGTTTCGGGTTTGTCATTGCTATCTTGGAGAGCGGGTTTCTCTGGGGTTGTCATGTTGGGTTTGAGGATATCCTGGGGAAAATATGAGAGGGGCTTCAAGAGAAGAGTTGTTTGATGTAGAGCAACTGAAACCAGTTCACTGAGTGATAGAGCTTTTATATTGACTATGTCTACATTCTCAGCTCCTACCATCGCACTCAAACGTCCCGTCCATATCCCAAGACAAGAGCTATACGAATGGCGGGGTCGCATTCAGAATCAAGCCAAGGACGATAAATACAACTTTATCTCCTCAACGAGTCCTCCCGCCCCTAGAAAAGAGCCTATACAAACCAAGAAACAATCGCCTCCCGGACGGCTGAGAAGTCAAGCGGAAATTGGCAAACTCTGTCCAAATATACCTCATACCTAACCCAAGCAAGCAAGCAAAACAAGAAGATGCCCAGAGTGCCAGCATTACTTCGACACCGCGTGGAGGTCAGTCTGACTTCATCGAAACGTCCCACGAGGCGAGGTCTGGGTTAGCTGGGATGGTGCCATATTGGTGTTTACCCCGGAGTCCAAGCTTTGCACTGCCTCCCCCAGGGCTTGGCAATGTATGTTTATTATCAGCGCAACTAGCTATGACCGCCGCCCATACAGTGGTCAAGACGCTGGTTTCCCTTGGCAAGACCTTGGCGAATTAAATTACAAAGAATGCGAATGGTTGGATGTCTATGAGCGAGGCAAGATTCGGCCCCGCGACGCGGGGGAGGGATCTTGTCTGCTTGGCATGGTAGACTTGAGGCTTTTTAGTCGGGTAGTACATGGATCTTTTGAAAGCAATGTAGAACGAGTTAGATATTCTTGGTCGGAGTTATTGTGTCCGGTAAACGTTAAGTAGAAGGAAGGGTAATCGATCATGCGGAGGTTTGTACGTCCGAAGCGTCATAGTTTTATTTTTCACTATGTAGATTTTGTACTTATCACGCTATGTACTTTGAATGCCTTTTCCGATTGATGAAATTGCTCTGATCTTCAGTTAGGGCTAGGAAGGATAGATCCTTGCAACTTAACCCCGGCCGATGATCGTCCCCACTCGTGGGTGATATAGACTAGGTACTCGAGGTCTGTTGAATGCTGATAAGCCAAAACCTACTCCTGAAGTACCTTACATGCGATGGATTATTCAGAATTCTTTTGGCTACCATGAGAACATATGGGTAAGGAGATACTTCAAAAACGATAAGGGCTCAAAAGACACGCTTTGCCAATAGTGAGACACCTGGCGCAGTTGGCATCCAAATGGTCAGATTCAAAACTTATCACATTATCACAACAGTTGATTGGATAGATTAATTGAAACTCTTAGTTGGCGTCAAATTGCTCCGCGGAGTATCTTTCTTTTCGGCATCTGCTGCCTTCGAAGATTCCCTTGCCTATGCCTACTAATCATTATTGGAGATTAGTCAACACTATTTCCCCGATTTGGACTCATCTGTAAGACTCTACCCATAGTGTTGGAATCTTAATTTTAAGTAATTGAAAAAGGAAAAAGGGGTTAAACTGGAAGTTCTGTTCTGTTCAACTCCTACTCCTGTTCAAGATGTATTAATAGGTATCAAGGCCTTTATGCATTATTATCCATAGCGATATATGTGGCGGCGGACCGAGGTTACTATTGAAGATCCGAGCTATTGCCGATGGCCGAAGTTTTAGTGCTAACTTGTTGAGTCACTGAGATATCCACAGTCAGTAGTGGGACTGCAACCGGGATTGACCCCAAAGCAGAATAAACCGTTGAGAGCGAGTTGTACAACAGACGACGATCACGGTGAATGCTCGCAATTTTCCTCGAGGGTTATCTTCCTTGGCTTGGTTTCGTGGAGAACTGCATTAACGTTCAGAAAGACCCATATTTTTGCGTCAGCAACAGCCACTCGGCACCGCCTGTGGCTAATCCGAGGCCTCGAGGCAATCTCCCAAAGGTAAGGTCACCCTCTGCCTCTCAAGTAACGTGCAATATGACAGTTGTTTTGGGTAAAAATCTCAGTAAAAACTCTTGTTTATCTATTGGGGTTCGAAAGTCGACGTCACCATCGTATTCGGCTTCGTGGCAACTTTTATATCGCTTCTCGGCATTTTAAGTCGACCAGAAACCGAGGAACGCAGTGGACCCCGCATTTTGAGCGCCTATCAAGTACTTTACTGCTTTAGTCTATACATTATGCCAAAGATCGTCGCCTCCTTAGACTTGTAATATATTAGAGGGAAGTGCGGAGTCACTTCAACCGAGGAAGGAGCACAGCTATAATGAACCGATCAAGTAGTACAGAGTACAACTTGGGTTTCTCCACGGTCTTGTTCGTTTGTCTGTTCTTCTTTTGTAAATAATCTCCTGTAAGTCCTGAAGAGCATAAACAAAAAATGAATCTAGGTGTGTATGACTTTCATCTTATATTAGTTCTCTCCAAGCTCACAATTTCTATAGCAGCAGCGATCGCCGGTGGAGCCACTTGGGCGGCGTACCTCAACGCCAAATTCCACATCACTAAAGATATTTCTGGCATTTGGAATCTCCGCAAAAGTACTCGTGGATATGAGAGCGCCATTTCCCAGAAGAAGGGCAATGTCTGGTTTATGTTCCGGGAGACCGCCGCTCAATACCCAGATATGGCCTGTATCTGGACTCGCGAAGGATCATACACGTATCGTGAAACTATGGCGTTTGCAAATCAATACGCTCACTTCTTCTTGTCCAAAGGAGTGAAGAGGGGCGACCTAGTCGCCTTCTACCTGCAGAATCGGGCTGAGTTTATCTTTGCGTGGCTTGGACTCTGGAGCATTGGGTGCGCTCCCGCAGCCATCAACTATAACTTGTCCAGTGATGCACTACTGCACTGTCTCAAAATTAGTGGTGCGAAACTTGTGCTAGTGGACGACGATGATGAGTGTCGCTCCCGCATGGACGAGTGCAAGGCCACGGTCGAGGGCAACCTGGGTATGGAGCTTATCACTATAGATTCGACATTTACAACTACCATTCTGTCACAATTCCCAACAACTATTCCCGAAGATGGCCGTCTAGCACTGGATATGAAGGGCGACTACCCTGCTATTCTACTATACACTTCCGGCACCACAGGGATGCCAAAAGGCTGCGCCTTCACCATGTCTCGCCTGCACACGACAATCCTCCTACGTAGTGGTGGCTCATTGACAGACCAACACGGCCCAGATGGCGATCGCTGGTATAGTTGCATGCCTCTCTACCACGGTACTTCGGCAATCGCCATGATCAACTGCGTCGTGGCCGGAGTGGGCATTGCGCTAGGCAAGAAATTCAGCGTGCGGCATTTCTGGAACGATATCCGCGACTCGGACTCTACGTTTTTCGTCTATGTTGGAGAAGCAGCACGGTACCTGCTGGCCGCACCCCCATCACCAGAGGATCGTCAACACCGCGTGCGTTGTATGTACGGCAATGGTTTACGCCCGGATGTCTGGGAGAAGTTTCGGCAGCGGTTTGGCGTGGCAGAGGTCGGAGAGTTCTTCAACAGCACGGAAGGCATCTTCGCGTTGTTCAACCATAACAGTGGGCCATTTACGACCGGTAGCGTCGGCCACCACGGCCTTATTATGCGTCTGCTGCTGCACAACGTTTTCATTCCGGTAGCCATTGACCCGAATACAGGCGATGTCCTGCGCGATCCTAAGACGGGCTTCGTCGTGCGAACTCCGTACGAGACGGGTGGAGAAATCATCGTCAGTGTTCCGAACGAAGAGGCCTTCCAAGGCTACTGGCAGAACGGAGACGCGACATCTAAGAAATTTTTGAGAGATGTATTTCGTAAGGGAGATATCTATTATCGATCTGGGGATGCTTTGCGCCGCCAGTCCGACGGACGATGGTATTTCTTGGATCGATTGGGGGATACATTCCGCTGGAAGAGTGAGAATGTGTAAGTCCCTTCCATGCTGGTCATTGAGGAAGAAGATAGTCTAACAGCGACACAGTGCGACCGCCGAGGTTGCTGAAGTCCTCGGCCAATATCCTGGCATCCTCGAAGCCAACGTTTACGGCGTCACAGTCCCACATCATGAAGGCCGGGCGGGTTGCGCAGCACTCCAGATCAGCCCGGATGCTCGGACAAATTTTGACTTCCAGGGATTGGCCGAGTTTGCGCGTAGTCGGTTGCCCAAGTACGCTGTCCCGGTGTTCCTACGCATCGTAGAGAGCTCAACACATATCCACAACCACAAGCAAAATAAAGTGCCACTGCGTGACGAAGGGGTCGACCCAGAGAAGATCGGAACGAAGATCACTGATGGAAAGACAGATCAGTTCTACTGGCTTCCACCAGGAGAGCAATTATATAAACGGTTTGGGAGGGGCGAGTGGGAGGTATTGCATAGTGGAAAAGCTCGGCTATAACAGACTTGTACATACACATAGCAGCTTCGATTATATCCCTACCATTACACATCACTACTGGCTCACCTGCTTAGGTAGAGTATGGCCCTTCCAGCATCTCGACTGCCCGAATAGGCAATATTCTCAACTCTGGCTCCTATCCCACTCCAATTTCAATTTATGATCTTCTCGGCCCATTATTCCCGGCTGTCGTGGTTGCCACCACAAAGCTTCTTCCCAAAAGCCTGCATGTTAGTGCCATTGGATCCTCAGCGGTGTTTGGAGGAGGTGGTGCGGCGGTTCTTCCTTTTGCGGTTGGTGCCATTGCGCAGGCCAAAGGTGTTGAAGTCCTACTCCCATCTATTTTGGCATTGTCGGGTGGCATTCTGTTGCTGCGGTAGGGCCTCCCTGGGATTTTAAAGCGTGGCAATGAAGCGCCAAACAGAGATGTTCACAATAAGTGAGAGGATCTAGCTGGATCCGGATGAGCAACCAATATTGGCACCAGCGGGGTATTATATGTATTTTAGACAGTCTAGCAGTAAGTCAGATTGGGTGATAATACAAAAAGGTTGCTAGTGTACGCTTTATGATATACGTACACTGGTTTGAATATTTGCAGGCTCGTCTCCTGATTACTGCAGCAAGATCGTACGACAGATGTCCATCATCACCTCAGATTAGATTCACTAGTAACTCCGACAACTGGAGGCCCGAGATTAATGGCCAAAGTTCCACATCCTGGTGGTGACAGCAGCCGCTGTTGCAAAAAATCCCTTCCAAACAAGCGAACATTAAGTTATTGGTAGCCGTCTAAATGTCCTGGGTATTATTAGATTATTAAGTATTACGTCTCAAAGGGCCATTTAACATCGAGTTCATTATATCTATGCCCATCCCATGTATACATTATGCCTTTTCAGTGGGCTTCCCATAATGAAGTCCAAGATTGCCATTACTTCTTATATATCATATCATAAGTCAACTGACGACGAATATAACACATTGCGCAGCTAAAATTGACACAGCATCAAGAATTTCCCCGTTTCTCCCCCTCCCTGCCCGAGAAAAAGTCTCTCAACAAGTATATTGAGGGCCAAAAGCACAACGAAATAGACCCACACGATTGGCTTCCTCCCAATTCGGTAAGTTGGACTATACTTCCCACTTAGGAAATTCAGCCAGCAGCCTCGAGGCCTGGAATCATAGAGTCAAAAGTATACAAGTGTATGGCCTATGATATTCCGAAGTTTACCATTCTCCTCCGTGTCCTGGACACTGTGCTTGGAAGTAGAATGCCTAGATTTGTCAGGAAGCTTTGCCCAGTCCTCCTCCCTGGGCTTGTTTACAGAAGTGATCTTCGAATCTTTTACTCGTAACGTAGACCGTTATTTCATTAATTGGGAAATTCCTTTCTGACTAGCGAAGACAATTTCAGATCAAGTTGGGATATATATTGATATATATGATATTCTAAGCTAGACATAATCAGAAATCTACACCTTCTCTAGCCAAGCCTATATGTAAGGTTCCCGGACAGATCCATCATGCAAGGTCAGCTTTAAGCCATCAACTTTGCATCCAGGGGGCCTATAGTCGTCTTTGCCTCGGTCGTCGTTTCGTAATTCCGCCACTTCCACATGGGAATATTTGCATCGTACATCTCGTCGATCTCCGCGAAAGTCCTTCCACGCGTCTCAGGCATGAAGAAGTAAGCAAAAACAAGAACCCCGGCCATGCACCCAGCAAAAACAAGATATGTCTTTGCCCCCAAGTTGGCTGCATCTGCCGACGTTAACTGCGGGACAACCAGTGTGGTGATCACGGCTGTAGTCTGCGCACAGGCGATTGTATAGGCCATGGTATGATTGCGAAGCTTGGTAGTAGCAATTTCCGAGGGCATCAGGTTGGAGAGCGAATAGAATGATGCTGCCCAGAAGAAATTGAAAATGAAAGACAGTGCCGCGATGCCCATAGCGAAGCTTTGATTGGAGGTCTTGAATGCCAGTCCGCCTGCAATGACATTGATTATGAATAAGACCGACATCCCTGAAAAAGCAGTTGGCCTGCGACCAGCACGGTCAATGACAAAAGGAGCTACAATCGTGCCAGCCAGTGTGCAGCATGATGAGATAACCGTCAGAGTGAAAGCATCCCCAACACCGATCTCGGTAAGGAAAACAGTGGCATAGGTTGTTGAGAGAATGATTCCCGAGATCTGGTTCAGAGAATAGAAAGAACCAGCTGTCAGAGTGCGCTTGAGATTCTGACGATTGAATATCTCCCAGAACTTGACGTCGGCACTGAGCTCCCGTTCATTATCCTCACACATTTTCATTACCTGAAGCTCGTTCAGAATCTCTGCATCGCTGAAGCCACGGAGCTTACGCAGATTGCAGTGAGCCTGTCCCATCCTGTCTTTGCCAACCAGCCACTGTGGGCTTTCAGGGAGAGGGATAGTCAAGACCAACAGGATTGCAGGCAATACACACTGAACAATCAAAGGGATCATGTAGGATTGGTGGCCCCCTAGCTTCTCCGTGCGCCATACAATGATCGTTCCCACCACGCCAGCAACGAGAGATAGGATGTTGATCGATGTCACACTTCTACCTCTCATAGAAGCTGGAACGACCTCGGACATATATAACGGGGCGGTAGCATTGGCAATACCCATAGCAATACCATTCACGAAGCGTCCACTAACAAATGCTCCTAGGTTTGGGGCAAGCACCTGCAGAATACCACCTCCGATGGAGAGCACATAGGCTGCAATCAAAGGCCATTTCCGGCCGAAGTGGAAGTTCAAGGGTGATGCTAGCACTCCACCGAGAATTGAGCCGACAAGGGGGACGGAGAAAAGCAGGTTTTGATTGCGAGCGCTGAAAACATATTTGCCCGTCACAGGGTTGGGGCCTTGGTATCTGTCGACCTGATCAATGGGTTAAGATGTTAGTATGAGGTTGATAGGCATCGCGTAGATGGACTCACAAATGGTTCCAATGCTGCTACCGGGGAAATGATTTTGTCATCGAACCCGAAGATGAATGAAGCTGAAGCGAAGGCCGTGCAGGCGAGAATCAAGTAAAAATTGACAACCTTCCCTGACTGATGGATGAGGTCCACATGATGGGCGCCAGGAACCGTTTCGATTTCTGTGGGAGATTCATTCTTTTCGTCTGAAACGTGTGTCATTTTGGAGGAGATAGAGATTGGGGATGATTTGGAGAGCAGTTGCCTACATAGCGGCGTAGTTGCTGGTCAGTTTTATAGATCCCCAGATTTCTGGAGTGCTCAATCCCCACGAGAAGAGCAGATTGCCGCAGATTGCCGGGGAGTGAGACTGCGGAGAAGGTTTCCCCAGAATCGCGAGATACGAGAGTCGGACCATTGATAATTTCTCCGATGTTACTCCTAAATAGTCGCCTCCCGCTTGCCTTGCTTGGCATATCCCTCGGCGTCCATCTATTAACCTTCAAGCCTCATTCTTATTTCGTATCCTGTTGCCCGTTAAGGTATTTCTACAATTCTGACATCCACAATGGCTGTGTGATTCTCCTAGATAGCCCATGGTTTCGCCGAAGAACCATCCTTTTATTTAAGCCAAGCTCAGAAAGTCAGAAATCAACAAGGAGGAGGCTTGGAAAAACTTAGAATACTCCTTTACCAGGATATAACTGCAGGGGTCGGTGGCTGAATGGTATTTCGTCACAACCTCTTCCTACTTGCATGTTTTCACTATGTCTGTCCTTATTCAATCTTCCCAGGCTACAGAATGTTGTGTCATTAGTGCGCCAAGGACCTTTGAACAGAAGACCAAAATACGAGGGAGCGATAAGAAACAGTCCATTCCCTTGATCTCGGACCGGGCTCCCTCATTCCATATCAAGGCACCTCATGGCTGGCTCAATGATCCTTGTGGGCTCGGATACAATCCGTCAACCGGATTGTATCATGTGGCATTTCAGTGGAATCCGAAAGGGAATGACTGGGGCAATGCCTCCTGGGGCTATGCAACATCCGAAGATTTCGTCACTTGGAAAGCAGCACCATCACCATGTCTAGCCCCTTCCACAACATATGACCAGTGTGGCGTTTTCACCGGTTGTCTCCGAGCTACCGATCTTCACGGCAAACCTGGTGCACTTACAAGTATCTATACCTCGGTTTCGCACCTCCCAATTCACTATACCCTCCCTTATGTGAAGGGGTGCGAGACTCTCAGTGTAGCTGTCTCTCAAGATGGTGTCACATGGGAACGCCAAAGCTGCAATCCCATCCTCCCTGGACCTCCATCAAACATCAATGTCACTGGTTGGAGAGATCCATATGTTGGCACTTGGTCTTCGATGCAGGGGATGGCAGGGAGTGCTTCTTCAGAGCTTTATGGCTTTCTGTCCGGTGGTATCAAAGACAAAACTCCAACGGTGTTTGTGTATACTATTAATCCCACAAACCTCCACGAATGGAGTTATATCGGACATCTAGTCGACGTGGGACTTAACATTTACCCATCTCGATGGTCTGGTGACTTCGGTGTCAACTGGGAAGTTGCCAACGTTATGACACTCTCTGATGACCAGGGCGTTTCCCGTGACTTTGTTATTATGGGAACGGAAGGATGTGTCCGGTTTGATGACATTGCTCGGCAAACAAGCAGGCGAGTAGCGATGGATAAGAGAACGCAACGTCAGCAGTTATGGATGTCCGTAACAGTCCACCAAGATAACGAGGTGCGACACGATACGCAAGCCCTTGCAAGGTACTCCTTTGCTGGTATTTTCGACCATGGCTGCTTCTACGCTGCTAATTCATTTTTTGACCCCACCACCTCGCAGCATATTGTCTACGGTTGGATTACCGAGGAGGACTTGCCTGACCAGCTGCGACATGCTCAAGGGTGGAGTGGACTGATATCTTTACCGCGTGTAATTAGCATGGTGACGCTTTACAATGTTACGAAGGCTCGTCATTCAGACCCGAAGGAAATAACTTCCATTGAGACTGAGCCGAACACGAAAGGTTCTTACACGATTCGAACCCTAGGTGTACAGCCGGACCAGAGACTCAAGAAGCTGCGTACCCAGGCATGCAATACTGAATTGCGGAATGTCAGGTTATATCATTACACCACAGTACCTCTACAGACGTCGAAATGGGAGGTCAGGGCTGAGTTTGCTGTCAACCGCCAATGCACCCGTGTGGGATTCGCAGTAGCACACGATGCCGGTAAGAATGCAAAGACTAATTCCAGTCTTCAATATGGATTCTGACTATCATGCTAGATTTAAGCAGTCAAACGATAATTTCATGGGAAACACCCAATGAAACATTCACGATCGAACGACCAAACGCCTATGGACCCAACATAAATCACGGGCTCGAGACGGCTCCGCACACTCTCTTCACATCCTCAGATGAACACGGCGAGGAGAAAGAAGAGACACTACGCATCCATGCAATCTTCGATATGAGCGTGCTAGAGGTTTTTGTCAATGAGCGAACGGCCATTAGTACTAGGGTATACATGCCGCACGATCGCTGTTTTGGAGCGAGATTCTTCGCAGAGGCGAATTCAGCGTCTACTAGTACCATAAATGCTGATCCTGCTGCGGTGTTGTTGCAGGCCAATGTGTGGGATGGGCTTGCGGCATGATGGGTTCTCTTTGAAATTGAAATGCAATGGCTGTAGTGCAGTGTCCCTAACTCTACATATATTCCAATAGCCGGGGTGACTTTAGTACGGTGAAGCCTGCATGCGGCAAATTATGAGCCGAGATTAAGGCCATGCTAAGGGGAATGATGGCAGCATAAGGAACAAATACGTTCATAAATAGCGTCTCAAGCATAGACTATATATCAATTCACTTTTCTAACTATTTGATATAGTTATTTTCCCTGGAAGTCCTGGGCTCAATATAAGACAACCCCGCTCTTATCCGCTTTCTGAATCGCGTCAATAATCCATCGGCCTTGTAATTCGATTGATGACGGTCCATTACTGAGCGCTGTGGGTGCATGTGCCCCATAAGTCCAACACATATTTGGATAGCCGCGGTTTGCCATACCCAGGTACGTATTGACACCATCTTTTCACTCCTCCGCCAGAGACTTACCGTCCGTATTGCGAAGGTCCATGTTTTCGTGATGCCACCGGCGATTGCGTTGAAGCCAGTGGCTAGAGCAATGGCATCAACAGGATAGAAAGGTGCATCACTGGTAGCGATACCGGTAGCGTTGCCCTCTGCAATTTTGACTTGACACAGATCAACAATGTCCACATTGGGCCTGTTGAATTGTTCGAAGTAATCTTGCTCTTAAGAGAGCACGTTCGGCCCAAGAGGATGAGGCTGCTCAATCAACACCAGAAGATCTTTCTTCCTCGGATCGTAGATCTCCTTGAACGGGTTTTCTTCGCCCATAAATCATATGCCTTGCGGTTACCGTCATCGTGAGACAATATATCCTTGTAGTTCTCCAGTATAAAAGAGAACCCACCCTTCTCCCAGATTGATTCGAACAAAGCCTGCCGCTCCTCAGGGGACGCATCAGATATCCCTATAGGCTTAGAATCTAGCGGGTTCCCACTAAATGTTTTCCCTCTAGTTTCGAATATCTACGGATACTAGGTTCGCATACGTGCTTGACCTTCTGTTGTCCAAGTTTCCTGCCGCATCAGGAGAGCCCGTTTTAGTAGTTTATACTCCTAGGAATCATCGAACCCCCTACCCTCCCGATTAAACTCCTGAATCACACTCCTCGGCGCCCAATACTCGCCCAACTTCGTCCATTCCATTTCCAACCCAAACCCCTTTGGTCCGCCGATCTTCAACCCCTCCTCAGTCGTCCACAACGGGTGCGCTGCCATGGCGATCACACTGACCTTGAGACCATACCGCAGTTCCTGCGATCCTAGCGCCTCGCTATCCTGTCCCAATATCGAGATCAAATCGGGGACAGTGCAAATAACTTCCTGCTTGGACGGCTCCTCTGGCTCATTCTGGTCAGTATACGCGGCATAGAGAAATTCGTTCTGGAATGGAATGATCAGATAGCGGCTCTCGTCCAAATCACTCTCGATACTGTCCGAAAGAAGAGTAGTCTCTCGTTCGTCGGCACCGAGAGGCCGAAGAACACAATACCCCATTGTGTATCCGCGGCTGACGTCTCGCTTGACGTCGATGATCTTGCCGGTATAGAGTAATCTACCGGGTGAAGTGTCGAACTTGTATTATTAGCGATATAGTGCTTTTGAGCACAAGGGTAGGAAACAGGGTCAATACAATTGCCTGAACCAAGTTTGTCTTCAATCGCTGAGCGCGATGCACAGCCCGCCCTATATACCAAGCTTGTGAAATAGTATTTGGTACAATATATTTCTTGGTGACCTCGCCGGTCAACGGCGAAGTGGACAGGGCGACCTTAAGACCCAGTTCTACACACTGGTTGCGCGCCATAGTTTCTGCGCGTCGGTTATTTTCGGCGTGCTGTCATGGTTAGAAAATTGGAAAAATGTGTAAGGTGCATTTCATACGATCATACCAGAATAATCGACACATTGCCTTTTGCATCTGCCACTGCACAAGGAGTGGCAGAGAGTCCATAGGCGTACGGTGTACCTGCAATTAGTTCAGATCAGCTACCCCGAGGTACGGCAAGTCAACGGCTTACAATGCTCTAAGGTTGGATAGGCTCTTCCCATAAGATCTCCATCCACCACGGGCACATCATACGTGGCACTAGAAGGAAAAGCGGATAGACCATTTCCGCCCCCGATTTCGCCTGTAACTATAGCATGAAACTTTTCCTTTCCGGCAATGCGCACGCAATTGTCGATTGCGGCGGCCAATTCGGTGCCCGCTGGGATGCGTTCGCTGGATACACTAGGAGCGCCGAACCATAAGCCGGTTACGCAAATGTCTGAATCATTCAGACTAGCGGGCTCAACAACTCGCATGCTGCCTGTGTACCCCGGAGCTTGAAGGCACTGGAGGCAATGGAGGTACTGCAGACGAGAAGGACCGCCGCCGCCGGTTCCTAAGACCCCCGTTCCAACGGCAATAAACTCTAGGTCGACAGGGGACACATACCATGTGTGATTGCGGACATCGGGCTTGTACTTGTCCAAGTCGACTTGAAGTGATGGCTTTGCCGTCGAATATGGTTCCTGGCGCTGTGTGGTCGTGATAGGTTTCTCTTCGACCTTTGGTTTGTCGTGCACCTCTTCTTCAGGATCATTAGGTTGATCGACAGGGATACCACCGTGGTCAAAAGGAGCAAGACTTCCAATTGCCTTAATGACCAATCGTGTTGCCTTATTAGTAGCGTATGATAGAGGGATTTTCTCAATTGTGACAACCTTAACGCTTGCCTTCCCTGCACCCCGAGCAACAGCTGCTTCGATAGCCCGCTGCTTAGCTTTCTCTACCACCTCCTTCTCATCCCGCCCCTCTAGTAACTCAATCACATCCACCTCTCCAGCCACCTTAGCAATGGCCGCACCCACCGCGTTAGCGGAGTCGTGGTGCGGTGGTACCACACATTCCGCCACGCCCTTAAGAGCATCCATGTGGATGATAGAGCCACCTCCCACTAGTAGTAATACCACCGGCTGGTCGGAGATCTTCATACTATCAATTGCACGTTCTAGGATCTTCTGAATCTCCTCTCGGGCCTTGTTGACTATCTGTGTAGAAATGTCTTTTACCTTGCTGCTGTCCCCTATATCAGATTTGCCCGCTGCCACAACCACATCTGTAGTGGTCATCACATTGCCGCCAAATACCATAGCTTTGCTTGTGAGGTGATTTCCCACTGACTCTGGTCCAACGCTGACAGCCTTCGTCCTCTCGTCGACAACCACAACACTACCTCCCCCAAGCCCGACAGAAAGAACCTCGGGCATCGAGAAAGCGGTCCTTACGCCTCCAACCTCGACATAATTCGGCGCCTGGCGTGGCAATCCAGACGGCAGCAATGCGCAGACGTCGCTCGTTGTACCACCGATATCAACGACTAGCACCTGCTGACCCGACTGCTTCGGATTCTCACCCCGGTCCAAGGAGGCCAGGAAGGCAGCACCAGTCATACTGTTCGTCGGCCCACTCGCAAATGTCTTGATGGGTAGTTCAGCGGCAGTAGCCGCATCAGTTAAGGTGCCATCGTTCTGGGTAAGATACAGAGGGCAGCGCAATTGCAGTTTCGCCATCGCCCTACAAAAGGCACGAACAGTCTTCCTAGCGAACATGAGAATGGAAGCGTTGAGACTTGTCGCATTCTCTCTCTCTATAAACCCAATGCGACCGACGGAATGCGAACAAACAATGGAAAGCGAGGGGTCCAGCTCAAGCATTATCTTTTTACAGGCTTCTTCGTGAATCCCGCCGTGGTCCAATGGTGAGAACACACCGATGAGAGCTACCAACTTGATGCCTGCATCCTGGATACTTCTTACGGTAGCTTTGATCTCTTCTAGATTCAAAGGAGTGATTTCGCGCCCGTCAATCTCAAGACCTAAGTGAATCAACTTCCACTCTAACAATGCCTAACTCCACCATTCGTGGCATGGCACTCACCACCGTCCAAGTAGAATACTGGGCCACCCATAATCTCCTTTAGGTCTGACGGAAACTCCGCAAAAGGCGGCACCTGTCTCGTAAAGGGCCCACAGAGCCGTACAACAGCGACCTTACTCAGTCGATTCGAGTCCGCCTGAACCACAGCATTAACAAAATGCGTTGTGCCGATCGCGACACTGATAACATCTTGTCTATCGACGTGCGACAAAGTCAGAACATTCTGAATCGCCGTGTATATACCAGATGCTACATCTGAGGTAGTTGGAGTCTTAGTGGAAGCGCAGACCCCGCGTGAGGGAGAGTCAACAGAGAGGATGTCGAGGATAACGGCGTCGGTATTGGTCCCTCCGACATCGACGCCGATGCGATATTTAGTATTCATCAAGCTCGTATCACCCACTATTCGAGGGCTCACGAGAATGTTGATCGAGTAGAAAACGCGGTCACTAGAGATCCAGCCTCAATTTTCTGACTCGTGAAGTATTCCTCAAGTAGACTCCTCACTCTGTGTTGGGTGGCTGGGCGTATTATGCAAGGATTGGCTATAGGGAAAGAGATTGGCGGATTTCGAAGTGGCGTGTACATTAGGGCGCGGGGAATCCGGTGATGGTCACTGATCCCTCACGCGATAGAAGTAACATGAACCTTGGTTCAACATTCCACCTTCCACCTTCTGGAGAACTAAGTGGGGTAGAGCGAAATATAGATAAATGAAATATTTAGGAAAACTTCAGTTGTATTAAATGTTGACGCCTGTCTAGAGTTGCATCGCTCGCCCCGAACCACCCAAGAGGACCTGTAGGTAGTCATAATACGCTTGCCGTTTTCGCCTTGCTTGCCTGTAGGGTTTACTTTTATTCTGAACTGTTATGGCGCTCTGATCTAACGTAATCATGACCTATTCTGGTGTGTCGTTTGCTAACGCTTTTCAAGAAAACATGAAAAAGAAACTCGTGACTCAGTATCTAATCTATTTCCCAATGGTGTTGAGCTCCTCTCTGTGCTCGTCACGATCCTATTAACGCTGCATTCGTCCCTCCAGAACTCCTCATATGAAAAGCCGCGTATACAATTAGAAGCGCGGCTGATAAGGCTACCGACGGTCAGCAGAGTGTTCACTTAAGATACACCCGGGACTACCCACGACTTGTTTCGGAGCACCATCGACCCAAGCAGCCATCTGATAATGGGCGTGATCCGCGGTGGTCAGACCAAGCTTATACCCTCGACCATCTTTAAAGGGAAAGTAAGAAGTTATTTAGTGGATTAAAGGGTGCCGCATTGTGGATTGCTTCGATATCTTCGCCCGACAATCTCGCGCGCAACGCCTCGGGCATCGCTTTAACATGTTTCACGGTGTTCACCTCAACGATGGGAAAGACGTAGGTAGACTGGTGGAATAGGTACGCCAAAGCATGATGGTCTGTGTCAGCCTTTGCATAGAGCCAGGTTTTTCGCGGCAAGACTTACTACTGCCTGGAAACTCTTTCCTTTGGCTGCAGTCATCCCACAGCTCTCCCCAAACTATGACCCTTGCACTGTCTGCTGAGGAATCCCAGAAGCCCATGATATCATGACAAAAGATGCTTATCGTCATAAATGTCATCTGCGCGAATCAGGCTATCACGCATCTTGGGTAAGGGGGAGAAATCTAGCCAGGGATGATGCCCCATCGTCTTTTCGAGTTTGGTGGGCCGGAGACTGGGCGACATTTCACTCTCATCCGGCGAGGATACTTGCCGACCAGTAGCAACAGAAAACGGTGACACTGCGTCATCATCCATATTACCCAGGACCCAGCCTATCAATCGCAAGTTATAACCAAACGCACGAAAGACGTTGATCTTAGTCAGTAGTTGGAGGTGGTATGTTGCATGGGATCTCTGTATGTAGCATGGGTTTGCTTCCTGCGTGAATCGATCCGGCACGAGTTGTTTGAAAGCAGGTGGGATTGTAATACAGCTATTGGAGTTGACTGTCTGTCCCACGGAGGAAATTTCTATTGAGCGGAGCAATGCTGTGGTAAGGAGGACTCCAATAGAAGGATATCTCTGTTGGCCTGTAGGTGTTGCGACCTCCCTAGACAGAGTTTCGCCTCATCCAAGCGTACATACTTTGCTGAAGCAAAAGAGGGACGCTCTCGCCTCCTTTTAGAGGAACTGCTAAAGTCAGAGCATGGTTAGTTCCCCGCCGATCAAATTCGAGTCTTGTCGGAGCGGGTGCTGAGACAGAAGACCAAGCTTTTGTATCTCTGTGACCGGTTTTCATGGCCAATCGGTAGTAGCTTATACCTGGACGCCTGCCTGTTTGCTTACATCTGCTTATTATACAATTACTGGAAAAGCTATTGCTGAAAAATGTGCCTTGATCTGCACTGTAGCCACGCAATATCTTGTTATAGCCAACGTGCCAAGAGCACAATGCATGCAGTGCCTGCATGAAGAATAGTCTAGACTCAGAGATTTTAAGCAATACATGACAGCAACTCACACTCGTAACAAAACCACCACTTCGTGTTTGCTTCTGGCCAGGTGACATCGGACCTCATTTACCATTTTGCGGTGTAACGAATACGTGCCTTAACCACGAAGGAGTTGACATGAAGCCTTTTTTCTCAACGTCCATCCCTTTCTTGGCCAGTTTCAGACCCTGCTTACATTTTCAGGCCCAGGAATCCGAGCACCGAGCATCACTCAATCCAGAGCTGCCTATATGGAGGCTATCCTCAAGCATCTCGAAGTCCCTCAAGAGGGAGGACAAACCCCCAACCGATGGATCAACAATGATATCAAGCCCATCGAGACAGGTCGGCGTACTTGGAGCTTCTGGACATATCATAATTTCTGTTTGTTCATCCAAGTGAGAGGGAAGAAGTCAGGCTAACAGATTAGGTGTCCTGATCGGTTCAAATATCTCGGTTTACATGACTGGGAGTTCGTTGGTTGCGATGGGATTAACTTGGCGTCAGGCGCTGGCGGCGATTGTCGGGGGCAATGTTATCGTATTCGTGCTGCTGGCAGTGAACTCATTACCGGGCATGTTCTATCATAGTAAGGCCGTCGTCTCTGGGGTTAGCAGTACTGATGGCTCTAGTTGGTTTTCCCTTGGTCAACCGGTATGTCTGGGGTCTGTATGGGAGCCTGTTTGTTCTATGGAACAGAATCTTGCTCTCTGTTGGTGAGTCACTTATGCCTTTCCTTGCAATAAGACCTTAGCTAACACAGTTGCCCTCCAGTCTGGTGTGTGTAAGTCCCTCTTCACCGATACCGAGCACGACTGAAACATGCATGATAGATGCCTTTCAAGCATGGATAGGTGGCGAATGCATCCACGTCTGTCTGCAGGCTATCTGGCCAACTCTGGAGAGCCGGATTCCAAACCACATGCCTCGATCGACAGGAATGACCACAGCACAGTTCGTGGCGTACATCATCTTCATGGTACTATCCTTACCGGTGATGTACATCCGACCGCACAAGTTGCAGATATTCCTCTATATCTCCGCGGCAACTATCTTGGTTTTTGAGATCGTCATTCTTATTTGGTCCCTGGCCACCATGGGTGATAGTGGGTTGGGAAGCACCATTTCAGAACCTGGCGGTGGTGGTTCGGGATGGAAGGTTGCCTTTGGTATCGTCAGTAGCATCGGGGGCTCGGCAGCTGGTATCTTGAACCAAAACGACTATTCACGATTTGCAAGGAAGCCTCGTGATGCAATTCTGGGCCAATTAGTCGGCTGCCCATTGTACAGCATCCTGTGCGCGGTAGTGGGCATTCTTGTTACTGCAGCTACACAGAATCGCTATGGTGAACCGCTGTGGAATTTACCTACCCTGCTAAGCGCCATCATACATCACGGGGGTTCACGGTCTCGTGTGGCGGCTTTCTTCGGAGGAGCTGCGCTGAGCGTGTCGCAGATGGGACTGAACGTGCCAGTGAATGCATTAGCAGGAGGTTATGCCCCCTCCCTCGTGATTGCACCCGAGCTAACTTTCGCCGTATGGTAGGCTTTGACATGGCAGCTACCTTTCCGAAATACATCAACCTTCGCCGAGGCGCCTATATAACGGTCCTGTTATCCATAGCCTGCAATCCGTGGAAACTGGTTAATACTGCCACCACATTCTTGGCAGTTCTCAGCAGTTATTCAGTCTTCCTAGGACCGATGATCGGGTCGATGACAGCTGCGTATTTTATCGTGATGCAGCGCAAGATCAAGGTGGAGGATTTGTTTCCTGATCGCGGTGATAGAAGTATCTACTGGTACACATATGGAGTCAATTGGCGGGCTCCCGTAGCGGTCAGTGTTCTTCTGCACAAGTGGGCCCGTACAATCCAGCTGATCAGAGCAGTGGCTTTGTGGAACTATTCCTTCACTCCCCGGGTTCGTGGCCAATGTCGATCCTAGCGTCAGTGTCCCCGTGGGTTTGACGCGCATGTACTATATCTGTTTCCTCACAGGCACGGTAATCAGTGCCGCAGTATACACGGCATTGCATTACATAGTTCGGGCGTCTGAAGTCAAAGGTTTTGTCGATAGTGCGCCTTCACCGGAAATGTTGATGCGGGAATATCGAGCACGATGGGACGGTGGAGAGGATTCGGTGGAAGGGATTGTGGAACAAGTGAAACCATGAGCGGTACTAGCAGCTACACATACCCCATATAGGCCATACTTTATTAATTAATTTATATTGGAACGTAACTGTCAGGCCATTGTTGTTATGATCTAGACTAAAGTATGGCAGGGCTACGACGCATATTCAAACAAACAAATACGAACCATGCGGGTGCTCCACCAAATCCAAAGTCTTTAGGTTCTTCCTAGTTTAACGCCGGTGGATTTAGGACCCAATGGCATAAACAATAGTCCACCAGAAAGTTTACCTGACTCAGGATCTTGATTTCGCCGCCAATTAGACCAATCAGTAGGCAACACACCATAGGTGATAGATCATAAAGCCGCAGCTCTCCCTCGAGCTTCCCTGCATTCCTTCCCTGCACCCCTCAACAACCCCTCCAAAAAAAAAAAAAAAAAATGTTCGGCCACGCTACAGGGTTGTCGCTCCTGGCCAGCCTACTGGTTGTATCCTCAGTGAAGGCCGACTCTAATTGTCGCTGCTTTCCTGGCGACTCCTGCTGGCCATCCCAGGATGTTTGGGCGAAATTTAACGAGACCATTGACGGCCGGTTGGTAGCCACCGTGCCTTTGGGTACACCGTGCCATGATCCTACTTACAACGAAGCTGAATGCAAAAAGCTTCGCGAGCAATGGACACTTCCAGAGCTTCAGTAAGTCCGCATTCCAAAGTTTTCCTATCCCAAAGTTATCGCTAATTGAGCACCAGCTATGAAACTTCTTCTTCCATCATGGCTCCCTGGTTTACCAACGGCACCTGCGACCCCTTCCACCCTGAATCGAAGCCCTGCACTGTAGGCAATTACGTTGTTTACGCTGTTGATGTGGCCAAGCCCGAGCATGTCTCAAAGGCCGTTAAGTTCGCCAAGGAACACAATATCCGTGTGATTCCCCGTAACACCGGACACGACTATAACGGTAAGTCCACTGGTGCCGGTTCCCTGGCCATTTGGATGCACCATGTCAAGGACATCGAGATCAAGGACTACAAGGACAAGCACTACCAAGGAAAGGCCATCAAGATGGGAGCCGGTGTGCAAGGCTCCGAGGCGTACGCGGCTGCCGATAAAGCGGGTCTCGAAGTGGTGGGCGGCGAATGTCCATCCGTAGGAGTCGCTGGAGGTTACTCGCAGGGTGGAGGCCACTCGGCCCTGTCCTCCCGGTACGGCCTTGGAGCTGACCAAACGCTTGTGTGGGAGGTGATCGATGCTGAGGGTAACTTCGTCACGGCCACTCGCGACAACGAATACTCCGATTTATACTGGGCACTCAGCGGTGGCGGCAGTGGTACTTACGGCGTTGTGTGGTCGTTGACTTCCAAGGTGCACCCGGGCACACCTGTGTCGGGTCTGAACCTGACATTCACCAACGAAGGCATCTCCCAGGATACCTTCTATGAGACCGTGTCGCTCTGGCAGTCTATCCTGCCGTCCGTCGTAGATGCTGGTGCCATGAGCATCTGGTACTTCACCAACACCAGCTTCTCGATCTCGCCATTGACCGGTCCCAACATCCCCGTCGCGGACCTCGAGGAGCTCGTGAAGCCCTTCACCGATGGACTGAGCAAGCTCGGAATCAGCTACAAGATCTACTCGGAGCAGTTCGACAGCTACCTGGCGGAGTTCAACGGTATGCAGAGTCCGATCCAGGTGGGCATCGCCCAGTACGGTGGATGGCTGGTCCCCCGGTCGGTGGTAGAAACCAACAACGACGGACTTACCGCCGCATACAGACACATCACCGAGGATGGAGCCACCTTTATTGGCGTAGGCTTGAACGTGTCCAAGGCGTTAGTGGGGGATGTGGACAATGCGGTGCTGCCCGCTTGGCGTGAGACCCTGATCCACAGCACAATCACCACCCCCTGGAAGTGGAATGCCAGGGCTGAAATGCTGGAGGAGCAGCGCAAGATGACCGACGATTATATTCCGGCGTTGGCCAAGGTCGCACCAAACTCTGGAGCCTACATGAACGAGGCCGATTTCCGTCAGCCCGACTTCCAGAAATACTTCTATGGCGACAACTACGCGGCCCTGCGCAAGATCAAGGCTAAGTACGACCCAGACAGCCTGTTCTACGCTACAACCGCCGTAGGATCCGACGAGTGGACCGTCAGTGATGACGGCCGCTTGTGCCGTGCCTAAGGCCAAGATCGGCGACCTTCTGTTGTTATGACGAAAGCCATGGCCGAATTTTTACGGAATTGTAAATAAACTAGACAAGGGTCATAAAGTTATTTAGATTAACGTTTAATAAACGTGCTATATGCAAGAGTTGTAAGGAAGCCAATCGTCGACGGCCATGGGCCATGTTTCACCGGACTTTCTCCGCTAGTGGACACGGTGGAGACATACTTGCTAAACGGTTAGGGTTAATTGAACGACAATCACATCCGTCACTCAGCCCACTTCGACTTTCTTCCTGGAATCCCGCAGTAATTATCGCATAACAGAAAATAGAACAATCCAGTCAATCTCTGATCAGCGCTGTTCGCCTGGGGATCGGCTCTCAATGCACCCCAATATCAGTTGATATTCAGTTGAATCTGAACCTCGGCTACGGTTCTGCTCGGGGCCCGGAAGAGAGAGCACTCCGGAATGATATGCAGTTGGATTGGGCCTGGAAACCGAGCGGAATTATGTTCCTCATCGAGTTCTTATTGCCAAGCTAACCTCAGCTTGACACGGAAAGGTGGCGTCCTTGGTGTGTACATACTAAGCTTATTCAGAAAAGGACTGTCTTAGATTTTCTCTTTGCGGGCTGTGCAGCTACTTTTATATACGTATTATGCAAGATAAGCCGAGTCTGAACCGTGGTTGGTGTTCACTTGGATTCTGCATATCGATCGAACATAGCAGATCAGCGTACTACCCATGCTGATCTGATTCCTCCCCCTAGACCTTACGCTTGGCGATCTGACCTCTCCAAATGATTAAACAAACGAACAAGCTGATGGTTTATACTCAACACGTCAACGTCAGACTCTGAAGGCCGACTCCTACACAAGCAGTGTCACATTTCCTGATCTATAGCTTAAACCACGTGCGACATATTGTCCATACGGGATATTTTCGGTACTGTTTCTCGGGTCTCGTGCGGTTGCGTTATTTCAATTTTTATTGCGCCAAGGACTTCCCATAGTGAGATCTTGTTTGGCTAGGCACTGGCCCGGCACCTTCATGCATGCTGAAACTGGGCTGGTCCCTGATTGTCATTATATCGCATACCTTGGTTACCTTTTGATATAAAATGCTTAATAGTCCACTGGTATATGCCACCCTCCGTCACTCCCGAACTGTGGTACGCCAGAAAATTGGGTATACAGGGGAGCCTTAAAGCAATCTATACGTAACAGCCAGATGCCACCTAGCAAACCTAAGTCTTGAATAGGCACTATTGAGTCCCAAAAAAAGGTGGACCGGACGATTATCCGACCCATAGCCCCAAGCACCGGTTAAAACCTTCAGAAAAAAGACCCATATACCAGGAATGATCGTTCAGGGCACCAGTCACATGGATTCCTAATCATTCCGGAGAGCTGGCTCATCTGGAGCTGCAGCCTGCAGGGGCCCAAAACTAGCCCCTCTCGTGTCGGAGAGGTTAGTACCTGGTGGCGCTCATTCTGTACCCACGGAGTAATTACTGCATAGCGTAGAACAATCTAATCGAACCTTGTTAAGGAATGAAAAAAAAAAAAAAAAAAAAAAAAAAAAAAAAAAAGGAAAAATTCAAAGGCAAATTATTGACCTTGTAATATGGGAGATCGAAGTTCCCCTGTTGCCATTTACCCAGTTCGACTCGCATTGCTATATTGACATGAGTGCTGAACTGTGACCGCTCCCATCACCATGGGCTGGGTGTATAATCTCGAAACCCCCGACCCCAAGAGCGAGATCAACCAGGTCATTGCCATCAGTTTGGTTTTCCCGATCGCTGCTCTTTTAGCCGTTGCCTTGCGTTTCTACATTCGAATCCACACCAAGCGATCGGTATGGTTGGATGACTATGCGGCGCTGTACAGCGCCGTTATGGTCTCCGGATATGGCGGAAATACTATTGCGCGTAAGTGGCTATCTGCGTCAGGTGAAGAATATGAACCTGACTCGTACAGAAACGCGATGGGGCCTAGGCCTTCATGAGGCATACTTCCCCGAGGCCAACGTAAAATCATTTGGCAAGGTCTGTCGTTCATCTGTCAATTGCAGTGATGGGGGGTGCATGGCCTAACGATTGCCGGAACAGATGCAATATGCTGGCGGTCCCATATATGCGATGTCACTGCTGGGATTCAAAGTCTCACTGTTAGCATCGTATCTTCGTATCGGTGGATTCGTGAAACTGTATAGACTTATTATCATCATAGCGATTGGGGCCGTGGTGATTAACCAAGTTCTCTTTACTTTTCTCTTTATATTTCCATGTACACCGGTATGTTTTTCATTAAGAATAGCTACGAGAACCGTATTAACAGAACAAACAGATCGCGAAGCAATGGGACCATGAGGTTCAGGGTACTTGTATCAATACTCTCAAATCATATTATGGTGTGTACGGCGAATTGTAATATTCTGATGAGAGGACATCCCTTGACTAACAGCTTCCAGGTCTCGCAGGTTCGCACTTAGAAATATCCATAACCATTGACCAATTCTGACAAGCGCAGGAACCAGTCTAGGCTACGACCTTATCATCATCGCTCTCCCTCTCCCCGTCCTCTGGAACCTACAACTAGGAAAGAGACAGAAGGTGTGTCCTCCTTCCCAGCCCAATCACCAGACAACTGACCCCTGAACACCAGGTCGCTCTCTGCTGTGTATTCGCCATCGGCTTCTTCATCACAATCATCCAAATCATTCGTATCTTCAGCATCGCAAGGCTGAAAGCCTACACAGACAGCAAGCCCATCATCCTGTGGTCAGTCGCCGAAGTGAGCTTAGCAGTGAGCATTCCCTTCTTTTTTTTCCCTCTAATCTGTCCTACCCAACTAACAATCTAAAACAAGGTAATAATCGCCTGCGTCCCAACCTACGGTCCCTACTTCCACGTCTTCGTCTCAAACATCAGTTCCTACCGCCGCCGACCAACCGGGCAAGATTACGCTCTCACCTCCGGCAACCGACATACAGGAGCATCCTGCCGGAAAATAGGCAATAGTGGTCTTGGTCGAGAGGATGAAGAGTTCGATATCGCGGAGAACCCTAGGCCTTACGATAACTGTGTTCCACATACGACGACTATATCGTCATCTCAGAAGATGACGGGGGATAATAGTTCTGAGGAACATATTCTAGGACAGGCGAGTCAGAGTAACCTTGTCGATAATAGGCATGATAAGCGTATTCATAAGGTAATGGAGGTCACGGTTGAGAGGCATTGACTTTTGGTTTTGTTGGTATTCGCCTACTTATTGGGTTGGGGGTGATACGGTCGGAGTATAGGGTTTCCTTTGTATTTGGTGGACTAATGATAATAGACTTGTTTTTGCACGACATAGGTGGAAATGGGTTCTGCAGAAGAAGCGGCCTGCAGTTTGAACCCGCAGCTATGAGCTGGGAGAAGCCGTCTTGAGAGATGCTAATAGCGTATCGTTTCACAGCAAGGCAAGTGTTTCAGGACGACTACCTGATACATCCCTAGGTTAGTGGTATAGATTTTCGCGAATCATTTGTCTAGGGTCATATCCCATCTAATAATGCGTAGCAACCAACATAAACGCCCATGTAATATGTTTTGGGAGGGAAGCCAAATAGTCGTGTTCGTTGTGCGTACGCTTGGCAGTCAGCGCACTTGCGACGCAAAGGGCGAACGGTCAGAGTTTCAGCTTCCTGGCTTTTTGAGATGTATGAATTAAATGAACGTTGCGGAGTTGTTAGAGAAAGTAAGAGAGAAGGCGAATCCTCCTTCTCTGGGAAGAATGGTTGGTCTATCTTTATATCCCAGGAGTTTCATCCTGGAACCAAGACTACATAGGGCTTTACAACCTATTGACATAATCTTTGAACTGTTGAGAAATGGTTTTGAAAAAGGCCAAGGAAGTTTTAAGGGATGACGGACAAAAGTGTCGCAAGACTGCTGGAAAGGCTCCTAGGGAAGATAAAGAAATCCTAGAGGAAATTTGTATGCCGACCTGAAACGTATGGTATACAAGGAAACTCGTCCATTCAAGGGGTTGTTGTCTGGAGCACAGAATATCGGGGAAAAAATTCTATAAAGCATCGGCTTTAAGGCCTCATGGCACACTGTACTATCTTCTTTCAATGCCTTCCTAGCATCATAGCATGAAGCATTGGGGGCTAAAAACGTTCCATTTTGTTCTTATAGACTGCTGCAATTTAATATATGTCTGGAATTGAATCTATTCTCATTAAAGGCCGATAAGACCTTTGATATATGTCAGCAGGCATATACCGCGTGCCTATCCTAAGAATGAACCACAATCGGCAAGCAATGCATCTGTAGTTGGGACACAATTCTAAGCGAGTCCCTTGTCCTTTAAAAGAATGATTACCATTTCCAAAAAGCGCAAGTAGACTCCATCGCACACAAACAGTGACACTTTATTTTGAACATTATCTTGCCAGTCAGGAATGCTTAAGCTAAAGGTCACACTATGCTCGCGACCTCACTGTCGCTCTCGCCGGGGTCATCTTCTTCTGTGAGTAAAGAGCTGCATTGCCGCTAACACCACACTCTCATTTGTTGGGATCTTCTTTGAGGGACACAATACGATTGAGCACAATGTTATCTTCTGTGGTATCCTTGTCCATAGCCTTTTTAAAAACGTGTTAGAGTTCGATTCCATATAGTGGAACACTGATGAAGACTTACGAAGTATGCAACCCGGATGGCTTGGAATCTCACGCTTTCGGGACCAGAGGCGTCGCTAGTCTCCCCTTCAGCCTGTGGCCAAGGGGCACGACGACGGACATCCTCGAATCCAGAATCCACGAGGGCCTCCGGATAGACAGTCTCGCTGTCGGGGTTGATATCATTGAGGTAACCTCCCTCGGCTGCGCTAGGGTCTGGCGACTTGAAGAGATGGTTGTGGACACGAACGGTAACCTTGCGGGAACCCTCAGGCACCCAGTGGATGAATGCCTTGGGCTTCTTGCCTTCCTTATCGAAGACAGCCCTGATCTCGGTGACCTTGCCCGACTCGTCCTTGGAAAAGGTGGTTGCCTTGATAGGGTAAGGGGCCTTCAGGATACCAACGGACTTGCCCGGCGCAAGACGGAAATAATCCTTGCTATCCTCCTCACGGAAATCGGCGCGGTCAATGTAAACGGTCTTAGTAAGCCGAAGCTTATAGCTGCCCATACTGGGGTCCTTGGGGGAGAAAGGAACGTCGACATCCTGTCCCTCAAATTCACCAATATCCTCAATAACCACTGGCACCGGGTCGAGGACGAGGAATAGCCGAGGTACTGTTGTTTCAAGATAACGACGAATAGACTGTTCGAATCGAACGACCTGAATTGAAGTAAGGGCCGTAGTAACGCCAAGCTCATTGATGAAAGAAAGGATTGCACCCGGTGGTACACCGCGACGACGGATTCCGATGAGCGTGTAGAGGCGCGGATCGTCCCAACCACGCACGATCTTCTCATCTACCAGCTTTTTGAGCTTCCTCTTGCTCATGACGGTACCATTAATATTCAGACGACCTAGGATTCCATGAGTTTCTTTTCGTATCTAGTTTACCAAGAGCGCTGATGCGAGGGACACCTACCATACTCGCGCTGCATTGGCTCGTACACGCCGAGCGTCCTGTTGAGCCACTCGTAGCTTTCTCTGGACTGGATAAACTCGGTAGTACAGAGACTGTGGGTGATACCCTCGAAGCTATCGCAGAGACAGTGTGTGAAATCGTAGGTAGGATAAATTTTCCATTGATTTCCAGTTCGGAAATGTGGCCTCTGTTCCTTAGGAATCCGATAGGCCGCAAGATCCCACATCTGCGGATTTGGATTACCCTCCACGTCTTGCAGCATGCGCAAGAAAGCGGTTTGGGGCGCGTATTTCCCATCGCGCATATCCCGGAATTTCTGAAGGTTCGTCTCCACGTCTTGTGCCGCATGCTCGCAGCGATACCGGGGAGTGGCGCCTGCCTCACCACCACGCTGCAATTTGATATCCACTTCATTACAGTGACAGACATATGCCTTCTTCATTTGAATCATTTTTTCGGCGAGATCGTACAGCTTCTGGAAATTGTCGCTCGAGTAGGTAATGGCGTGGGGCTTAAATCCTACACAAGTATCAGCCCTATCCGCATTGAAGCGCAGATCCTGTTGTACCCAGCCAGCGAATGATGTCCTCAATAGCCGTAAAGTACACTTCCTCCTCCGCATCGGGGTTTGTATCGTCGAATCTTGCCTTGTTAGCTCACTATCCTCGATTTCTTCACGTCAGGGAAAGACACACCTAAGATTCTACTCCACTATTAGCATATTATCCATCGGCAAAAAAAAAAAGCACATTTGTACTAACCGTTACACCACCATGGTACCGAGCAAAACCGAAGTTAACAGCGATCGCCTTGGCATGGCCCAGGTGAAGATAGCCATTGGGCTCTGGTGGAAACCGAGTAACCACATTCTTGACAGGGCGCTCCTTGTACACATCCGCCAGAAATCCTTGCTTGAACATGGCATTGGGATCGAGAGTCGGCTCCTCCGCTTTCGGCTTAGGGTTCACTTTAGCTGGAGCATCAGAAGCTGGTTTCGCTGCCCTCTGCTTTTCCTGGGCGGCTTTCTTTGCCCGCTTTTGCAATCTCTTCTTCAGCTCACCCTTGGAGACCATCTCCCCCGTCTCCTCATCCAGCTGGAGCTTGGCCGTAGCCTCCGTAACCTTGTCCGCCATGTTTGCGATCTGGCAACCAGTGTGTCTCGAAAATTCTGGGAGTTGACTGAAAGTGGGGTTGGGAAATATTGAGTCAGATAGCAGATAACAAAACATTCCTGCCGGTGGCTACCGCTAGCCGCTTTGGGCCTTATCTGCGATCTGCCCGCAAAGGGTAAATCGTACACCGCACGTGACGTTACGACGCGGGGTGTTGCAAACATTCCAAACTCCTCTTCTGACAGGAATAGCCCTGGAAACACCTCTTGACGACTTCACATCTTGACACACAGACGTTTTATCATGATTAGTCAGGGAAATTTAGACATCAACAAATCGGGCTAGGAAAAGCCTCCTTAGAAGCCGCTTATACAGGTACCGCAGGTAAGGTGTACTTCAGTCTCCATCATTGTTCTGCAGCTTAGCCTACAACGCGACTATATATATCCACAGTCTTCAACAGTTTCTCATAACGTAAATAATTCACAAGCATGACCTGTCTTTGTCCTGTCTCTCTTCCTTGCATCCTGCTATCCGAGTGATTGCAATCATCTCTTGCTATCTATTACAATAGTAGCGGCATCAATTGTAGACCGTAGACATTGCTACATATTGATTAGCGCTGCTTGATGTCGGTTCTGCAAAGAGACATGGTCTAGACCAGCTCTAGAGAGGCCAGAAATACTTGTTTGCCATAAGTAACCACTGCACTTCTGAAAGAGCACTTAGATCTCTTAACGTTATACTTCAGCATATCCACCGAATTTGGCTGTTGTAACACCGTGAACTGCAGTTTTACCCTGTTTCGGAAATGCTTCCGAGGAGCATCATGTATCTCTATGAATAATACGTTGACGATCTTTATCTCTCCGCGGATGACCTCCTTCTATTCTCCAGACAAAAAATACACAGGGTCTCGACAACCTCACTTACTCGGTGGTACTTCCGAGAGGCAATGCCACCAGAGCATGGAGATAGTCTGCAACATGAGCACCAGTGACATACCTCGTACACCTCCCGAGCGAGGTATAAGAAGCTGCTTCATAATCCGTCAAGGAATGACATATCAACTCTCCCAGTGCTAAGCACACATTCAAAAATGGACATTCTCGAGCGCAAACCCTACAACTACGCAATCCACACTAGCCCCTCCAACGACCTCCGCCTCGTGAAACAGCCATCCCCGAAATCCGGCCCTATTAATGCCTTGTCCACATCCGCGCCACCGGTATATGTGGCTCTGACGTGCACTTCTGGAAGCACGGTCATATCAGAGATATAGTAGTAACAGGTGACAACGGACTGGGCCATGAGAGTGCCGGTGTGGTTCTCAAAGTAGGAAAGGACGTTACTCGTTTCAAGCCTGGCAAGTCACACCCTCCCTGCCAACAAGCCGCCCCCCAAAAAAGACTCCAATGCTAACATACACCACAAATAGGAGACAAAGTCGCTCTAGAATGCGGCACCCCCTGCTCCAAAGCTACGTGTTACTTCTGCAGAACAGGCCAATACAACGCCTGCCCGGATGTGGCCTTCTTCTCCACACCCCCTCACCACGGTACCCTTAGACGATACCACACTCACCAGGAAGCATGGCTGCACCACATCCCCGACAATATCTCCTTCGAAGGAGGAGCTCTCCTGAAGCCATTGACCGTTGCTCTTGAGGGAATTGACCGATCAGGTCTCCGTCTCGCAGACCCGCTAGTCATCTGCGGAGCAGGATCTATCGTCCTCGTCACTTTGCTAGCTACCAACGCAGCGGGTGCAGAGCCGATCGTAATCACGGATCTAGACGAGTCCCGTCTAGCAAGGTGAAGGAACTGGTTCCTCGCGTTCACCAAGTGAAGGTCTCGAAAGATTAAACGGCTAAGGCCTTCGCGGGTAGCATCGTCGAAACTCTGGGTCAAGAGGTGAAGCTGGTCATTGAATGTACCGGTGTTGAGTCTAACATTCATGCTGGGATATACGTAAGCTGACCCTCTTTTCTTTTCCTTCAACTTGAGATACACAACTTTAACCTGGTCCGTGATATATAGTCTACCCGCTTCGGCGGCTCTGCCTTCGTCACCGGCATCGGCAAAGATTTCCAAACTATCCCGTTATGCATCTTTCTTCCCGGGAGATTGATCTCCGCTTCCAATACAGATACCACGATATATACCCGAAGGCGATCAGCTTAGTGGCTGCTGGAATTATTGATTTGAAACCGCTGGTTTCGCATCGGTTTGCGCTGGAGGATGGGGTGAAGGCCTTCGAGACGGCGAGTAACCCTGCTGCTAAGGCTATCAAGGTGCAGATTTTGGATGATTAGATTTGTTCTTAAGAAATAGTATACAAATTATACTATTGTGAATCCTGACTAAGAAAAACGACCTTGAGAAGTTGTATTGTTCTATGAGGAGTCTGGGGAGAGAGCCCAAATGGGAAGCATGATAGAGTCAAGTCGACATAAAGCTCAGATGGTTAATGCATGACCGGTCTCATACTGTCCCAAGTTAATTCTGTACCGAAGAAAAGTAGGCTCCTGAGTATTTATTATTCATGTTAATGACGCACCGGTGAAGAATTGCAGTATCTAAGCAAGGATATGCAGTTACGTTAGATCTCTTTAATAAAAAGCATGTGGTGTACTTGATACATTGGGCACACCAACCCTTGCAAGGCTAGACGTATGTACAAGTGATTCAAGATACCAATTTTCACCATGCAAAAGTCACAATTCCATGTATATTCAAAGAGACGATAGGGTCAAGTAAATTTATAAAATAGCCATCGGAACTGTATTGGCACTAAGCAGCCCTCATTCAACTAAAGGTGCTCATACAACAGGCCTTCTACATAGTAGCATCTATCTATTTGTGATATCAGAGGGATGGAGGCATCATGTTAGACTTAGATTAAGTGTAAACCATCCCTCCATCCGAACAGATCACACCACCTGTAACCCACCGCGACCGCTCTTCCGCTAGGAACGTTATAATGTCAGCAAAATCTTGAGTAGTCCCACATCGTTGACTAGCTGGGACATTCTTGTTTTGTTATTCTATCCTTGCAAGATGGATAGGTCTGGCGGCTTGGTATATATCTGTATTGACTGGCCTAGGATTGATAGTATTCACCGTGACGCCGTACTTATGTCTTAATTCGGTAGTCTATACCCTGGCAAGGCCCTCTATAGCAGCCTTGCTGGCAGCATAGATGGACTGTGTTGGGTACCCACCTCTTGCAGAAGTCGAGGAAAGGTTGGTGATGCGGCCACCACGAGTGATGTATGGTAGAACGGCCTGGGTTGTGAAGACACCGGCGCGGACGTTGATATCCATTAAGGTATTGTAGCTTTCGTGGGTCACCTCTCCTAGGGGTCTGTTGTCACCTAGGCCGGCGTTGTTGACGAGGATGTTGATATCGGTGGTTTTGAAGGAAGAGAGGACTTCGGAGATTAAGGTTGCTGGGGCCTGAACATTGGCTAGGTCGGCTTGAATGCAGAACGCCTCGTGGCCACCATTCCGCAATGACTCGACAAGGGATTCGGCGGCTGCCCGCGATGATGGAGAGACGAAGTTGAATGCTACCTGTTGTTCCCCAGGTGAGAAGTCTACCGACGGAAAACGTAGTATAAGGTGGAATGGTGGTTGTAATACCTTTGCTCCTTCTTTGCTCCTTCTTTGCTCAAGGCACGAACTATACCCATGCCAATTCCTCCCGCACCGCCTGTGACTATGGCAACTTTTCCTTCGAGAGACATGGTGTCTAGGGCGTGTAAGATTGCGCCTAAACCTGTTGCTAGCTTGGACACTTGGCGGGTGATTTTGGAGGGAGCGTACAGTCTAATGTTGGATTTCCCTCTGTATCTTAACTTTCAATCCTAGGCTTAGGACTCCCAAAGAAATTGTACTTCCATCCCACCTTCGTACCGAGCAATCGTACACGCCGTCCAAAGTTTCCCGCTGCTACATCCGAGTGTATGTAGAATGTTCGACGGGCGCTCGGATTTATCTCCGAACCTAGCCGGGAAACTACCACGACACAATGTGGGGGCGCATGTCTATCAGGACTCAAGATCATCATGAAACTAATTCTTACCCCGGACGGCTCCAACCCAGATTGCGTAGTATACTTTAAAATGCGGAGTATATATTTCCCTTCGTGCCCTTTTTGGGTGATGTATGCCCTATCCTGGTATAAGACGATCGTTACTCTTGATAAGTGAGCAACTGCAAACAAGTCGAATATGTGGCACTGCGTCAGACAAATCTAATTCGTTCTCCATCTGGGACTGATACCCGGGTACCGAGAGAGAGATGTATGGTATGTGTATAAACTCGCAGCGTTTGTGTCTCTGGGTGCCATGTTATTCGGGTATGATCAAGGAGTCATGGGTGTTATCGTCACCGACCAACGGTTCAACGATTTGATGCGCCCGAAGAACTCATGTACGTGGAATTTCATGGTTTTTGATCCTTTATGATAACAAGTAATATCGACTGATCATGGCCTAGGGGTAACCGGTGCTGTGGTCTCCATGTACGATGTGGGTTGCTTCATCGGCGCCATGTCCACTGGAAGCCTTGGCGGACCTGTATGGCCGTGAGAGGATGCTGGCTATTGCTAGTCTGGTCTTTATCATAGGTGCGGTATTGCAGTCCGCATCCTACACAGTTGTGCAAATAATACGCAGTTGTTTCACCTTCACCCGTACCGTTGATTTTTAACATAGCCATAGACCATTGGCCGTATCGTACTCGGTTATGGTGTTGGCGGCTGTGCTGCAGGAGTTCCCTTGTACCAGACCGAGATTGCTCCTTCTACACTGCGAGGGACATTAGTTGGAATAGAACAAATGGTCCTCTACACCGGCGAGTTGGTTACCTTCTGGCGCCAGCAAATCATAGGAACAAATTCAATTCTATATTATACGGTATGTCGGCCACAAGTCACATCGCTGTTGGCACATAGCTGATCCAAACCTTAGCCAACATTATTCGAGAAGGGGGGCATCACCAACCCACGAACAGCAAACCAGGCTACAGATGGTGTTGGAATCGCTCTCTTTATTAGCGCATGGATTCCCATATTTTTCTTTGACCGTCTGGGCCGCAAAGTGTGGCTCCAGATCGGAACCATAGGGGTGATGCTGGCAATGATAGGGATCGCAGTGTTGCAATGGCATGCGGGCGAGAACCCCGAATCCAAAGAAATTATGCCATCGTTATTTTCCCATATCTCTTTTACGTCTTCTTCAACATCAGCTGGGGTGTCGCTGCGTGGACATACCCTTCAAAGATAGTTCCACTGCGTGTGAAGGGCAACGCACTTGCAACATCTGCCAATTGCACTATGCGCTATATTGTGGCCCAGGCCTCGCCACCAGCCGCAGATGCGATTGGGTGGGGTCTATATGTTGTTTATGCGGTAATATATGCGTGATTGCCTTTATCTTCGTCCGTTTCGCACTAGGTGGGTGACGCAACCTCTTTGGTTGCAACTGTTCAATTGATAGCTAACATCGTGAAAAGTCGAGACGAGGAATCGGTCACTAGAAGAGATGAACCACCTTTTCGGCTTCAAGGGCTACTTCGCAAAAGGTGAAGCTGCCGCAGCCGAGCAAATTTTCGCAGCGAAGAACACATCAGTGCAGCATATTAAACGAGGTTCTAGCGGTCGAGGCCCGTCGTAAGGTGGCCTAGAGGTGGAGACTGGCTTTCAAGAGAGAAAACCACATACTCGCCTCTCGATAAATGAAGAAGTGTTTGTGATCATCACCTCTGTACAGTGAAACTGCAAACCACATATTTATTGACTGTGCAAGCCGGCTCGCAGGCTGCATGCATTGATATCCGCTGCTTGTTGTCGAGCGACTTTATTGAATAAATGAGTTAGAAAAGAATAAGTTTCTTGTAGACCATGTACCTGGGAGAATTTGATAAATCCTTAACCTAGAGTAACTAGAAAAGCATGGAGCTTCGATGTCCTTGGCGGATAATCAATCAAATCGGCATCCATGGACTCCTTCCCGAGTGTTCCTCTGATCCTTCAAAATAGTTTTGGATCATGAAGCCTCCCGCGGCGTCCAAAAGCTCTGCGTTTGACATTCCTTGTGGGTACCACGTAAAGCTATCTTCCAGCCCCATTGATAAAGGATTGTATATTGCTTGCCTCTGGGTACCGGGCGGTGGGGCCCAAAGCGCATGAGGGGGACACGGTAAGGTTGTTGTTGGATTAGGACTGATATTCTGAGTTAGGTCAACGCCATGGCCTTGTTCTGCTCCATATTAGTTTGTCACATATCCTGGCACTTTAATACAGTAAGTACAGGGATATTGTATCTCACCAAGGAGTTTCTGTAATACGTTCCGTGCACGGAAGGCCATGTCATGTGAAGATCCGAGACCTTCTAGACAGCCCACTGCCTGCTGGAGATAGTCCTTCCACCTCGGAGCCATAGCATGAGTAGGGCTGTATATGTAGCACGTTGCCTGTACGAAGCTAGCTGTGATCAACCAGTATGTCGCGTACCAAGCTAGACCCCGTTTTCTATTATCGTTGAAATCGAGGAATCCACAGATGGATGTGACGCACTCATCGGCTGCAGCGAGGCACGACTTTATCGGACCGTCTGATGTACCGAGTTCGTCCGATGTACCGCGTCCTGACCTTGTCGCTATAGCTTCGAACAGGAAGGGCCGATTGAGCACGATACGTAGATGGAATGATCTCCACAAGAGTATTCTTTTTGGTAATTCAAGATGTGGCTCCAGATTGACACTTTGATCGAAATACGGCGGTAGGTCCTTCCACCAAAGCCCGATATTCTCTTCAAGTTTCACGGCCCTCTCATACCTGGGGACGTGATGCGTGAGAAGCTCTACCTGGACGGCATTTGCGATTTTGCAGCTTTACCTGAGCAATGAGACAGGACGTGATTGTAGGCCCAGGTTTACATTCAGGCAATTGCTCCATATCGACAGCAATGTCCTGGTCTTCTAGATTTGCTGGAAGCCGAATATTCACTCCAACCAGGGATACTGCAGGTCTCCCTAGCGTCAGTTGCGCCCCAGAAACAAAGACGAACAGTGTCCACCACACGCGTCGGCGGATCTCCATAGTGAAAGGTGATGTACTTGGCATGCCGAACTCCCGATGCAAGCCGATTGCAAGAGCCATACTGAAGCCAATGCCGATCAGAATAAACCCTGCATTAGGTTTGTTGCGTTTCTGTAAATAATTAGACATTAGAACAATAGCCTGCACATAGCTCAATGATCCCTTTTCGAGAACATCCATGGTTAAGTGTCTGCGAGCCTCTTTGTAGAAAGGAATGTCGCATTTAGTCGCATTAGAATCACCAACAAAGGCGTCAATAGCAAGGACAGTGTTGTATAATAGCGGCCATGAGCCATCACGGGGTTTGGCAAGGGCACCTATTCTCCATTAGTGACTAATTACCTTGTATACCTGAGCAAGGCTTACCTGAGATTCGTGCACGGAATATGCTTTCATGTAGGATAGGGTACGCAGGGTGATAGAGGGAGAAGTAATCATCAATATAGCGACTAACTGTGGCTGTGGGCTGAGACCGCGCGGCGGGAAAGCCATCTTCATCTAATGATGATGGAGTGTTCACGCTGTTCAGTGGTAAGTACAGGGGCAGGGACTGGAGAAATTTCAACGCAGCTATACCAGACTGTGGCCCCGTATAGCCAGCTTTATGCGGATCTGCGGTCAGAAACCCCATGCCATCGATTGAGTTATCGAAGTCTTGAGATTCATCAAATTCGTAGTCTTCTGCGTTGCTGTGTTCGGTGAAGTTTGTCGGGGGTTGCTCGGTATGGTGCTCCACCTCGGTACTCAACTTGATTCCTTGGCTTACGGGAGCTGGCGCCTGCTGCCGACTCTCTCGTATAGTTTGAATTGCATCTTGCAGATCCACTGTAGGGAGATATGTCCTCCGCCTTTTCCATATCTTGGCGAAGTTGTTCATATACTTGAAGCCGCCTTTGAATGGATTGTAAGCATGTACAGTTCTTGAATCATAGTATCATTGAACAAATCTTACAAACAAAGCAAAACGGATTGTGCTCACCTCTGCAATGATGACAATTTTTGTGACGGCGACGAATAGCGACATGCTTTGGCATCTCGAACGCAATTGGCGCAAGTATCATCGCCGGAACAGCGAACCTTCCGCCTCTTACATTCGTCACAGGCAAATGTCTTGCGTAAGATCCGACGGGTTCTACTTGCTTCACTCATCTTGTCGAATTACACTTCCATCAGACGACTACAAGCAACATGCTGCTTTGGGTAATTGTAGTTGTTCGGCGGGACGTGGAAGACATCGTGGGCGGGAAGCCGATATAGCAAGCTAATCCATTTCGGGTTAGCCTCCTGTCGGACCGCTGAATACGCGTATGAGCTAGTATCACCAAGATTATGAATGATAGTGTATCTCCATTGAAAGTAAGGTCTCTAGCTCCTAAATCTATCTAAGAAGAACTGAATAAAAAGGATAAACAAATGGAATAAAGAAGGACCGAGCGGATGCTGAATAATGTATGATATTGACCCACTCTGGTCGACACCTCCCTTGGGCTATATGTTGGACATTTATATGCGCGTTTCTTAGGCATCAAATGCTTGCCGTTGCCTTGCTTACAAAACATGATATATGGCGTGCTCTTCTGACACCAATGAAGCCTCTGAATTTTTTTTAAGTCGTGGAATGCAATGCTTCTGGCTTGTATATGGCGCAGTATGCTTATGGACCCCCCGAAGTGTGCTCGGAATGGAGTAGATCTGGTGATGAGAGAGTCGAGACTCCCCAGCAAGCTCATGGTAACCCGACATGCTGGCTTTTGTAGGCCATAACAGGGAAGGGTATTGACCCAATATCCAGTAAAAAGCCTCAATTCAACACAAGGTGTCGTGAAACTCGCAAAAGCAATACTCAGCGCCTGACAGATACATACGCACGCAGTCACTTATAGGACCGTTACAGCGGCGAATAGAAGAATGGAAGAACATGACACTGTAACCGGCGTCAGTTGCAACGTGAATTTCATAGGTAGCCATGTCCTACTTGGTTCCTACTCGAAGGACAGTTTATTTTATCTACCCGTGTAATGAGAGAGGACCTTGGGAGCCTCTATCAGACGGCTCGGATGGCATATTACGATTACGTATATGACTTGATCGAACTAATTAACAAATATTGCAGAGCATAGGTTTCCGATATTCTATCCATGCCAGTTGCTAAAGAACCTCCATCTAGTGGACACCAGCAAATATGAAAATATGATATATGACGACATTGTCACTAAAAGGGAAGGATATGAGGCGCTGAATTACTGTTAGCAACAAACTAGATGTTCGAGTAGCTAATAGTATTTGGAATTCTAGCTTAGAGGCCCGCCTTTCATAAAAGTCTCCTTGATGGTGCGAATCTGCCTTGTCAGAATGCGTAAAATTATAAACTGGGCTGACCACCCTTCGGGGACTGTCGCCAAGTGTTGCACACCTAGAGAGATGTAGTATATAAAGACACTAAAAGACCGTCTGAGCCACCTTACAATACTATGTGTAACGCGGAAATGGAAACTCCTCCTGAACTCTTTGTCCTAGCTTGCGGAGTGCACCCCCGCCGCATTCTCCTTTACCTTGCCGAGAAGGGCCTTTTCCCGTCGCTCGTAATCAATACTACCCCAGTCCAGATCACCGAACATGGATTTGATGCACCAGGAAAGCCTCCTGGAAGTGTCCCTATCCTACGATTGCCCAACGGAATCGCCATCAAACAATTAATCGCTATTCTCAACTACTTCGAAGCCGTCTGCAACAGCCCCGACCCTAATGAGCCTTGACAGATCGAGCTAGCCAGTAGCGCTAACCATATAGGCAGCATGAGTGGTGACAAACCGGGGATTTTCCCTTATCTTTTTGGTATATCTACACATAATGAATGGCCTGCAATATGCAAAGACAAAACATAAGCCCTCCAACGGTTCAAGGCCCTGCTAATGCCACCACAAAAACGACTGACCACAAAGACCTAACAAGTCATCGCATCTCAGCATTTTGCATCCCTACTTATAGTAGACCCCTTAGTCACTCGTAACCATTACACAAACGCAGCGTATTATCTACTTTGTCCAAAGTGTACATGAAAGTACTCACAGGGCCAACCTAGATTTCGCTGCAATTAATGGCAGTGCCAGCTCCAATTATCTTTTCTGTCTGCAACTACCAAATTCATCGAGCCTCATATCGATCAGACGACACATTTTCGGCATGGGCCCCGAATTGCTCTCTGCAGGTAATTGCAATTCCCCCTCGATATAATCCACATAACTGACATTATTCACAACGGGGCCAGTAATCAGGGTGGTATCAAGCTTCTTCTCCCTCATAATATGCTTCACTCCCCAAGCAGCGACAGTATCACTAGCCGTAAGAACAATGGATGCAACGTGCTGCCGGAAATGAAGCGAATCCAAAACGGGTAAAACGTTATAGAACCCAAGGAGACACGATCCAAACTCAACAACAATAACATCTGGGCTGACCTTGTTCAACTCGTGCAGAATCCCAAGTGAAACTTCAAGGACCTCGGTCGGATCGTTGCAGGTTGTGGGTAATCCTCCGTCAGCGAGGCCGAGAATCATCTCTGGACCGGCGGTGGACAAAGTACGCAACTCGCCTAAGAAAGCGACGCCGGACAACTTGGCACCGGCTACTCGCAAGCCCCTCGACTTGAGATGTTGCATAATCTTCCGTGCTGTTGTGGTCTTCCCTGTGTTGGACGCGGTGCCGGCTACTACCACTATGGGTGCAGACTGGGTTAGACTCTGACGTCTCGGGATACCGGACCGCTTGATGTTGAGGGGAGTATCAGCCGTTTGGACACTACCTAGTACTCGCACCTGAGCTGGAACCAAAATATCTGTTGGAAAGACTTGGGCCACTCCTACAATCCCGCTGCGACAAACATATGACAATACATCCCCCTGGGAGAGACTGGAGGGGATATCGCAGCTGAAGCTCTGGGAGCCACGTCGTATGCCGAGGACAGCGGGGATGACTTCTCCTTCTACTAAGCCGCTAATGTTCCCAGTAGTGTCTTCGATTTGGGACACTTTGTTGACAGTCGACAGTACCTCCACGACAACCACTGCTCCCTCGACTGGGTCTATTGTCGGAGTTATGGTTACAACCTCATCTAATTCCGTGCGGTTGAGTAAAGATGGCATTCTTGAGAGACGAATGCGTGTCAATGTGGGAGCCCATGAAGGGCTGTTTATTCCGTTATTCATCGAGGGCTGTAATCCGAGGTTTTCGTGTCGTGGAATAATGAAGACTGATATCAACTTGACAAAAGTGCTCTATGAATGCTGAAGGGAGGGTATACTGTTTTCAATAGAGATTAAACGTTGTTGCCTAAGTTCGAAAGCAGAGTGAAAGGACTAAAAGAGCCGAAGCTGAATGCAGCAGCGTGTCCAATGCTGCCATGTACTACATGATATCCCTGTAAACGCCTCGGAGCAGACCCTGCTTCGTCAACGGAGCCATAGCTCAGCTTGCGCTCGGATTGAATTGCTGTTAAGTACCTCCTCTCATTCTCAATGACTGTGTTTCTTTCTATTTGGTTTGAGCTTTCGCTGATATATACTCTTCAGCATATTGCTGCTTTCTCTCCGTGCAGTCGATGACCATATCAACGGGAGGCCTAGCACGACCGTAAATGACCCAGAAAGCTCAATGTCCTTGACATGCGCTAAACATGCCGTTCATTTTCTGTTTCGCCGGTAGATAACTCCTTTTTTATAATTGAAGCGACGGAAATACATTCTTTGGTTCCTTGTATTGATCACCCACAGTATACTTCCTACAAGGGGGCCAAAGGTGTGAATATATCGTTTCGCTTCTAATGACAATCCAGAAGTGGCTCAAGCCCTACCAGTCCCCTTTTATGTCTATAGTTCAAAGAATTTAGGCGTCATGCTTTGTTCAGGGCCACTTGACCGTCATGGTATTTCTTTCCTTTCTACTAATAGCATCTGCACGGTTTATTTTCACGTTGCACAAAGGTTATAGATAGCTAACGCCGTTTTGAATGCCCGTCGGACACTTATTGCATACCTAGATCTGGGTAGGGCCCAGGTAGACCTCGCCATATAGTGCGGTAAAAGAATTATTCATAGCCCTATGTTCTGCTCAATCTGACCGTCTAGCTCAACCGTCTACCCTGATAGGTTGTTTAGTTCTATTCTGTGGCAGAAATACTATTTTCATAGTAGGCGGCCAGGCCAAGCTAAAGACAAGGGCGTAAATATTTCTTTCGCCGCACTGTAACGCCAAATGTTACGCATGTCACAACTTTCGAGAAATTAGCTACCAGGGATACCAGATGTACGGGTTTTCTTGCAATACAAATTTCACTACAGCTTCAAGATGCAAAAGTTCGATCCAGTTCTATTCTCTAAAGTTCTATCTGGCATCTATGCTAGTATGACATATAGCTAGATACAGGGAGAAATCAATACAACCCATCAGACAAGTGAACAAGGGCTACGAGGCTTCAACAAGGGAAAGGGTAAAACATTCATTGCGGATATCAAAATACGCTTATCATTCGGACCTGTTTTACATGGAAACTCATCAATCATTTCTTCAGCCCCAGGAGGTTGATACTCTTCGGACGCTCAATGGGAAGACCAAGGACACGGTCCCAGATAAGCTGGACTAGAGGTCCCAACGCGCGACTGACACCGAAGGTGACGGTGTAGTACAGAGGTTGCTGGAATCCGTAGTGATGGAAGAGAACGCCGGAGGCGGCGTCGACATTAGGGTGAGGGTTTTTGGTCTAGTATTCTATTAGCATCATGTGCCCAAACCACAACATGTTAAGAAGATTTACCTTTCCGTGCTCGGTTAGAACCCCAGGGGCAATTTCGGAGTTCTTCTTCACGAGTTGGAAGACGGGATTGGCCAAAACATCGGACCGAGTCGCGGCAAAGTCCATGAGAGCCTCGAAACGTGGGTCGGGCTTGCGCAGGACACCATGACCGTAGCCAGGCACCACGCGACCGGATTTCAAGGTGTCCCAGAGATATTTACGAACCTCCTCATCTGTGCACTTGGATCCGATCTTCTCCTGCATGGCCAAAATCCACCGCAGAACTTCCTGAGCCGCGAGACCGTGCAGAGGACCAGCAAGGCCCAGAAGACCAGCACTGTAACTCAGGAATGGGTCGCTGAGGGCACTGCCGACTAAGTGAGTGGCATGGGCCGAAACGTTACCCCCTTCATGATCGCCGTGCAGAGCCAGGTACAGACGCAGCAGATCGTGGAAATCCTGGTTCTCCTGGCCACCCTTACCCAGGAGCTCGGCAAAGTTATAAGACCAATCCTGGGCGGCATCGAGAGTCTGGGTGCCGACTGTATCAATCTCATTGGGACGGAAGACCAGAGCGGCCACACGGGGGATCTTGGCCAGAAGAGAGATGCTATCGTCGAAGGTGGGTTCCCAGTAATCAGCCTTGTTCAGGCCCTTCTCATAGGCCTTGGCAAACTGAGACTCGGTGTTCAGAGCCGCGACCGCAATGGAGAGCTGTGTCATGGGGTGCATGTTTTGGGGAAAGGACTTGATCAGGTCCAGGATGTGCTGTGGGAGGTGGGACTTCTCGGCGAGCTCGCGCGAGAAGGCGCGCACCTGGCTGGTTGATGGAACTTGTCCCGTGAGAAGCAGCCAGAACATGGCCTCGGGGAGCATCTCAGTGCCGGAGGTCCCCTTAGGAAGCTCCTTCTGGCAATCCTTGATGGTCTTGCCGTGGAAGCGGATCCCCTCGTCGGGATCGAGAACAGAGCCCTCCCAGAGCATGGACTTCAGACCACGCATTCCACCAATCACGTTGCCCACCTTAACCTCGCCAATCACATCATCACTCTGCTGCTTTACCTGCTTAAACAGCTCGCGTTTGGCGGGGATGACCGCTTTGAGGGCGGACTTCAGATCGGGCTCTGCCGTCGCATAGGATCTACGAGAGGTATATTGCGCCAATGAGCGAGTGGACTGTGACGGATAGTTTGAATTAGTCTTTGCATTAGGGTGATACAGGCTGCGGTCGGGGACTAACCTGAGCCAGCTTGGAAGCATGGCGTGTAGTTCGCATGGACATGGCCATGGTTGGTTGAGTTTGTGGCGGATAAAAGACCCGTGTAATTGACAGTTTGCACAACAACAATTTTTTTGTGTCGAAGTATAGCGGGAGGACGGTGAGTTTACGAGGAATGACGACTGGGGAGAAAAGGAACAGGGGAAAAAGGCGAGCGACACGAGTTATACGCCGCCCCCCCTTGCACGCATCGATTGTGTTTGCGAGCCCGGTTGGCCGCGGAGGAACGGTGAAAGGAGACCAAAAGGTGCCGAGGCAATCAGACGGCTGCATGCGGAGAAACCAAAAAAGTATACTATGTACTTACTTACAAGCATCCAGAAACGTCATACCACACCACTTGGTTCACGGTCGGATGGAAGTATATAACTAAACGCCCGAGTCCTTAACCTGTATATGTTTTTAAGATAATTAACACAATCGAATTCCCTTAGCTCGCAAAACGAGTGCTTCCGCTTCATCAATTCGTGGTGATGTTGTTCATATATCACATGAGGGCTGGCTGTCGGGTATTCCCAAACGGGATGTGGATAAACATGTCGATTATCGGCATGTTAGAAAGTCTTACGGATTTACTGTGTATCCCCAAGAATAAGTCTAAGAAGAGCATTAAGGTGACTGACAGCACTCAAGGTATGTGGATCTGGTAGAATCAATTGATTTGAATAGAGGAGAGTAGTATTCTTTACCAGTGTAAGCAGGAGTTATAAGTTACCACATTGATACTAACTGTCGGATATGAATACTCCTGGAACGCTCCATACCCGCGGATGGCGGATCCCGGCGTGCGGGGTAATCTCAATGCGGAATAGCCTGTGTATGGGGTTGAGAGTCTGTGTTGCCTAAGGCACCCAGGGGTAGCAACACCGCCACAGCCGGGTCACGGCCAGACCCCTCACCAGCCCCCTGGGGCTCATGGATCTAGCAGCCACATCGGCTGAGGCAGCAGCGCTATCCCATGTGATGGGCGGTGTGTTGCGATTGGTGCAAACTCTGCCCCTTCGCCTCAGGCAGAGATTTCCCACCCGCACCCAATCACAAAGGAACTTATCGGCGGCCCAAAAAAAATAATCGCCGCCCCGCCATCATTATCAAGAAAAAGTCATCCTGGGTTTTTCTCTGCTTTTCTTTCTTGTGTGGTCCAACTCTCCCCTCTTTTCCTTTTCCTGTTTATATACCCTCTTGTTTGCATTCAAGACGGATCTCTTCACGGGGCCGATCTGACTTTGGCTTTTTAATAAAAGTTTGAATTGGTTCATCGTCGTCTTCTTTTCTCTTGTGGTTTTTCTCTTTATTTGTAATTCCATCAGGCTGCGACGACGCTGCCGTGGTGGTTTTCTGGATTTTGTGCCAAAGTTGAAGCAACAGCACATACTCCGTCAAAACAGATCAACACTAATCCCCATATATACCAAAGAATGCCTCACTCCGAACCTGCAACAATGGCGACCGCTGTTTCTAAGACCCCATCTTCCGTCCCTCCCACCACTGAGGAAATCTCCTCGCTTTTGAACACCATCTTCTCCGCAGAGACCTCTCAACAGTCTCTCGATGCTTCCTATGCCTTGACCAACTTGTTGATTCAGAGTGTCGGACCTTTCGGCTTCCAGAAATACGATCTCTTACCACAAATCAAGAAGGCTGCGACGGATAAGAAAAATGGTGCTCGGAGAGAGAGTGCTATGTTGATTCTTGGCGCCTTGTTCGAACGCTTCCCCCGCGAACACCCTCTGAGCGAAGTCGTATTTCTTCTCCAGGATGGCGGTGTCCTAGGCATTGCCTTGGATGCATTGGCCGACAAGGGCGCAGTGGTACGCGAGGCGGCTCAGTATGCGATTGACGCCTTGTTTGCCGGCCTGAAGCCCGAGTCCATGGTGAATGCTCTACTCCCCGCTCTGTCCGCCTACCTCAGCCGTGGTTCCGGTAAATGGCAGGGCTTTGTCGGTGCGTACGTTCTCGTCGAGAAAATGGCCGTCAAGGCGCAGATGGGCTCGGGAACAATGGAGGAGGAGCGTGAGAAGGATCTGCTGCGGGAGGCAATGGGCAAAACCCTGAGGGATCTGATTCCCCTCATCGAGTCCGGCATGCACGATCTCAAGGCCGAAGTGGCTAAGCGGGCTTGCAAGGCGATGAATGCGGTTACCACTCTTCTCTCGAACGATGATGTCGCTCCCCGCATCCCTCTCCTGATCAAGACCATGGAGCAACCTTCCGAAAAGACCCTGCAGGATGCCATTCATGCCTTGTCGCAGACTACCTTCGTTGCCATCGTCACCTCCCCTGTCCTGGCCTTGCTCACACCATTGCTGGAACGCTCTTTGAATGCCCCGACGACTCCTCAAGAGACCTTACGCAGGACCGTGGTCGTAGTGGAGAATTTGACAAAGCTGGTGCACGACCCCGCTGAGGCACGGACATTCTTGCCAAAGCTCAAGCCGGGTGTGCAGGGTGTTAAGGATCGTGCTTCGCTGCCGGAAGTCCGAGAGCTCGCCACCCGCGCCTTGGATGTAATGGAGAAGGCCATGAGTGACAGCAATGTTCACGCTGGATCTGTTACCAAGACCACCCCCGACGAGGTTCTCGCCGTCCTTGATGCCCAAATTCAGTCCAATGGTGGACTTGCTTTGCCGGAAGCGCATACGCTCTTCGAGCTCGGTAAGACCTACATCGCTGAGATGGTCCGTGAGGATGTGAACTGCCGCATGCACGACCGCATTCCTTCCTGTACCACTCCCTACCTACGCGGTTTGCTCCAGGAAGATAAGCACGAGGTGGTTGCCTCCGCCGTCCAGGCTCACTTTATCGAGGAAGATGAGCGCAAATACGGCAAGCCCGAGCCGGAAGATCCCAATGAGGTGGAAATTGTCAACGCTAACTTCTCCCTCGCCTACGGTGGAATGCTTCTTCTCAATCACACCAACCTTCGCTTGTTGAAGGGTCACCGATATGGCCTCTGTGGCCGGAACGGAGCTGGCAAGTCTACCCTAATGCGCAGTATTGCCAACGAAAAGCTGGAGGGCTTCCCCCCACAGAGCGAGGTCCGAACCTGCTTCGTGGAACACAACCAAGGCGAGGATGCTGATCTCAGCATCATCGAGTACGTCTCCAAGGATCCTAAGATCGCAGAGACGGGACAGGAGCATATCAGCAAGGTGCTTCTCGAATTCGGCTTCACAGATGGTCCCGAGGGCCGTCAGTCGCAGCGCGTGGGATCTTTGTCTGGTGGTTGGAAGATGAAGCTGGCGTTGGCCCGTGCCATGCTCCAGAAGGCGGATGTTCTTCTCCTGGACGAACCTACTAACCATTTGGATGTTGCCAATGTCAAATGGTTGCAGGAGTACCTCAAAAATCACACTGATATCACCAGTTTGATCGTCTCTCACGACTCTGGGTTCTTGGACGAGGTCTGCACCGACATCTATCACTATGAAGGCAAGAAGTTGGTCTGCTACAAGGGTAACCTTGCCGCTTTCGTCAAACAGAAGCCGGAGGCCAAGAGCTATTATACCCTCTCTGCCAGCATTGTTCAGTTCAAATTCCCTCCCCCTGGCATTCTGTCTGGTATCAAGTCCCACACCCGTGCCATTCTCCGGATGACCAACTGCACTTACACCTACCCTGGTGCCCCCAAGCCGTCCCTGCAGGATGCGTCGCTCACTCTGACTCTGTCGTCCCGTGTCGCCATCATAGGAGGAAACGGAGCTGGTAAATCAACTTTCATCAAGATGCTTACCGGTGAGACGATTCCTCAGACCGGAAAGGTCGAGAAACACCCCAACCTCCGTATCGGTTATATCAAGCAGCACGCCCTCGAGCACGTGGAGATGCATTTGGAAAAGACTCCCAGCCAGTACCTTCAGTGGCGGTATGCCAACGGTGATGACCGCGAAGTCTACCTCAAACAGACTCGTATTCTCACCGAGGAGGACAAGGCTCAGCTCGAGAAGCCGGTCGACCTCAAAGATGGCAGGGGCCCCCGTCGCATTGAAGCGATTATGGGTAGACAAAAGTGGAAGAAGTCCTTCCAGTACGAGATGTAAGTTACCACTGTCTTTTCGCCTCCGTAGAACACCGCTGACAACATTTAGCAAATGGGTTGGCCTTCTTCCCAAGCACAACACCATGATTTCCCGCGAGACCATGCTTGAGCTTGGATTCTTCAAGATGATCCAGGAATTCGACGATCACGAGGCTTCTCGCGAGGGTCTTGGTTTCAGAAATCTGGAACCCAACGAGATCTCGAAGCACTTCGAGGATGTTGGTTTGGACCCGGAGATCGCTAATCACAATCAAATCTCCGGCCTTTCCGGTGGTCAAAAGGTTAAGGTTGTGCTGGCTGGGGCCATGTGGAACAACCCTCACTTGCTGGTCCTGGACGAACCCACTAACTTCTTGGACCGTGACTCCCTGGGTGGTTTGGCTGTGGCCATTCGCGACTTCAAGGGTGGTGTTGTCATGATCTCCCATAACGAGGAGTTTGTGGGTGCACTCTGTCCGGAGCAACTCCACGTCGCTGATGGCCGTATTGTATCCCGTACGAACACTGGAGTGTCGCTCGATCGCTTCGAAGACAGCGCAACCAACTCGCCCGCGGGCACCGCAGCCACCTCAGCGGCCACTAGCGCTGCTGCCTCGGCCGTAAACTCCGGTGCTGAAGAACAGGGAGAGCTCAAGTTCAAGGCCAGGAAGAAGAAGAAGATGACCCGTGCCCAGATGAAGGAGCGGGAAGCTCGTCGGCGTCTCCGCCATATCGAATGGTAAGTCTCCCGTCATGTTGGTTGACTCTCCATATGTGCTAACTAGCTGGCGTACAGGTTGAATAGCCCGAAGGGAACCCCGAAGCCCGTCGATACTGACGATGAGGCTGAATAATTGATTTTTATATCACTCTCGGGACTTGCTGTGCTGTCAGCGTGATGATTGCTTGTTTTGGACCATTGATGATAGACGGCTTGGCGTTTGTGCTTGCTATTGTTTTTTTTTTTTTTTTCTTCCCTTTCGCATCCTTCTGGGCGGTTTTTCTGTTTATAGATGACTATTTGTTCTACCTAGAGATATCATAGAGCTATTTTCTGGTAAATATTCTCGGTCCTTACCACTGTATTGAGACACACTTTTCTCGTGTCAACTGAGAATGCTAGATTTTATCTAAGCATTAGAGTGGCGTCTAATCTTTGTTGAGGTTTAGACCTTCACTCCATTCTTCATTGTCCGTCATTCGCAATCCTTTAACAGGTAGTGGACATGAACATATCGGAAGGCAATCTTACTACGGAGTAACGTAATCGGACACCGAACGAGCCGCTCCCCCAAACCCCTAAAATCTTGCAACCACCGAATCATCATCAAACCCAGCTTTCTATCTTAATACGGCATCAAAACAAGCTGATTCAACTACTAGATTCGAAGATCGCATATCCTTTGCAATCAAAGCATATAAAAATGGCCATTTCAAAAGCATACGAGGTGCAGCAACAGTATATGATGTCCCTCGGTCTACTCTTACCCATCGAATCAGCGGCCGAAAAGCACGGGCTGATATGCCAGCAAATTGTCAGAAGCTTAGCAGCCTAGAAGAAGCTTCATTAAAGAAATGGATTCTAGATATGGATGAGCGTGGCCTACTAACAAGACATGCTGTAATACGCAGAGTGGCAGGCCTACTACTCCATGAGTGAGAGGAGAAAGTAGTTTGTGAGAGATGGATCACTAGATTCATTAAATGGCACGATGATCTTATATCAAAATACACTTGTAAATATGATTAACAGCGTGCCAAATGTGAGGATCCGGAGGTTATTAATTGGTGGTCCAATCTAGTTCAGAATACTATAATAAAATATGGTATTACTGAGCAGGATATCTACAACTTTGATGAAACTGGCTTCCAGATGGGTGTGGCACATATAGCAAAGATTATTACTGCATCCGGTCATCACAACAGCCGTGTACGAGCTATACAGCCAGGGAACCGTGAATGAGTGACAGTTATTAAAGCAATTAATACAACTGGATGATCTCTTCCCCCAATGATCATCTTCTCTGGCAAGGTTCATCAGTCTCAATGGTATCAAGATATCAACCCTGATTGGCTAATTGGCCTAAGTGATAATGGGTGGACTAATAACGAACTTGGAGTATTCTGGTTGGAAAAGGTCTTTCAAAAGCACACTGCGGCGCGTACACTAGGGAGATATCGGTTTTTAATTCTTGATGGCCATGCTAGCCATCAATCTGCAGAGTTCGATCTTTTCTGCAAGAATCATCAAATCGTCCCTCTTTATATGTCTTCCCATTCGTCTGATAAACTGCAACCTCTTTGTGTAAGCTGCTTTGCACCCCTAAAGGAGGCATATGGTGCAGAGGTGATAAGAAGCATCCAAAATGGTATTTATCACATTGATAAGGAAAACTTTCTTGATCTTTATAAAGAATCATGAAAGGCCTTATCATCTAAGAATATCCGCAGTGGGTTTGAAACTTCTGGTTTAGTGCCCTTGAATCCACAAAGGGTACTAGATAAGCTTACTATCAAGAATATCACCCCCCAAATACTGCGCATGGACCTGGACCTGCAGAGGGTGAATGGATTGCAAAGACCCCTTATACTACTGCTGAGGTGTAAAAGCAGATGCAGCATATAAAGCAACTCAGCCATCGCAACTCTGAAAGCCTTCCAAATGAAGCACTTCGTCAGCTAGCAAAAGCAGCTGAATCGACTATGGATGAGGTCATTCTACTACGACACCAGATGACTGATCTTCGCGCAGCAAATGAAAAGCAAAAACGAAAGCACGCAGCCCCTAAATTTTATATTGCTACTCGAGGGGTTCTGACCGGGGCTGAAGGCCAGCAACTTGCCCAAGAAGCTGTTCAAATGATGGTAGGGAAACCAGGTTGTAGAAAGCGAGCGCCACCACGATGCAGTAATTGCTACCAAATTGGTCATATTAGAACAAGTTGTCCTAGTAGATCTAGGTAATTCAATTAAATTTTTTATTTATTTATTTATTTATTTATTTGCGTACAGAGTAGGAGTCACGTATCTCATGGTTTTCAACGCCGGTCGAAATCATGTTGGTGTGGCTTGCTCGGTGTCTGATTACGTTGTAGTATATACTATTTCCACTACAACCATTAAAAGAGAGGCACTAATGATGCACAGCGCTCAACGGAAAATACCTTCGCATCTATATTATAGTCCACAGGTACTTAAAAATAATTTCTTCCTATGAAGAAAGAGAGTAGAAAAGACTACGTAATTATTCATGATATAAGAAATTCCGTAACTGTCTCCATACATCATGGGCAACCAAATCATCCACCCACTCAGCCACACTTTGGCCGCTAGCCCATGCCCTAAGTGCTGTGGAGGTCGTAGCGCTCTGTTGTTACATCCTGCTCAATACTCATAGCCTGATAATTCATAGAGTAGACATAACTAGCGCTTACTTGATTAACAACAAATAAGACGCTCTTTTCATCGCCCGAATGTGGCGCAGCTTCAACCCACAACTTGTATTGGCCAGCTCCTCAGCCACCAGATCAAGCTATACGAGTCATCATCGGCCGATACTGCGGGTGCACTGTTCGCTTCAGCATCAGGCAGCAAACATATCCCTCTAAGCCGAAAGTGTATTGTCTAGTACATATAAGAAAAACGCAAGCCTCCAATTCCGCCCGTTCGCAGACTCAGCCCTAACATACCATCATTAAAAGAGCCCAGCAAACCCTGTTTTCCTTCCGGCTACATATAAATCCACAAGTACTGTACCTAGGTTCACAATGGCCTATCCTAAAATGTCCGACCAACCACCAGCCTACCACGAAGCGGCAGGACCCAGTTCAAGAACAACCTCAGTAGCTGACACCAAAGGCCTCAAATCAAACCAGCCAAGATACGCCCTAATCTCAATTTCATGGACCGACCGCATCCGCCTCATGCGCTTCCCTGACCACCTCACAGCACGGGTATCAGAAACCCTCCAGGACCGCTGGCCGAAGGGCATCCAGAAGGTGAAAACGTATCACGGGTGCATGGAGTTCAAGTTAAAGGGAAACCCGTTTGCGCATGGCATGGATGACGAGAAGATTGCGATTCGCAATGTGCTTCTGGGGATTCTGGATACGCTGGCGAGGGAAGGGTGGTGTGTACATCCCGGTGCTGGGGGGCTGGGGCGGATTGGGAACTATGGGCCGTTTGGCGAGAAAGGTATGCGTCTCTTTCTTTTTTTCGGGGGTTTTCGAGGGTGTCATTTTGTTACTGGTAGATGGTTTTGGTTTGGGAGGGGAGGCTAATGAAAACACAGATAGCCTGGTCTTCCAACGGCAGCAGCCACTGCGGCTTTCCTGGATGTGTGTCTCGTTTGACTCGGATGACCTTATGCATCTGATCAATGCCCCCCCTGAGCTGGCGATGTCGCTAATGGGGGTCTTTGGGGACAGAATCCAGTGCTGTAACCAGGACCTTGTGTCTGGGAGTTTCGAGGTGAAGTTTAAAGGTACACTTTGGTCGAAGCCGTCGGGAGAGGGGGCGGTGCAGAGCAGACTGGCCATTCTAGACGTGCTCCAGTGTCTGGAGGATCAGGGGTATGCGTTGTGTGCGAGTCTGGACTTGGACGAGGGTAGTGGAGGACATTCTTATAAGAGTAGTGGGGAGACTTGGTTCTGCTGTCGATCATGAAGAGTGATTGAAGGAGTAGCGGTATAGTTTAGATGGGGTGCCATCGTTTTGTTGGACATGTCTCTCATTCTACAAAGTTATCCTTGGTAGTTCCGATCGACGACGAGACAGGGCCGCCGTACGATTGTTCTTCACTTTGAGCGTCGGTGAGCCTCACACCGTTGCAATTGTTAATGTAAGTAACATGGAAAGCAGCAGCTGTGAAAAGCCTGGATTTGTATTGACCCTTTGACGTTGGAATAGGTAGTACTGAAGTGAAAGCTTCTCGTATCCCCATGTAGTTCTTAATACTTACTTTCGTTATTAGTCAAGTTTAACGTCCATATAGAGTCGTTGGCTACGACAGATACATATTCCTAGGCAGTGACCCTAGGCCTCTGCCTCCAGGTGGTCCCTAGGAGCTCTACCAGCCCCCTCTATCGTTTGTATGTAGAGGCCTTGCATGACCAGAACGACCTACTTCCATTTATCCACATCCGTGCCTTAAGACAAAGGAATGCACGGTTGGAAACGGCAAATAGTATGTTCTAGCGCGTTGCTGAGAAGTTTCTTTGACTAATACCGGCCATGAGGAAGCATATGTATCATACCATACTCATATTGGGACTGCTTCTCCTCTCTCATTGAAGAGATTGATAGTGTTTCGACGCAATGACAAGCGGGTCACCTGCGAGCTTTGTAGGGTTCCAGGATCCGAAGCGACCATCACGGGTCGATTTGCAAAAGACGCCAGACACGACGAATGGAACCCCAGTGCGTTTACCCACCTGGCTCTTCTCTCGTGACCGCCGACAAACACTCGTCTAAGGTCTTCTAGAAGGTAGAACAACACATTGGGACCACAGAGTCCATCGCATGAGGCTGTACCAGAGCAAAGACGAGCCACAATTTATAACGACGGCCGGAATATTTTTTGTCAAGATCCTAAGCCCCCGGGGAGCTCCTTTTAGCTGTCGTTCTTTTCAGACTAAATGTGGTAGCTTTAGTAGCTGACCTACATTATCGTGTAACCCCCCCCCCCCCCTCCTTCCTTCAGACTGAAAAGCAAAAGCTCTTCAAGAACGGGCTGACATGCGTGCATTATAAAGAGGAGTGAGGTAACGTAAATAGAAAACATAAGAGATATCGAATTCAAAAACTATATAGATCTCGTATACAATTTCGTAACTTCAAAACACGCTCAGAATTGCACATTGGGCTGATTCGATCAGCCCAGTCCTTCGCTTCTCCTAGCCCGATACTTCAAACAGGCAAGACAACCTTGACCCCCATGTACTCTCGTTGATGCATGAGCTTACCGTCGATGAGCACCTGATGAGCCCCAACTCTGTTATTTACGGTATCTGTTGGGTCCGTACAGGTGGCGATTTGGATCTCGCGCCATTGACGATTGGTCGGTACAATCTGTCCCTGGGATGTGAGTCTCTTGAATTCCTTGTAGACCCCTTGCTCCTCAACACAGCCCTCTCGCTGAATAAGTTTGGACTCTGATGAAAGTAGTCAGAATATATTTCTCGGTGTGCTGTCTCTCTTGGGGGCCTAGATTCACTTACCTAGGGCGGGCGCCATGCGCAAATCACCAACGGAGCTGTTAAAGAGCACCAGGGAGAGACGTTCCTCATTCAGCTGATCTACAGGTGGCTTGAAGACGCGGTGACGGGTGGCCTTGAAGTGTCCACCGGAGACAATCTCCAGAGTATCGCCAATATTGATGACAAGTGCTCCGGGCTTGTAGGGTACGTAGTACCACTGTTCGTCGCGACCCCAAATCTGGAGGCATGAAATGGGAACAGAGAACAGCAAGGTCGTTAGACCGAAGTCGGTGTGGCCATGCATGCGAAGACCTTTAGATGCTTCTTCGGTTTGCTTCTGTACCGGGCGGAAGAGCGCATGACGGAAGTAGCCTTCACCGGTCCGACTGCCGTGTGATTGTACATTGTCCCACAAGTAATCGTCGGGCAACTCCAGAACGCGAGAGAATAGTGTGAGGAGTCGTCGGTTGACAGACTTTGTGAGGTAGTTGCAGAAAGCCTCGATCTCATCCATAAACGGGTGCAGACACTTTGGTGTACGGTTAATGTCTTCCCAATCAGGCTTGTACCAGTTGAACTGCTCGATGCCATCAGGAGGTCCGCGGTGGCGCTGCAGAGTAAGAACGGAGTGTAAGTACATCAATCGAGCTCTCAATCGTGCAGGGTCTGAACCTTCGTACCTTGAACCCATATGGATGCTTGTAACCTGACCATGCACCGGTGTCGGGGTGAAAGAGAAGGCGTTCCTTATCCTCCTCGGAAATGTTGTTGTATAGGTACTGTGCAATCGCGAACTGACGATGGAGCTATTGAACGAGAGAATAACGGTCAGGTGCCCTAGGTCCCTTTCTTTTCTCATGGCTTTATCTCTCACCTGCTCTAAGGATATTCCGTAGTTCTCCAGGAACAGAAAGCCATCATCGCGAATCGCAACTTTGACCTGCTGGATAAGATTTTCAACGACGGCTGGGTCCTCTGAGTCAAGTAAAGAAAGATCAATCGACTTCAGCTGGGCAAAGTTGTGGTTCTCCTTGGTGACTGGAGGAGGAACCCATTCTGGAACAAAAGGCTTGCCAGGTAAGTCGGCTGACGGTGGGTTGAATGGTGCTGCGGGTGCCATGTTTTGATATTTGTCAATGACGATTTGAGTGGTGAGCGGTAATTGAAGCTGGTGAGAATATCTAGAGGTAGTTATCCACTGGCGTCTTATATCTCCCTGGAGATCGTATAAGGCGATACGGAATCCTGCGTAGCTATCCCGAAGGCACGCCTCTGAGTATGCTTCTTCCGTTCCATCGAGCTCAGTCAGACGAGAGGAGCGCAAAAAGCTTGGCTATTCCATCTCCTGCTTCTGTGTGCCGCTGCACCTTAAACCCGAATAGCCCGTGTGATATTCATTTACTGCATTCTCTCCTCTGGTTGGCTCTTCCAGCTATCACTCCTTCTCCTCTGTGCTGAGAGCTCCTCCATAATAGCGCGGCCGATGCGGCCAAGATGTAGTGTAAAGCATAAACTAAGTTGGTTGGGTTACGCTAGTCAGCACATTCCGCATCGCATGGGAGGAGCTCCTCCAGCTAGGGTTGGAGGAGCTTCTGCGGGATGAACAACCCCTCAGTGTTATCGTTATCGCCCTGATTGGAGACCATGAGGGGAAGAGGAACGAAGTATGTTTTAAACAGTGACTTCCAACACGTACATTCCTACTTCACCAGTCAGTTCTCTCCCTGAACACATCTTCCAACTTGACAATTGCTTCCCTTTTTTGAAAAATAGAAAATAATAATTCTTTTTCTCCTTCCTTCAGTACTACTTGGTAAAAATGTCGCGGCAACTCATTTCTAGCGAGAAATTCCCTCCTAAGCCACACAACTGTGAGTGTTTATCCTTAGAAGACAGGCTAAGAATGCTTTCAATCTCGGCTTTTACTAACCATGTCCATGCGCCCCGCAGGTCCTGCCGTCAAGGTTCCCGGTCTCGTCTTCTGTGCAGGCCAAACAGCTACCGGAGAGATCAAACAAGCAACGGTGAGTCTTCTATGCAAGGAGCCTACTCTTACTGAGAACTCATCCGTCCCTTGTTTGCCCACAGAGAACCGTCCTACAGAACCTCAAGGAAGTTCTCGAGCTTTCCGGTTCGTCGCTCGAACAAGTCGTCAAATACAATGTCTATCTCGCGGACATGAAGGACTTTGCCGCAATGAATGAGGTGTACATTGACTTCTTGCCCAAGCCAATGCCATCTCGCTCCTGCCTCCAGGCAGTTCCTCCTGGTGATGGCACTGTTATTGAGATCGAGTGTATTGCGCAGGCTTGAGACGGATTGTTTCATGACAAAATCCAATAGAATAAATATTTTACATCAATTGCTTTTGTTATGAATTTCTATTTCTACTTCTTTTGGTATGTATCGCTGGGCGCTTAAGTGTTCATGCTGGCTGATAGTACTTATGGAGATATATTATTGAGAAGTGACTAGGAACACTCCACGTACTGATGAATTACGCCCAACCCCTACCAACTTTTATACTTATTTGTATAGGTCAGGATAAAGAGTCGATGATTGCCAAAAAGCAGGGCATTTTCTGATATCGAGAAACACCGTTTTCAGGTGTGCACCTCCATCAAGTAGTATGCTTCAAACCTGCCTTTTCTCCTTGTCTCCTGTTTCCCCATTAGTGAGTATAATACAAGCAATAGTTTAGAGGGAAAATTATTAGCTATACATTCATTTGAGGGATTATAAATTTCTTATCCCGTTCACAACTTATTAGAGTTATACATCATCTACATAGCGTAAGTGGAATCGAGCGAGAGACTAAGGGTTTTTGGTAGAGTACACAGACCACTGGCAATGTAACCGCGGTTTCGAATTAGATGCACATTCAAGGGGACTACGAAAACAGTGCTTATGAAGCTAAGAATATTACGAAGCAAAATGGGGAACTGATATAGAGTGACAATGTATAAATTTAATGTTGCCCCGTCCGTCTTCTAATAGGGAGGGTCCAGGTACTATATTCAGATTGCCACCCGAGGGTGTCATCTAGGTCTATAAAACTGAGAAAAAGGAACCATAGTAAACATACAACCTGCTCATGACCTAGCAATCTCGAACTCCGCCATATACCAATTCTGAATTGCCTTAGTATCGCCTGTAATAGCGACCATATTATACCTCTTCCGAGCCTCCTTCGCCATGCCACCGTTGTTAACCATGCGTCCTGCCCACTTTCCATGCTTGCGCGCCGCGGTAATAACCTTATCAACGGCAGCGACAAACTCCGGCTCATCTCCACGCGCGGGCACGTACCCAAGGAGAGACTGTGCAAGGTCGTTAGGACCAATAAAGACGAGGTCCACTCCAGGTACCGCGCAGATCGCGTCGACGTTTTCCACCCCCTCACGCGTCTCAATTTGAATCATGGTCAAAATTGTCTCATTCGCTGAGAGCATATACTCGGGTGTTGTAAGACCATGCCCAATGGCAGGAAAGGCTGAGCCTTGACCGCGAACACCCTGGGGAGGAAACTTGGACGATGCGACAATTTGCCGCGCTTCTTCGGCATTGTTGATCTGAGGTACCATGATGCCATGTGCGCCTGTGTCCAAAGCACGCTTGATGATATCGTGAGCGGGACCACGGATACGAATTACGGGAGACACTCCGAGAGATGCGATGGCCGCGACTGAGTTGTGCATCGCATCGTCTCCGATGTGGCCATGCTCGCAGTCGATGATGATGCCATCAACACCCGTCAATGCAACAATTTGGGCCATGCGCACTGAGGGAATGGCCATAAATGTCAATAAGGGAAACTCTCCAGCTCTTATTTTGTTGAGTAGCCTCAGACGGGAATTCTGAATCTCCGTCGTATGGGCGGTGGGATAGGTCTTTGTGGAGGCAGTCATTTTGGGCGTTTGTCTGTGGAAGCTTGAGATGATGAGAGTGATTGAGATAATGAGTAGTCAGTAACAATGTGCATTTATGTAGGAGGGAACGGATTCACTCTGTCCTCATACTCCGCTTATCGCTTCTATGTCCGCAAAATAATTTCTCGGCTCATCCCCCGACTTTCTTATCGGGAGGAGCTCCTCCCCCTGCATCCGTGCTCAAAAAGTGTCATTTCACTCCTCCCACAGCGGCCCACTCTCCTCATGTACCCCAGATTCGTACCAAACCTTTCTTTGTCTAGGGAATACTTCCAATTGGCCTGGTAGCCCGTGTTCACTCTCCTCTCTTCTTATCTATACAAATCCTAGTGGACCCGCTCTTTACCTGAACCAAAGAATCAATGACTCACGATTGGTTATGGCGCCGTCTTGATCATTAGCCGGGCGACCTTTCTGATAACCCTGAAGAAAGCTGGGCGATGTGGACATGATAACAGTCTCCCTTTGGGTCCCTTAATATACAGGTCAGCCTTTTGAGGAGACTGTTCCAGCACTCTCGCTCCCTGCAATCGATCTAAAGCATTTAGTTTATACTCTCCACTGAAAAGGAATTGTGTCTCCATCACTGCAATAGCAATGGCTACTGCCATCGACATGAAAAAGAGGCCACTATCGGCCCATACGGACGACAATGTCTCGTCTGCAGAAGGGCAAGTCGATGTCACTGGCGCGGCATATCGCCGAATGCCAGAGTCACTCCGGAACCTCGATGAGAACGAAATGAGGAGCCTCAACCGGAAGATCGTCCGAAAGGTCGATCTCTTCGTTCTCCCCACCATCGGGATCTTGTACATTTTGAACTACGTCGACCGTCAGAATTTGGCCGCAGCCAAGCTGCAGGGGATCATGGAAGATCTAAACATGACCACCCAACAGTTTGCCACGGCAATTTCCATCCTTTTTGTCGGCTACTTGCCTTTCCAGATTCCAAGCAACCTCATCATCACAAAGGTCTCCCGACCCGGCATGTATATTTGCGTTGCCGTGGTGATATGGGGGGCCATTTCGGCTTCGACAGCCGCGGTAAACACCTACGGCCAGCTGCTCGCCGTCCGTGCGATTCTAGGGGCCGCCGAGGCGGTCTTCTTCCCTGGGGCAATCTATTACCTCTCGGCGTGGTACACAAAGACAGAACTGGGAAAGCGAATCGCTGGTCTGTACATTGCACAGCAAGTCGGCAATGCGTTCGGCGGGCTCTTCGCGGCCGCTATCCTCCAGCTAGACGGAGTACACAACATCGCCGGGTGGAAATGGCTCTTCATCATCGAAGGTAGTGCAACAGTAGGCATCGGGACAGTATGTGCCTGCATCATGCCCGAGTTCCCTCACAACAGCCGTATCCTCTCGCAGATAGAGCGCGACCTCGCCGTGTGGCGTATCGAGTCCGAAGCCGGCGCAGCAGAAGGCACAGAGAACGAGAGCGTGCTGCGAGGCTTTGCCAAAGCCCTCTCCGATCCCAAGCTGCTCCTCCTCATCCTCGCCAACATGCTTTCCCAAACCCAAGGCTCCATTGCCAATTACTTCCCAACCCTCGTCGCCTCCCTCAACTTCAACAGCACCATCAGTCTGGTCCTCACCGCACCGCCTTATATCCTAGCCGGCGCTGTCTACTACGGCATCATGTTTTACTCGGACCGTAAGAACACAGTGTACCCCATTATCCTCGTGTGTGTTGCAATCTCAGTCGGCATGTACATCATCCCCATGGCGACCCTTAACGTCGGGGCGCGCTACTTTTCAATGGTGATCTTACCCTTTGCCTCCGTCGGCCCTCAGCTACTCCTCTACAAGACCATTAACCTGCACCTGGCACGGCCGGTGTCCAAGCGTGCAGCGGCCTCTGCTCTGGTCAATGCTATCGGTGGCACGTCTAATATTTGGGCGTCCTACTTATATTACGAGGCGCCGCATTTCTATGCCGCGTTTGGGACCCTGATGGGGAGTGCTTTCTTGCTGGCAGGAACTATCACCGTCTACCGTTGGTTAGTCCTGCGGGAAAATGCACGGCTGGATTCGGGCAACCCGGAGAAGATTGCAAAGGTCGTACGGGGTGGCGTGACAGAGGAAATGGTTCAGCTTAATTGGCGTTATGAGATGTACTGATGTATCGGGAAGGGGGCTTGATACTGTTGGGATATAAAATCAATAATGGGAAACTGGCTCATATTCTATTGGCGCAATGTCGCTTGGACTACTAGTTAGCTAGCTTTAAAGCGATCTGAACAAGAACCTTGATTTGATCACACTCTTACATGGTGAAATGTACCAAAGGATACTAAAAACGTATAGGTCACTAGGAACTTTATCAATACCACTGTCTGCTGAAATAAACGAGTGCACCCCGCTTCAACTCCCCAGCTCATCCAAACATGCCATGATGAGTTTCCCTAGCTGCCATCTATCTCTCCGCTGGAAGACCTTCCTCGCCCACATCAAAGCCCCCTCCAAGTCGCCATCCTCAATGCCGACAACCTGCATTGCACCCGGTAGCCTCCCCCGAACCTGCTGCCAAGCGATCAAAAAGGCCTTGTACGCATACACAGCCGTCCACGGGGCCTCTGCATCCGGTACAAGTATCGTGTCGAGGTAGCGCAGAAACCAGTCGACATGAGGCTGGACGGCTTTGGCGGTGTTGGCCTCGCACAGGAACTCATAAGTAGGAGCTAGGGAGGTCGCATGATTCAACACGGTATCCATGCTGGCTGCGACGATACCACCGGTATGTGATGGCGACCACAGATGCAGCTCAATCATAGCGGTTTCCCATGTCGCTGCACATGATGACGCTCCGTGAGTTCTCTTCGTTGTCTCAGGCTGTGGGCGGATAAACGGGCTGAGGGAGACGAGGGAAGACCTGAGGGCGTCTAGTCGGTCCATGCTAATTAATCCTGTCATTGCGGACCAACCCGATACCTCGCGGGCGCTGGAGATCAGGAATTGTGTAATGTTGATGGCTCCGTACGGGTCAAAAGGTGGGATAGAGTTAAGGTCGGATTCGGGAGAGAGAAACCGTCGAACGGCATCTGTGTATGGTACTGAGGGCCCGGAGTGTTTTGCCACCAGCTGTCGATGTGCCCACTCAGCGGAGGATGATGCAATCCATTGGTCTTCTGGGCAGGGCAAGTCATGCTTGACTTCTAGATGTGAGATGCAGCGGGGAATGGATAAGAGCTGGTACCACAGGGCATCGATCTGATGTACGGCAAAAGATGTTCGCTTGTGTGATTCGGCCTTGATGAATTCTCGCCACAGTGAGTCTAGGTCTTGGGTTGCGAAGGGCTCGGTTGGCATTGGTTGCATAAGGCCACTCGCCCGAGCCAGAGATATCATGTTGGAGTGGATCTTGAGACCATATGCTGAGTCGCTCCCGCAAAGGTACATGGTCGCATAGATTTGAAGGAGCAAATATGACTGGACGATGGTAATATTCTCTGCTAGATCCTCTGCTCTACCGTCCTCGGAGGCAGTGAGAGCACGAGCTTGATTAAAGCAACGAATGGATAGGCTCGCGCCTGAGCCTGCTTGGTCGCCGCATTCTGGATCCTCCCCGTACTGATAGGCAAGGCAAAGAATGCTAAGAACCAGGTGAGGGGGTAGGTGAGTGGAGTCGAATGTTTGTTTGTGTAGGATAGGGGCAAAGTGAGAAACGTGAAGAAAGAATAGTTCACAGCCCCGTGTAATCTGCAGAGGAGACGGTGACCAATCGTCCTGGAGCTGGGGTGAGTCGCTCGACAATAGCCTTTCCGGGATGCCTTGATTGAAACTACTCTCGGCCAGGCTTGCGTCAAGCGGAGCACATTGTGACAAATTTATCTGATGCAGTTGGGTGTCAGGGTGGTAGGAGTGGTAGGACGTCTTAAGAAAGGGCGTTCCCTGTAATAGGCTACGCGCTAAGTCCATCGGATTCTGCACGATTTGATCGACGCAGTTCGAATCGTTCATCGATGGCAGTTGCATCTGTTGGCTTATCATAGCCCGGTTTCTGTCTCCTTCGGGGCTCGCAGGTGCGCCGCCAGGAATATTTATGCTTTCTGTGGGGCGGTCTTGATCGAGTGGTTGCTGCGTATACTGTAATGCCGTGTGCCACATCCCACTATCCATCTCCAGTTCGCCATCGTCCCCTGAATGCCCAGGGGCCAAGCCATCTTGACTCTCTGGAGACGATACTGTATAGACATACACCTTGTCTCGCTGCGGTCTCCGTCCGTCGCTCCCTTGCCTAGGCGCGGGTGGGTGGCGCTGCGATCTCTTGGCGGCGCGTCTCTGCTCGTGCTCAGGGTGTTTTCTCTTCATATGGCGATGGCGGAGGTCCGGGCGTGAGAACGTAGCCTGGCAAAAGCCACAGGGGAGCGAGGCCTCTTCTTGCGAACGAGAATGAAGCATAGCATGTCGCTTCAGGTTCTCATGTCGAGTAAAGCGGCTTTGACAGACTACACATTGGTATGGTTGATATGACGGCACCCGTCTGCTGGCGAGTGAGGCCGACATCATGGAAGCAAGAGATAGATCCTCGCTGGGCGAGGTTTGAAAATGCATCAGTTGTCGTGAGGAGGGCCAAGAGAACAGACGGATAAAATCCGGGGCAGATTAGTCTAACCCTCATTCATCCCCCCCCCCCCCCGCACAGCCGATGATCGGCTACTATCCGGCTATTTCGGGACTAGAGATAGCACCCTTTATCTAGTCTAGTCGGATATGCAGTTCCCTGGGAGGATAGATAACTAGCGAGTCTAAATCAGTCTCCTGCTCATTCGCTATCTCGTCCCACTACGGAATATGTACTGTACCCACTGGTTATCTAGTGTCTATCTTGGATGATTTATCTCGGGCCTTTTACATAACTAGTATCTATCTAGCCTACTCCTCAGCATTGAAGCCGGCTTTCGCTTTTATCTTGTCCACTATAAATGGACGAGACTTATAAACTAGACAGATTGAGTTACAGTTCGTTTGCACAAAAATGTAATTAAGTCAGTAGGATTTCTAACCATAATATAGACACCGAAATTAAGGCTTTTGAAGTTGCACTATCTTTGTGGGCAAATAGTTCACAAATATCCTGAGAAGACTATATTAGGCTTCATGAAATCTTGCTGATAATTAATAGCAAATACACACAAAACCTTGCATCCGCAGTAGACATATTGAAGGGTTGAGTTGAAAGTCAATTATCCTTCCTGTTTATTAAGAAACGGAGTATACCAGTTACTACCAATCGACAACCGTCCCACTTATTATATATCGGGGAAGTTGGGTATAACGGGGCGTTGGGTAATTCTACCAATCACTGCAGGGGTTGCCGTTCCTTGTATAGATTTTAAGAGGAAGGCAAAATGAGAATGGAATGTAGAAGGTCGGAGGGCTTGTGAAGGAAACGAGGTACTTCACTACTTCCCTAGACTACATATACGGATGGATCCAGCAGCATAATACTTCAATTGTATTTACTTTCATAAGATGAATTGAAACAACAAAGTCCCTGAAGGAATAATCATGCTAGATGTAACACTACACACATCCTGTATAGTGAGTGCATGGCATTGGAGGCTGTGTGTAATATTAACATGTTACAGGAAATAAATTATTCCTGGAAGCTGGATAGTTCCTAGAGCAATAAATTAAGATCAATCCCCCTGAGCATGTTAAGTAGGTTATTATTATATCCATCAACACGAACTGTGATACTAGCACGCCAAAGTGGAATCATTCCAGCGAGGGCAAGCCTTGATGACTACTGAGGATTCCACGTAGGGGTTTAAACTTCCTAGGTGATGGTTCAAGTAGGCGATAGATATGATGTACCATTCAGATTCAATTTGCGTCAAGGGTCAATTCGACCTCTTCATTCTCCCCATTTTCACTTTCGTGAGCCGCCTCATCCATCTTCCCATACACCACAACAGCTGCCACTCCATCAGAGGCTCGATCCCAATCACCTTCAATATAAAATCGTGTTTCCAGCCCCTTCTGCATGTACCATATCTCTCCCGGTTTCCCATGCGTAAAGCGCCCTCGTAGCTTCACCCCATTCTTTTCCTCAGGAGAAAATATCTCAACCCGCACGGAGACACTCGGCGCCAAGTATGCGGGAATGACCATCACCACGGTCTCCCAAGCCTTCGTCAAAACCCGCACATTCTCACTATCCTCAATGCCTTGTACCTGGGGAAACTCAAGCCCAAACGCGTCATGGTTCGGCGGTTTAAAGTACCCCACAGGATACATATTCGCTATAAAGCTCCCAACATCAAAGAACAAATGATTCCATAGATAGTATATCTCATCCCGCCACGGTGTATGGAGGGTCGTCGTGTCTGGGTTTTGAGGGACCTGTGCTCGTTCTTCGGGCGTGCGGCCAGAGTCTTCTTGCATGAAGGTCTGGACATCGGTGTTGTCTGGTGAAGGCGGCTGGAACGTCCATGCGCGACGCAGGAGACTGGCCATCGTCCATTGGGGTGGATCGTCTCTGAAATTGATCTTGCGGATACTGACTTTGGTTACGTCGGTGATGTCCCATTCATCGTCTAGAATGGAATACATGATGATGTGTTTGCAACCCAAGATGAGGGCCCCTTTATCGAATGAAGTTCAAGGTGTGAGGGGTGTGTAAAGTTCTCGATTCAATATACACTGCTATCTAGGGCTTTTATATAACTCGACTTGAGCATCAAGCGTGGCTCATGGCAGGGGTCTTCAAAAACTGTCGGAAATATTCTAGAAACTATCGAACCGGGCTGAGGCTCTTTTGTGGCATGACTGAGCCTGGTTATATAACCCCGCGGTCATGCCAACCGGAGGCTTGTGGGTTTTAATTATGGCTAAGAACAGGCGATTGGAATACGGTGATCAGCCAAGACCGCACTTGTTGAAATCTGCCCCAACTAAGTGACGCCTATCTTGAGTATAATCCAATCATCACACCCAGCGAAGAGCTCGTGGGGGCAGTGCATGCCAGAGCTTGGCCTACTCGTGTCTGATAAAATGCATATCATTCACAACATCTATTTGCAATTGCAGTACATTATAGTGAGAGGCTAAATATATTATTTGAATGAGCGCTCCACAGTACGTCGGTATCCGCTCCTGTTTTGATGTTTTCTCTAGGATAGATGTAGTCTTTTTATTAGATTGATCATGTCTTTCGACAATGAGGGTTTCTTCATATGCCATCTTCTTCATATAATTCAAATGGAGAATCAACCGGATATGAAATACTATCTTTGCAACCATCCGAGCTGGCAGAAGTAATGTTAGACGACTGCCAATGTGGAAGCATGCCATTAAATTCGACACCGTAAAGCTGCGATCCCGAGAAAAGAAAAACACGAGAAAATATGATGTTTATCGGCCAATGTACGTCCGACAGAGAGTGCAAGTAGAGGAAACAAGAAGCTGAGATGCGTCGTTGACGATCAGAAACGGATGCCTCCTTGAGTAATGAACAGAAGTGGCTACTTTCTTCACAATCATCATGGCAGAGTTGGGACGTATATATGTACTTCCGGTCTGCTGTATTGCACACTCATATCTCTCAATTTCGGCATGATCTTCGGTTTACGCGTATACTCATTTGGTCCAATTCCAACATGCGATTCGAGTTGCCAGACTCTTCGTACTCTGCACGTGTAGTACTTTGATTCTTTCTGCACCTTTTAGGGATATAATATTAGCAGGTCTGATTATAGCATTAGTACACTAGCAGAGTGCCATTTAGCTACTTATCAAGCACTAGGTAGGTGTCGCTAACGAGGTTTGTCACCAAAGATAATATACACTACCAATGAAGTGTACGGATTTACGAAACAAGACCCAAGTATAAGGTTAATTCGGTATAAGCTTCGTAAGCATTTTGGAACAACGTGTGTACTTTAGCGGTATTCGGATAAGCTCGAGTTCTAGATACAACCTTGGGATAGAGGCCGCGTATGCTACCCCGGCACCGGGGATCGACCGGGTCGATAAAGGATAACGTTAGTCGTTGGCCAAAGAAGAGAACAGCATAGCTTATGGGGCTATAGTAAATCTGATATGCAACCCAAGGTGGTATAGAGGGATCACTATACAAGCGAGTAGAGAGCTGACGCGAGATAGAAGCTACGCACAAATTAGTCCATCTCCTCTTTTTGACCTGACTTCCTATTTTTTTTTTTTTCTGTTCACTTTTTATCTCCTCCCCTTCTTCTATGTGTTTGTAGCCAGCCTGTCTTAAAGTGATAAGTTGTGAAACGGATTTGAGAGGGGAAAGTTAGATGAAGAAAAATACTCTGATCACTGGTCAGTGCTGTTCTGATCTGTACCATCTAATGTACAAGGACAACATCAAGATCGGTATTCGTCCTTCATAGTCCACCTAGCTCCAACCCAAATATCACTCATACAACTCCATATAATGCGCTAAATATTGGCACAATATGCCAACAGCAATGCCCCCACCAGTGAACACATCCTTGAACTACCACCAGCAGTTACTAGCGTCCTTCAGTCGCAATCTCCTGAGAATGATGCCAAGTGAAAGCATTGCAGTTCCACAGCTACCGACGAAAAAAATAGGGCCCTGCCACTCCTGCCGCCCCAAGTAACGCTTACTTGCAATGTCTTTGAAACAGACACGTACTCGGATGAGGATGGTCGTGCCTTTTTGCAGAGCCAGACGGTGTATAACCGTCGCATCCAAATACTAGTGTCTTTCGCTCCCCTACTATCTTGCGTAGGATTTATTGGGACAGAGAAAGGCCTATATTCACGGTATCTATTGATACAGATAGTTGGATGTCGTGAGTTTGAGATGTACAAGTAGTCCGGAAAAGCCGTACTTCAAACACCTTGTTCTAACATGCCAAATCAGTACTATTAACAACAGCGGACGTCGCTTCATCCAGAATGATTATTTTCGGGCTCTTGATCAAGATATGTGCCAGACACAGGAGTTGTATTTGGCCTTGGGAGATGTCCGCTCCACCGGCGCTAACCTTAGTCGAGGGTGAGCAGGCCAGGGTTCGCATTGCGGGTTTTCGCGAGAAATTTCACCCGCCGTAAAGCTTTTTCCAGTACGTCGTCCGGAATCTGTTTGAATTAGTCGAGGTTATATCGCACTGTCCCGGAGAACATGACCGGATCTTAAGGGATGAAAGCGACTCTGGATCTTAGGTGCTGTAATTTGATAGTGGAGATGTCCATGCCGTCGACATGGATTGAACCAGCTTGTGGTTCAATTAAGCGTAGTAAGGATAGGGGTAGGGATGGCTTTCCGGCCCCAGTGCGACCTACGATACCGAGTCGCTTGCCACCGTCAGCCGTGAAAGAGACATTCTTGAGAACGAGTCGGAGCTCAAACGAATATGCAACGTCAAGCTCCTAGACCCCGACATCCCCTTTATTGACGGCCAGTCGTCTGGCACGCCGTTGCCGCCTTGCTCTTCAGTCTCAAGCTCGGAATACGCGATCATCTCACCTGCTGCATTCATGTAAGTTTCAAGCATTCCGAAGTTATTGATGGCATTGAATATGGCGTGAGAAAATCCTATAGAGAATAAGGAGAATCCCACTAGAGATGCATCGATGATTAAACTAGACGATAATAGGAATATGCCTGTCCCCGTACTAAATAGAATTCTCAAAGGACATGTCGAAGAGCGTGTAGGGCTTCAGTGACTGCTTTCGTCCTCTTGTCTCTTGCCGCTACCAGACCCTTCTGTGCAGCTCGCTCACGTTTGATAACCATCGTATGGACCGGCACGCTTACTGCGGTGACTATTATTGCAACGAATGTACTCTGCCAGCCAAGCAGCCTGATGAGAAATAGCACGACAAAGAAAAACCTAATGAATGAGGACGGGATATAGTGGTTGACGGTTGTGAACTTGCTGAAGGACAGAGTGTCTGATGAGGTGAGGTTCACAGCTTCGGGTTTGGACATAGGAGTCTTGGTATTGACACTCTTCGGGTCAGGCGAGCCCTTGACCATTAATGCATTCTGGAATATTGACATGATGAGCTGTGCTCGAATTAGGATCGCCAATTCTGGCCACTGATCTAGAGCAGACGATAATTAATGATGGTTTGGCAAGTGGACGAGAGTCCGATACCAACCAGCCAGATCCAGGCATCATGTGTCGGGCGATTACTCTTCTCTAAACTTTTGAGCAATCGCATAACTCGATAAGGTGGCCTGAACGTAACTATTGATAGTCTGAGCATCAAAGTCCAAAGTTTGATGAGAACAGAGTATCGCTCAGCGACAATGTGATTCCATAGTGATATTTCGAAAGAGTCTATGGTGACTAGTGGCTGGCTTTTTGATCGGTACTATGCTCTAAAGCAGGAAATCGATCAAGCGCAACGTGGCTTGCGGCAACTTCAAGTGCGCTTGTGCACAATTGCATACAATACTTTTGCAAGGCTGAAGAGCTGTTCTCGAGATCTACGGACTTCCCGTCTGACGTGAAAAGTTGCGGACGGCGAGGAAAGAGAGTATTATTGACAGATAGAAAAGCTGCAGCATAAAGCTGTAGAGACCAAAGTGCTCGAGTATTGAACGGCCTGTTACTATTTGGATCCCGTGCAAGGAGTTGAGAGAAGACAATGAGAACAGAAAGTAACGATCCTCTGAGTCCAGCATTATGTCCTCAGTACATAAAAGGAAAAGGATATTCACTGAAAGTAGCGACTGTGAAACGAGTTAATACATCATCAATATATGAACAAGGGGGTAGTCTATTTGGAAGCAACTTGCCCACAGAGTTCCGGTCCAACCGAGCGGATACAGGTAATTCTAGGATAAGCTTACTGGTAGGTTTTCTCGAGGAAATCTGTCGTCCGCAAGTGCAGCGCTAAGACCTACGCAAGATAGTAGGGGAGCGAGAGACACTAGTATTTGGATGCGACGGTTATACACCGTCTGGCTCTGCAAAGAGGCACGACCATCCTCATCCGAGTACATGTCTGTTTCAAAGACATCAATCAAGCATTTGTGAAAAGAGATCGCAGGATTCCAAGGTGAGATTGAAATCTATCGTGAATATGTGGAAGGGGAAGCTCACTAGGTGCACTAAAATGGTGCAATAAAAGCCTAAACCCATCATGTGCGTGGACCCTGGTTAGTCTCTCGATTAGGGCTTACTAGAGGGAACTTTTCATTATGTTGCACTGATAAGAGGGATTTCGGGCGTACACTTGTTCATTGCACATAAGTCCGTGCTGAATCCCTCTCTTTACCTTTTTAGCTACTCACGTAAAGTGCTCAATGGATCCTATCAATGACTACCTTCAACTGTTACATACAATAACATTTTTATAGTCAATTCCACAGTCCAGGTAGAAAGCGCAGTATCGCCAAGCCTGCTCAGGCAAGATGTACATCGAAGCTAAGCTTCGACTAGTTGCTTGGCCCATTAAGGATCGGCGTAAGTACCAGATCTAGCAACCTTAACTGTAAAGCATCGACAGGATAGGACTATTTCGGATTGACTGAGGCAATAATATTATATCCCAACCTTCTGCCTTTGTTTCTCCTACACATTGTTCCAGCCCGGAGGCAACGAACGCTCCATACGAATATGAGCATCTTCCTCCTCCACCTCTGCCAGATGATCCCCAGGCAACATGATCGCCTTACCAATAGCGACAGGTAAGCTGCGGTGTCTGCCGCGAAGCATTACCGCGCAAAGCACCAACTTACTGAGGGTATGCCAACCGCCTGAAAAACTATATGCCTGGCTCGGAAGACCAGTGGTGATGCGTACATATCCGTAGGCGCTGATTGTCTCGAAGATAACATTGAAAACAGAGTATGTGACTGGGTTTCGGGTGAAATTGCCGGCTTCGACGATAGATATGATGATCACGGCAAGGGCAAGCCACCATATGTCATAAGCTAGTTGGGCGCGGAGCTGCTGCTGGATAAAGTAAACTCGGCTTGAGTGGGTAAATTTGGGTGTTTTCTCTTGCTTCTTGTCTGATGAGAACTTTCGTTTATCTTGGTTGTAGAAAGGATCGTCTGTGTATATTCCTAGACTTCTCTCCTCATAGACGTTGGTGCTACGCATGGTGATCACCACGGGATATACGGAGATGTACATCATGACCACGTAGATTACTTGTGTGCCGATCTAGAGAGACGTTATGGGAATTAAATAGAAGCCACTGTTGCGAACGCAGAATGCTTGGAATAATCCGTCTAATGCACGAGTTCCAGGGGGGGATGCTGTTGACGGCCGGGTTGTCAATCTAGGATCACCTGTAAGTGCGAGATGTCTTCGAAGGTCACATAGCCAGGCTTACATTTAAGACCTCAAACGCCATCCAGTCTACGCCAATTCAGGACAATCACTGCGCACAGAAGCCACCAGGTGTGGCTGGATGGAAACAGATTGGTATAGCGCCTGCGTGGATGATCCAGCAAAAATCGCAGTGTTTGGCGGTGGTCGTGAAAGCGTCCATTGTCTGGTAGTATACGTAGTAGCAGGTATAGTATGCAGCGTAGAAATATCGGGTAGCTATCAAGAGCCGTTCAGCAAAATAAGGTAGGTCAATGAAATTATGGGGTTGCTTACCAGGTATTACCCGCCAATATCAGCAAGCCCATTGTGATGAGCATGTATATGGATAATCGAAATGGAACCTTTTCGTGTAAGCTTAGCTTCATAACACCCACTAGTAATGGGTGCACTTACCATGTTCGCATCCACAAGGCTCAAGCCTGAATTGTTGAAAGCTGATATAGCGAAAAAGAACCCAGTCCACCTATTTTAATTTGATCAATTTGCTAAAAGCGACAAGTACAACCTAATCACGTAAAACATACCAAGGATTGAGGCCGTTTGCCTTGGTAAATGTTGCTTTGTTACTCGCAATATAGGCGCCCACCCCCAGCCCACCTAGTAATTGACATAGGATGAAATACAGCGGAACAATCATGGCCAACAGGGAAACAGCCCGATACTCAACACCGCAGAAGCACCGGCGCTCTTTCTTTGTGAGATGATGGAACGCTGAGTTGCGACCGACCTGGCCTTGTAGATCAATCAAGACTCTCGTTCTTCTGACGCTGGACAGGTACATTATCAAGAGCTGGCCGGCTACCAAGGAGCTTCGATGTGTGCTGTGGCCAGACATTGCTGTAACGGGCCTGGAGGTGGGCCTGAGGGTGTATTCTCGCAGACTGCAAGTTCTTCGATAGGCGGTTCAGAACCTCGTATAGGGTATGCTTAGTAATTCCTTCCTCCTCTCTCTTAGCCAAAGCAGGTTCTTGGCGCCTTTCCTGATGTGACGACTTCAGATTTGAGTTCGACACTTCCAGGTTAGGATCGGGCCGCTGATCCATTGGTTCCCTGTGCGCAGCACATGGTACAGAGACGGTACCTGGAGACACTGCATTGGCGTCTGTGCGTGGAACTGTAGTCACAGAGGCTCCCAGCTGTTGTAAGGGGCCATCATGCGAACAAGCTGTCTCCGCAGATGAAGATTGCGGCACATCAATACTTGACGTGGACCGACTAGATACATAGATTGGTGGCATTCGGAGAACGTTTTCGAACCTTATTTCAAACGCTCGCCTTCGCACGACAAGGACTCCGATGGATGCCCATATCTATCGTTTTGACGCAGATACGAGATCAAGATGTGGAAACGAAGCAATAATTATATAAGACAACACGTCGCCTCATCTCGGCACCCGTTCATGGCCGTGGTTGAAACAAGGAGACTGAAAGAAGAGATCCAACCGTACCGATGAACCAGACAATAAGTAAAAACAGAATCAGCTGCTGGAATGTATTCAAAGCTGACAGGTTGACAGTATTGAGCCCTGCCCCCGTCATCGCGCTGAATGTGAAGAATATTGAATCGACATATCGGACACTACCAAACGGTGTCGAGGTGGCCCAGAAAATGAGAGACGAGACTAAACATATACTAAGAAAGTATGCATAGTGCAGGGTTAGGAACCCCCATGCGAGGTAGAAGGCTCCTTATCGCATTCCACAGCCGGCCCATTGTCATAGATGGTAATCCATGGCTTCTAGATTTCCTTCACAGCTACGATATTGGGTTTATATTAATCGAGAACAATACTCATTCCCTGTATGGGAAGGAGACTAGGTGAGACGAGGAGAGTGGCATAAAAGACCATAATATAAATCCAAGCTGTTTCTGTTCGCTTGTGTTTCCCTGATTCAATTTATGATTCTCTAGTTGCATTCAGACACGAGGGGCAAACTAAGCAGAGCAGTCTAATGATGTCGGGAAGCAAGGAAGAGATTTGTATCGGTTATCGGTAATAATAACTGAACGTGGTAGAGGTAACCTACAGGACTTCCAGAAAAAGGTAACCCTAGGATCGTTACCAAGTTTTACATGCGCTACATCTAATTTCGTCGGCTCCACAATTTTCGACACCCGAAAGACCATATCGGTTCTCTCACGTCTAGATGCATGCACCCTTTCATAAGTTTAAGTTCATCATAGCAACTGCCTCAATAGGTCTGGCTCACTTTCGTCCTAGACCGGATCCAAAGCCCAGCTCTGCACATGTGCTGTATAGAGTTTGTTCCAGTAATCCTCTCGTCTTGTGTAGACATATACTTTGAAGAAGTCATTCACAAGGTTACTATTCCTAGAAAAGTTAGCTACAGAATATAGACCAAAACGGTAGCAGTCAGAAATAAGTTATACATTAACTCAAGGAGTCACTATGGTAGCGAAAACTTTAATAGATGTGTATGTAGAGCTTCGTCAATAGATACTCAATTTAGACCTTGGATGGACAAGAAAAGCTTGGGAATGTTGACAACCTAGAGCCTTTCCACATAAAGGTGTACGGTGCATCTTACCTCGGTCCTGTGAGCAACACATATAGAGGAACTAGGTTGTGACATCGTCCATCCCAATACAAGCATTACTGCCGTTGCCTGAGATTCTCGCTAGCGGCCACCAGTCTTGTCCATGCTGGTACTACATAGTCAGACTAATTTCCGGGAAAAACTCCATCGGTGTAGAAAATGCTATTAATCCTTCTCGCATGTCACGTGTCGCGTGTAGAGCCTCTTGCTTTTAAAATTTTTTGGTACGACGAGAGAGACTCTGTATCTTTCTCTATCATGGGGTTTGTCGGCAAGCACTGAGGTTAGATACCGCCGAGGTCGAGGTCATCACCGACACCAGTTGAGGAATTCTCCATAATGGAATATGTGTCTCGCTTTCTAGGCCAAGTTTCTGATGCTGTCAAATGAGTGTAGGTCCGTATTCCGCCAAATCGGGCCCTTTGCTGAGAGGTGGGCCTCTTTTGAGCTTCAATCGGGTTTCGTCGAACATGAGGGAAGCTAATTCTCTATGCACAACGTTCTCGTGGTGAGTTGGAAGCTGGATGGTACAATATGCGCCATTTCAACGTCAGGAGTGAAATAGTCCCGTAACGGCTGCTTTGGCCGGAAATCTACTGCCCACATCTCACAATGCTCATTGGAGTTGGCTGATATCATGACGCGTCCGCCTGAGGCATGCAGGCACCCCTTGTAGGTCATGTGAATCTATGCTCAATTGGAGGACAAAGACCACTGAGTGGCGTTGAAAAACATCTACTGCATAAGAATCTTAAAGCACGCCATGGCCAATAATAATATATTATATAAATTAATCTAATGACCCAAGTTTTTGGGCGCCGTGGTAGCTGGCCCCTCGGGAGTGACGTATGCCTATTAGGCTGTTAGCGACCGTTCCCAGGCGATTGGTATGTCAACATAAGCATACCTTGGACATTCCACCATCAACAACAAAGTCATGACCGTTCACAAAGCTGCTCTCGTCACTAGCAAGGAAAACCACTGAATGTGCCTGCTCGATGGCCTCGCCGAATCGACCGGTCGGGAAGTGGACCTCACGACGGAAGCGCTTGGGCTTGTCGTCACCCAGCCAGTCCTGCAGGAGTGGGGTGCTGGTCACCGTTAGCATACTTATCCAGCACAACACGAATATTAGACGTACTTTAGTGGTGCGGGGCATAGTGCGTTGAAACGGAAGCCCTCCCGAGCATGCACAATTGCCAGTTCCCGGGTCAAGGCCAGAACCGCACCTTTGCTGGCGGTGTAAGCCAGCTGAGGAGTTGCACTACCAACCAAGGCCACCACGCTAGCAGTGTTGATGATGCTACCCTTGGTCTTCTTGTGACGCCGCAGACTGAGCACCGCGTGCTTGCATCCAAACCACACACCCTTCACGTTGATGTCCTGTGTCAAGTCCCAGATCTTCTCTGGGGTATCCACGGCGTCGGCGTCGTCGGCGTGCATGATGCCTGCGTTATTGAAGATCACGTCGGTTCCTCCCCAGCTGTCCTGAGATTCCACCATGGCCTGTACTTCCGACTCCTTGGAGACATCGCATTTGATGGTTTCGACCCGTGGGGCATTGGGAACGACATCCTTCACCTTGGCGAGGGCTTTCTTGAGGGCCGGGGCAGAGATATCGGCCATGAGAACGTTCGCACCTTCACGGGCGAACAGAATGCTAGTCTCGAGGCCGATTCCTCTGTATTTCTTTAGTACTCCCCGATAATACCGCTTAGATAATTGAAAACTCACCCTGCAGCACCAGTAATGATGGCATTCTTGCCTTGAAGCCGGCCCATGGGAGCAGTCATTGTTATTTCTGATTAGAAGTTGGTTTGTTAGTGACCGCGCCCCTTATGCTTCAAGTGGTAGGGTATATCGGATGATGTCATAAGCAAGAGGTGAAACTCACGTTCAGGGAGGAATCAATTCCTTGATATCAGTACAACGCACGTGGAAAATACTCAACGATGAGACCGGCGACAACACATCGACAGGAATGAACAAGGGGGGCAGTTCCCACTTGCTATTATCTAATCGGTGGATCAAGTGACATCAAGTGACCGATAAACGGGAGTTTATCTCGAGATTCCGCCTGACGATAAGAACCCGATAACGAATGAAATGACCCGTCGGATGTATCCCGTGGTTCCTTGTCCCGCACCAACTCACCGTCTCTTGCTTCGAACCTCCCTTGTTTGTTAGTCCATGCCTTCTTTCCACCGTCGATGAGTGAAACTAAAAACTGATTTTACCTCACTGTTAGCTCCAGCATGGATTCCGCACCCGATTCCAAAGTCACGCTTGACAATCTCGCCGAAATCCTTCGAAATGATACCCGCGTCAAGGTGGCCGGGGTGGACGTCGACGGAACACTTCGAGGCAAGCTCATGTCCAAAAAGAAGTTCCTATCGATCGCATCGGAAGGGTTTGGGTTTTGTTCAGTGATCTTCGGCTGGGACATGCATGATCAGACATATTTCAAAGAATTGGCCATCAGTAACAAGGAGAACGGATACCGGGATCTCCTGGCCATTCCCGATTTAAGCAGTTTCCGCCGCATCCCATGGGAAAAGTCCGTCCCTTTCTTCCTCGTCAGCTTCCTCGACCCCGATACCAGGGAGCCAGTATGCGCGTGTCCTCGAGGCCTGCTAAATACGGCGCTCAGCAAGGCCGAAGCGGCTGGGTATCGCGCGATGGCAGGTGGTAGGTAAACAGCCCGTACCCTATCTTGCGATCTGCTAACCGTTTCAGCGGAGTATGAGTTCTACCAATTCCGTGTGCCAGAGACCCATTCTACCCCCGAACGGAACGCGTCATCTACCGCGACCTTTCTGAGAGAGCATCCCGTCGAAGCGTTGCCTTCCCTCACCGAGGGAATGTTCGGATACAGTTTGACTCGTCCCGTTCACAACCAGGATTACTATTATGGTGTCTTTGACGCATGCGAGTCATTCAAATGCGAGATTGAGGGGTGGCATACTGAAAGTGGACCGGGAGTGTTCGAGGCTGTGAGTGATTACATCCGGGTCTCCAAGCACCCAGTGCTGATACTGTTTAGGCGCTACAGTTCGGAGAAGCGAAGGAGATGGCCGATAAAGCGGGACTCTTCAAGTGAGTCCGTCGCCCTGGGTTAGATATAAACCACATTAACGCAGCTGCAGATATGTTGTCAAATCCATCGGAACCAAGCATGGGATCACTCCTACTTTTATGGCGAAGCCTCGCCAAGGGTTACCTGGCAATAGCGGCCACATGCATATCTCGCTCGTCACCAGCGATGGGAAAAATGCTTTCTTGCGCGACACCCCGGACCCCTCCCCGCCTTACCCCGACGTGGCTCATCTCTCCGACCTGGGCAGACACTTCCTGGCGGGCGTTCTCACTGGTCTCCCGGATATTATGCCTATGTTTGCCCCCACGGTCAACTCTTACAAGCGATTGGTGGAGAACTTCTGGGCTCCTGTCACGGTGTCTTGGGGCCTCGAGCACCGGGCAGCCTCCATTCGGTTGATTACGCCACCGACGGCGAGCCCCAAGGGGACCCGGTTGGAAGTACGGGTGCCGGGCGCTGATGCCAACCCGCATTATGCTATGGCGGCTATTGTCGCATTGGGATGGCGGGGTGTGGAGAAGAAACTGGAGATTCCTGTGCCGCCGCTCTCTAAAGGTGAGGATATGGGGGGGGGCAGCGACCAGGGGGTCCGCCTGGCCAAGACCCTCAAGGAAGCCGTCGCAACGTTTACGCGCAAGGACAGTGTTGCACGGGAAGTCTTTGGGGATGCTTTCGTCAATCACTTTGGTGGCACTCGGGAACATGAAGTGCGCTTGTGGGAGGAGGCCGTGACAGATTGGTACGTTTGTTTTTCTTTTTGATTCTTCTATGTTTCACCTAGCTTCCGTTATTTGTACTGACTCATGATGTAGGGAGGTGAGACGGTATATAGAGACGGTCTAGACTCTGACCCCGCTGGGGTGTATGTTATTCATGGATGTTTGGATACCAATGAGTTGATGTATTTTTTGCTTTGTTTTGGTTAGCGTTGTCTAGGCACTCTGTATGGCATCAAAGCTCGAGAATTAATATCGGGTATGGTATTCTATAGACCCAGAAATTTATTTTGGTTGGCCCCGTGTCATCCCGAAGCTGGGAGCAGCATCGGGGGAGAATCGGAAGCTGGAGAATTGAGAATTGATTCACAAGCTGCGATATCACATGCTCAGGATATCACATGCCCCTGTCATCTTTTTCCCAATTTGGATCACAAACCATCTAGACAGACAGACATCTCTAGGTGTCACAGAAGTGTCTCGGGTTGGGGTCAATTTGCCTTGTGAACGTGGTGTAGTCTTGTAGGAGTTTTTCCATCAACATCTTGAAGTACATATTCAACCCCTCCATCCCGTAACTTTTGATACCACAACGGGATCAACCGGCCGGTAATAGATGCGGCCTGAGGCAAAGCATTGGATATCCGATTCTCTTGTTCGTCAAGTCTGGTCTGTCGCAAATCATGGTGACGTCGGGGGCCGCGGTTGTGAGTGGAAGATTCGGGTGTGCGGGGAGTTTATTATCTTTGTCCCTCGGCAGTCTTTTCTTTTAGCCCGGAAACATTACCAGACGGTATGCTATGGTCATGGTCAGCAATGGGACAGGGATTTCATGTTCTCTTTGCAGGATGCACATTGGCAACGAGCAAATAATGTCATTTCCCTCCCTCCAGAACCAGCAGCAAGCCAGTAGTAATAAGGTCTTTTAATTTATATATATATAAAGTTCTTATCGGTATACGGCGGCCCCCGGATGAGGGGAAATCTAGTCGGACGTGGGGAGTGTCGGCCGAGAAGGTCCATGTTGTATCGGTATTACCGTTCCCAAAACCGCTTCTCCGCGGTAAAGTCACGAGGTTGAGCTGGAAGCTCCCCCAGCTGCACCCCGATTAGGAAACTTCCGCTCCTCCTGTCCGATATCGATGCTGAATTGCTGGCCAGCGACTGGTTCCCTGCCCTATCGCTGGTCCGTTCACAGAGGAAAGAGAATGAGAACGCCCTGGTGCAAGCTGAATTACAATACCATGCGTTACCGTCCAAAAATGTAGCTCCTGCCTTATCAAAGTTGAACCCAAGTTCCCATGGGCCGCGGTTGTCCCCATTGGTTCTGACGTAGTCCCGCTGTTGCTCCTGCCGATTGCTTTACTTATTTATCCTTTGGTCGTACCTCGAACAAGTTCCTGTTCTTCTTGACCTTTTTTTTTTTTTTTGTGTAAGACGATTGGTCAACCTCTGTTCCCCAGCTACATATCGAACAGAAGAATAAAAGATTACAATTATGAGTCAAGTCGACGTACAACTCAAGGATGTCACCATCCTGGGTGCGATCCCGAATGATGCCCGCAAGATCCTGACCAAGGAAGCTTGCACTTTCCTGGCTATCCTCCACCGCACCTTCAACCCGACTCGGAAAGCCCTGCTGCAGCGCCGCATCGACCGCCAGGCCGAGATCGACAAGGGCCACCTCCCCGATTTCCTCCCAGAGACCAAGCACATCCGTGAGAACGATGCCTGGAAGGGTGCTCCCCCAGCCCCGGGTCTGGTCGACCGTCGTGTTGAGATTACCGGCCCGACTGACCGGAAGATGGTGGTGAACGCGTTGAACTCGGATGTGTGGACCTACATGGCTGATTTCGAGGGTATGACCATCGACTGAATGAGCTGAAGTGATGAAGGTTGCTGATGGAGTGTGCAGATTCGAGTGCCCCCACATGGGAAAACATGATCAACGGTCAGGTGAACCTGTACGATGCTATCCGTCGCCAGGTCGACTTCAAGCAGGGCAACAAGGAATACAAGCTGCGCACCGATCGCACGCTCCCTACTTTGATCGCTCGTGCCCGTGGCTGGCACTTAGATGAGAAGCACTTCACGGTGAATGGCGAGCCCATCTCCGGTAGTCTGTTCGATTTCGGTCTCTATTTCTTCCACAATGCCAAGGAGTTGGTGGCTCGCGGGTTCGGGCCGTACTTCTATCTGCCCAAGATGGAGTCCCATCTGGAGGCGAGACTGTGGAACGACGTCTTCAACCTTGCCCAGGACTATATTGGCATCCCCCGGGGAACCATCCGTGGTACGGTGCTGATTGAGACCATCACTGCTGCCTTCGAGATGGACGAGATCATCTACGAACTGCGTGACCACAGCTCAGGTCTCAACTGTGGTCGTTGGGATTATATCTTCTCCTTCATCAAGAAGTTCCGCAAGCACCCCAACTTCGTGCTCCCCGACCGTTCGGACGTCACCATGACCGTCCCGTTCATGGATGCCTACGTGCGGCTGTTAATCAAGACCTGCCATCGCCGTGGCGTTCACGCTATGGTAAGCATGCCGGTAACAATCATTAATAAGATACATTCTAACGTGAACAGGGTGGTATGGCCGCTCAGATCCCGATCAAGGATAACCAGGCCGCCAACGACAAGGCGATGGAGAGTGTGCGCGCCGACAAGCTGCGTGAGGTGCGTGCCGGCCACGACGGTACCTGGGTCGCCCACCCGGCTTTGGCCGCGATCGCCTCCGAAGTCTTCAACAAGCACATGCCCACTCCTAACCAGCTCTTCGTGCGCCGCGAGGAGGTCACTGTCACTGCCAACGACCTGCTGAACACGAACGTGCCTGGCAAGATTACCGAGGAGGGTATCCGCAAGAACCTGAACATCGGTCTTTCGTACATGGAAGGCTGGCTCCGTGGAGTTGGATGTATTCCGATCAACTACCTTATGGTACGTGTTTATCCTCTCCGATCTCATTGAGGATTTTGTCACTGACCCCAAATAGGAGGACGCTGCCACCGCCGAAGTGTCTCGCAGTCAGCTCTGGCAATGGACCCACCATGGTGTTACCACATCCGAGGGCAAGAAGGTCGACAAGGCTTACGCGCTGCGTCTGCTAAAGGAGCAGGCCGACAGCTTGGCTGAGAAGGGCCCGAAGGGCAACAAGTTCCAGCTGGCGGCGCGGTACTTTGCTGGCCAGGTGACCGGCGAGGAATATGCGGATTTCTTGACGAGCTTGTTGTACAACGAGATCTCATCGGCGGGCCAGGTGTCCAAGCTGTAATTGCGTTATGATTTGTATGAGTATACCATGGAGCATTGAATTACTTATTTCCTTTTTTTT
>ML732224.1:0-169908 GCA_009176345.1 Aspergillus leporis | reverse complement strand
AGCGAATTCTCTTGTATCTCAGTCAATTTATGACAATTTGCGCGTTTTTCAGTGCGTGATATAGTGCCATTTAAACGACGACGTATTGTTCTATCAGAGACATTAAAGATGCGTGCAGCCTCACGAATTGACTTTATTTCTTGCTTTTTAATAGCGGAAACTGCAAGCAAGACCCTTCCCTCCTTCTCAACTGACTTATTTGAACTTGTACGCGCTTTTGGTGGCATGGTAAGTGGTTGTTGAGCTGAGCAAGTTTCAACCGCGCGAGAAACGCGTGAGGTGCGGCGCTCGGTCGGGTGCGGCGCTCGGGTGGGAATTACGTTATATAATTTCTACCGATTTCTATGATTCTATCTATATGACAATTTTTTCTATTTTTGGCTATTGGTATACGTGGCCAAAACGCTCAGTGATTAGTATTTAGTTGCCCAGCTTGCTCTAGTTATTCAGGAATTAAGACCCTCATGCATTGGTTTCTTTGGCCATAGAATTACTAGTGTATTCCGAATACCATTTATGTTGACAGATTCTTCAACCTCCCGGTACGTGATTCACCCAGCTTCCGTTTATTCTAGATGGTAAAAGCCTCGCTTGGAACTACTTGAATGGAAGTCCTTTCGAAATCAATGCCACCACCGCCTGCCCCTCTCCAACGCCACGGGGTAATGTCACTTGTAATCCCCGGAAGGAGAGATACAAATACATATATAACCTAATAAAATTCTCGAATAAGGGAAACATACGAGGTGATGCATCACAAGGAGTCAGTTGGTTCTAAAATAAACATTGTTCGATACATCCTGACCACAATAAAATGTAGTACTTCTGATGTCCACTTCTACTTTCATCCATTTTGATTTTTGACAGTGTCTTTGATACTTGTGCTCGACACGCGAATGGCAAATATGTTCTATATATTCCTGGGATATTGACCCCTGACACCCGCGGCGGTGGGCTCTTGAGCGGGATGGAGATCGATTTCGATTGAGCAACGAAGGCAAGTTGAGATTCGTGATTGGGTAGAGGATGGTGGAGGTGAGACTCAGGGCGCAATTGGAGCCCTTCGGGATACGACGGGAGGGTCTCGAATTTGTCCACCCATGACACCAACGGAGGAGGGGCTTGCGGGGAGATTGAAGATCATGGATGGCACAAGAAAAGGGCACAGGGTATATCAAAAGTACGCCCGCGAATGATTGGTGCCAGTTACTAATCTTTGTCCGGTTCACATCCTCCCCTCATTTCCTCAAGAAGCGGGGAAAGCGCATCGTACGTGTATATACATGCCCAGCAAGGTAAGACAATGATTTTCCACATCTGGAATTTACTGTTGTCAGCCATCATATTTTCTTTACTCATATCACCATGCATCGAGTAGCTATTGTCACTGGTTCAGCGCGAGGGATGTAAGTCGTGCGCTTCTGGTGTCCATGTGTTTCATAGTTCTGAACGTACCTAAGTGGAAAAGCAATTGCCCTACGCCTCGCAGAAGATGGCTATTTAATTTGCATCAACGATATCCCCAGCGCAAAAGACGAGATTAACGCCGTTGTGGACGGAATCAATGCCGCGAACGCTCAAAATGAACCCACTTCTACATCTCGTCCCCGGTCGATCGGTATAGCCGCCAATGTGACTTCGTCCTCCGCAGTGGAAGCGATGGTCCATGAGACGGTGGAAAAGCTTGGTCCATTGACGCTGATGGTTGCGAACGCGGGTGTCGCGCAAATCAAACGACTTCTCGATGTCACCGAAGCCGATATCGACGAGGTATTCTCCGTCAACTTCAAGGGGGTATTTAACTGCTACACACACGCGGCTCGTCAGATGATCAGACAGGGTGAGCCACAGGCGGCGGCCGGGGTAGGGGTGTACAAGATTCTGGGTGCGGCATCTATCGTTGGATTCAGAGCATTTGAAGTGATGGGGATCTATTCAGCTAGTAAGTGGGCGGTTCGGGGATTGACGCAGGCGACGGCGATGGAGCTAGCACCGCATAAAATTACGGTCAACGCATATGCGCCGGGGATAGTGGGGACCGCGATGTGGGATAAGATTGACGAGGAGTTAGGAAGGATGGAAGACCGGGCGCAGGGTGAAACACGAAAGTTGTACTCAGCTAGGGCAGCTCTGGGACGAACAGGCGAGCCAGAAGATGTGGCTGGGTTGGTCGCCGGGTTTCTGGCAAGTAATGACTCGGACTTTGTGACAGGTCAAACAATGTTGGTTGATGGTGGGATTGTCTTCACTTAGGGTTTGGCACAGATGTTCCAACTGTCGGAAAGATAGAGCTAGTCCACGCTGATAGGAACATACCATGCTACAATAGGGTGATAAAACCCAAGCGTTGATGGATCGAGACATGGATTGGCAAAGAAGTAGGAGGTATTCGGAACTGTACAGATGAACATTCGGCCTGATCGCAGCCTAATTTGCTTTTCTTTTCTTTTTGTTGGGCTACATTAGTCAAAAACACCACGGCTGTTTTTGACTCTCCGAAAAGTAAGTGTAGGATTTCTTTCGCGGCGAGGTGCCAGAAACTTTTCTATATTGAGTTGTCAAAATGTCAATCGTATTGTTATATCAACCCGTCTTTTGGCCTTCTAGAAGCGGTTTTCAACAGTTGAGCTAGCTAGGAATCTCTGCCAAGTTTCCCCTGCGGAACTTCAGGTACACCATTGTTGATGCATACCACTTCCTTCGAGATATCCCCTTAGTGGCCACGAAGCATCCGTTCTATGTCCGAGAAGTTCAGTATCCTCCCGAAGCGGACTAAATTGTCCAGCTTCTCGGCCCTCACAAAGCGACAACAACAGTCCTAGGTCTCCATGCTCTCACAATTACACATAAAGAAGGCCTGTGTGTCCACAATCACCTAAGTCCGAATGCGCTCATGATGCTTGACGTCCTTGATATTTGACGCATAGCTACACGGCCGTCTAACGCCTCTTCTCACCCCCACCGCCAATGATTTTTGTGAAGCGCCTACACCAGTATCTCGGGGGGCGGATCCAGAGGAGTGCCCATGGTCTTTCATGACCGATTCTGCCGAAAACCCATAGAACCGATGGACTGCCGGGCAATTTTTGAAAACATGCAGGCTGGTCCACCCTCACAACTGGATGCTGATGGTGCACGTCACCGGAGGCTTTTATCGTTCTCTCGACCTGTTGTTGGAGATGTTTGAGAATGCCGGTGGAAGCGTTCTCGCGGCCGGACATACGCCGCCCGTTCCGGATGTGGTGGAGGCGCTGATCGAATTCCCCGTCAACGTCCTCAGTGGGGGAAGTAGTCAGATATTGCGGATTCTCAACTATATTGCCCCCTCGGCCACACCGGAACAGGAGGATGCACTGAATATTGACAAGATGAGCTATGCATCGGAGGCTCTGGGTCGACCACAGCGAGAGTTCATTCGGTCGGTCCTCGGCCCGGTTAATGTCTGTTTGGTGCTGGAGAATTCGGAGGCTGGGCCCTGAGCGGCTGCCAATCTAGCTCTCACCGGCGACCGGGAGATGATGCGTTGGAGTTCAGTTATGACGCGCGGGCAATGGTGATCGAGAGCCTCCCCCTAGAGGTAGCCGAGGTGGCGGCAGATTCTATAAAAGATGTGGCAAAATTTGGATGCGAGGCATGGCCAATATTTCCCTGCCCAAAAAGGTAGTTGAAGAGAATGAGAGCCGTCGGGTCATTATCAGATACACTCCGCTTGGTGTGGTTAACACCATCATTCCCTGGAACTTTCCTCTCTCCTTGCGGCCGGCAAGATAGCCCCAGCTCTTCTCACTGGAAATGTTATAATAGCCAAGCCAACGTGCGCCCAGTCGTTTCTTTGTCACCTTACTCCTAAGCGTAGAACGAACCTTCATTCGCCCTATGTGGTCTATTGACTCCTTATTGTGTGATGAAGCTTGTGGACCTCCATGTATTATAAGCGAGTCCAATCATTCCTGGGCATCCGTCTAGACAAATGATCTCGAGAAGGCAGCAACAATTGCCGGACAGCTACAAGCAGGCAATATCCGGATCAACACACACTTCGATCTATCCCCAGTTGCACCCTTCGGCGGTCATAGGGAGAGAGGTGTAGGCATAGAGTGGGGTCTCAATGGACTAAAGGTCTTTGAAATGTCCGGACATTATTTATATTGGAATATAATCCCTCTGGCATTCCAGGGGGACATACCCGTTTCCCCTTACAAATGCCAGTCAGGGGGCCAACCTGTTTCCCCCTTGCGTAGGCTAGATGGAGTGGGACATAACTAATCCCCCTCAGAACTCAAAAAGGGGACAAGACTGAATCAATGAAACCTACTTTTTGCATCGAAGCAAGTCAAAACATATCACCCAGCTGGTGAGACCAACAATTTATAAACAAGAAAATCGTTACTTGATATCAGTAACTCACCAAGCGTCCCATGGTACGCTCGCTACCACCTAGTTTATGTTTATAATTTAACTTGTCCATTGCAAATTTACAATGAAATGGGCCACAAAGTTCCTATGAACATCTAAGTCATAACAAATCCTTAAAAGATCATATCCTTTGCGCTGCTGGCGATACAAGATCTAGGGAACTAACTTATAATAGATTAACCACACAGCACTAATACAGTGCCCTGGTGGCAAGTTCAGGGTTGTCTGGCGGGGTGCTGTTGTTAGACGTTGAGCCTGACTGTCGAGGGAGCGTCTCTCTCGCCTGGCATATCTTGGTGATGCAGATGGATGTCCTTTCCTCCCCCAGTATATTGCAATCAACGCTTCTTGGCCGGTTTATACACAGCGCTGTTCTGCTCTAGTCCCTGATTCAGGGGAAGTATGGTAGAAAGACATTCTTCAGCTTAATTTCTATCCCTGCATACTAACCGGAGGCGGAGGATTCTTCGTCAAAGCAAGGCAACTACCTATTCGGCAGTCTACGCCCCCTCGTAAGGCTTGTTCTTGTTGCCGAAATCCTGTACAAATAAGGACTCCAAGGTTGTGACTTGCTCAGAACCCGGCTGGAATCTAGGAGCAAAGAACAAGGCATAGGTGCCATGAAAATGAAGAACTACACCTCATCTTTTTGACTGCATCCGCTGACTGGTGGCAACCATTGGGGCCGATCGCGCACGAATACCTCGAAATTGGGTTTTCAGTCATTCAAATGACGGGAATCCTCTAAAACACCACTTCTGACAAACTTCTGTTCCGTCTGAATACAGATTGATGCCACAGTTGCTGCAGGAATAATGGTTGACCTTGCCTCCACTGTTGGCTGTGTATGAGAACTCAGCAGGTCTCCGAGTAACGCGAAGGTCCGTGCTGAGGACCAGAAAATTCAGCGCATTGGTGCTGCCAGAAGCTTTTCGACATTCCAGGCAGTGGCAAACACACTGAACGTCATTAGCAAATCCCAAGCTCGGGTCAAATGTTTGCTTGACTTGGCCACAGGTTCAACGACATAAGTGAGCCGCACCGCATCACAGGCACATGTTGCTGAGGGCATCGGGTAGTCGAGATGGTTCGAGGCAAAACCGGGCTTGGCGGTTGATATGAAGGCTTGGTATCCTGGAGTAGTCTCTAGTCAATATGGTTCCAGAGAATGCGTTGAATGGCAGCATAGAAGTTCATCCGGTAGCCGCGTCTTTTAAAAGTGACCGGAGACATCTCCACCGAGAGGACGGTCCGGTCAAATCCGGTTGTTGCATCTGCCTAACTGGGCCTGGTTCCATAAGCACCGTGCTCTTTATCTCAGACCGGACGCAAAGTCCCGCGCATTTTTGTCGACCAATTGGAAAGGTCCCGCCCCCTCAAGCTTTCTTCAGAAATGGCTAGGTCAAGGCATATCTTTGGATCGTTTGGGGGGCTAAGTTGGTGCCAGAAACTAACCAGATGTGAGTCCCTACAGATATAGGTAATACCTTCGAAACTCCCCTTCAGATACCGGTTTTCGTATATAGAAGACCTTGTAAATCAACTACAAAGGAGACTACGAGCGTTCAGAACCGGCTTATGTATATGAATCTATGACAAATACGTCAATAGGTCAGGCATATCTCTTCTACAGAGTACTGATTGCTTTAGTGCTTCAGTTGTTCCCCGGCCAAGGTAAGAGAATCCCTGAGCGTCAAAGCATGCTAATTAAATCAATCACAGAACGGCTAGAGGAACTGCGGTGACCGTACTCAAACCCACCACCAACGAACCTCCCTTGTTAACTTGCGGTTTTATCATAGCCCATCCTAGATCCAAAACCAAGTGGCGCACTCCATTAAAGCCGTGGTAAGTGAATGGTAACAGGAGGAAACTCTTCAGGGCAACCTGTGTGGCCAGGGGAAGAGCGCCGAAGGAAGCGGCTAAAGAGGCAGAGTCCAGCTCCCACCCTAGGAGTGGAGAAGCAAGGTAGGCAGTCGCGGAGAGGTATAGGGACCCTGGCAGGGCGAGGCCACGGAGACGGTGAAATATGCCACCAGGTGATCTGCGGCCGGTAGATTGAAAGGTTAGGGGAAACAGGGCGGTTCAAACATTGTTGGCGATGATTCGGTTAGGATCGTTGTTATTGTTTCCGCCGGAGGTGGTGCTTGTTCTGCTGGTTTGGATGAACGTCACCTTAGGGGCGAAATGAGGAGTATAGTCACGGCGTAACGTGAAACAAAACATCATGTAGTCCATTTACTAATCTTGATTGGTTGTTCCTTGTAACTGGAACACCATAAGCAGATGGAGGAGGTCGTCAGTGGCCAGCGCAGGAGACTGGGCCGCTAGACGGTTACTACACTTGATGAGTTCATAATTCCCAACGGTGGACAATGTCAAGGTGGGAGGTCAAACACCAGGGTATGTTTTGCTTGCCAAGCTTTTGAAAAGGCATCGTGTCATTGATGAATGAGACTATTCAGGTGTGCTGGTCTTGGTGTGAAAGAAAGACAATGGACAGAGCTTGGTTTAACAGAGAAGCGGCCATCCTCCCTTTTGGACGTCCGAACGTTCCGATGGGTTTAAAGGTCATGGAAAGAGGGCCTTAGGCCCGAGAGTGGATGACCAGGGGAATCAATCCCTCCACTTCCGATACACTCCTATCACATCCCTCTTCCTGCTGGACTCAGAGGATATTCTAGTGGATGGAAATGCCGCGCATATGCACCAAGACTGGGGCTTCCGCTTCTAGGTGTTAGGTAAGGTGTCGTACAGAAACGAGGTTAGGTAACACATTTGCTGCAACGAACGCCTAGGATATGAAAAGAAGAGTGGCGTGGATGAACGACCCGCACCTATTGGACCGTGTGGGTTAATCCCAATTGGTCTAGCACGCCCTGATCGGCGGCAACGGACCATTTCTTGGCTATCCCCCAGGCGTACATGTGTCAGGAGAATCCGGAAGTTATGGTGGGACTTCTGAACTGTGGGTGTTGACCGGTCAGAATAGCACATTTTGGATAGCGTGGTTGCGTATGTATCCGCCTCGAGGATGTCCATATCGTAGCGCTATTGTTACCTGGACTAGAGCGTTGTTTGCTGCTTTTCTTTTTTCCCCTGCCTGAATTGATATACTTGTGGGTAACCCGAGATATTAGCCGTAAGCCCCAGCATATGATTGATCGAATAGAAGCCTCGGGTTATGCGCTGAAAGGTGATAATGAGTGGTATTAGGGATTATAGTCAAGGGCGGCACTAGAAGTCTAGGCTAGTTTACATGACCTATGGCCTCGGGCTTGAAGTTTCGCAACATCGGAAATGCATGTGCTGGTCCTTAAATATATCGTCAGTATAGGTATACAATATATAGATAGTATTGGAGGTGCGGGATATCGTTCTAACTAGTAATTTCCCTTAGAACTAGATGGTCCGCAACGATATGGTCAATAAGTCTGATTCTCCTAATCTAACGGATGTACTCAGCCTTTATAGGTGTAAACAGATCCAATTGGTGGCTGAACGCCTATACAAAGAATCGTGTTGGTGGCTGAATCCCAAGTTCTTGGCCGAAATCCCGAGAAATAGCGGTAATTCTGGTTGACAGATAGTCTATCAATGATGTGTTAGAAACATACATGACCTTCTTTTCATCATCTTATTCAAGATAAATATAGGACTTGCAAACGTGTGTGATTAAATATTTATGCGTAGTAGATGTAGGTGAGTACTATACGAATGAAAATAGGCCCTCTTATATGGCCTATAACAAAAGCCAGTAGCCCTAGACTTTCCTGAGTAAGCCTATTGATCTATTTAGAAAAGTAAGACTTCCCTTGTTGACGACAGAAGCCCTTTTGATTCCAGTGACTGTATGCAGCTCCAGACCCCCAAGACACGAGATTTCTGCGGCATCGAAAACATGAAAGAAAATTACCATACACATAAATACACAACGGATCTGGCCTGCCAATCACATTCCCGACTGCTCCGTGTTTGATCAAAAAAGGCAGTGGCCGATATCCTATACCTATAGCTTGGAATCGACATCAACATTCTTTGCATCTAATATGCCGGAATCTCCACTGAACACGCTTCCACTCCAAGGCCTCCGACAAGAGCAGCATGTCTTGCCTGATCGGTCTCCCTTGCTTCCAGAGTTCTGGGCAAGGAAAGTAATTAACCTCTCCTGCTTAGTCGCGCGCGTAAAACCCGATGCGATGGACGGGGTCCTTGTAGCAGAGTAAGGTCTACATTTCAGTGTTTCGAGACGTACTGGGGGTGTACCGGGAGGTATTAATCGATTATATAGTCCAGTGCTCCTATAAAGGATTGAGTTGTTCCTATTGCCCAAGCTGTCGTGGTGCGCGGTCCCAGGTCTACTTCTCTTCCTTCGCCTCAGAATCTCACGTTACTCCTGTCTATATCCGAACAAAGCTCGTTTTTTCCTGCCCAGAGACTACCCACCCCTAGTGAAGTAGCGGGCAACTATGATCTAGAACACATCATTAACTTGCTTAGCCCTTTTGGCGGGATCCGAAACCTGGATGTGAGCTCGGCTGATGTATCGAGACGCGACTGGAGCCAGGTGCCGGGCATTGGGGACAACGCCTACAATCCAACAAACCACGGCGGCCGTAGATCTTCCTATTTACCTGTATATGCATCCGATGAAGACATTTCAGTATCTACAGTGCGGTGTCGGCTTAACTAGTTCCAATGCGAATCCCAAGTTGATGTATTTAATGTGCCTAGGTAAGGCGATAAGTCATTACCAGGCTTAACGGCCAGCTCTGTGGTTGTATATTCAGATCCTGTGCAACCTTTATACATCAGTGAGTGCGGCAATGGCCAACTATCCCTTACTTTCTGCCAATACCGAGCACTGCCACACCTTTGCATACATTCCCATGCTGACCGATAATTTTCGCATAAATTTGGCAAACTCTGTCTCGCTCCTCACTGGAAAGATCTCCCAGTAGCATCTTCGTACCAGGGTTTGAACCTTTGGCCATCATCTTGGCGAACCTCCCGGGATCCTCCACAGCCCAATTAAACTCCACGTATTCCGTATTTACATCACAGAATCCGACATCCTCCAGCTCGCCTTTTACGCCAACTTTATCTTTCCACTCTGTTGGAAGCATCGGTATTTCGATTGGCTTCTTTCCCTAACGTCAGAAAGTTCTTTATCAAGGACGCCGTACACCGATAACTTACAGAGTTCAAACCCCCTGCAGACCGTACTTCCTGCACTGCCTGACCCAAGAACTGCATCCACTCGACTTTTGCCCAACTTGTGCAGGCAAAAACGCCTCCGGCTTTCAGCACTCGATGGGCCTCGCGCAGTCCCCTCTTTGGATCCGGTAGCATAAAGTAGACAAGGCTCCCCATGATATGGGAGACACTATCCGATGACAAACCAGATAGATCCTGCGCATCAAGTACAAGGGTCTCAACACGACTCCAGTAACTGGCAGTGTCTTTGCCTGAGCTTATCTCCGTTTCTTTTCGGCTCTTGATAGCTTCTACCATCCCACTAGAGTAATCAGTAGCTATCAGCTGAGCTTCTGGTGGGATATCGCCTCCGTAATGATCGATCAGCAAGCTGACTGCTGTGCCTGGACCGCAGCCAACATCCATAATCGTCGTAGCCGACGAAAAGCTGAGAGTGGCTTGCATAACTTCCAGCATACGCCTACATGGTACCAACAATGGCCCCTCGAGGGGGAAACTGGAATATTCGGACGCGGTATTGTCCCAATCAGTCCGCTTGATATCTTTGGCCTGCATTATGAATGCCAGGTGCCGGGGTCGCTGCGTTTGTGAGGCAGGAGAGAAATAAAGTTACAAAGGTAAGTAGACAGTAATAGTACGTGGGTGAAAGTTCTCTAGATCCGTCCAGACACCCCACTTTATACCTATGCGCCGTAGCTAACAAGGTTCCTCGTCCGGAGACTTTTGCGGAGAGTTTACGAGGATCCCGGTCCTGCCCTTGGCAAATCAGTCGGCCGTTTCGCCACCTCATTTGTTGAATAAATCGTATAATGGAGCGGAGAAAATTATCCTGTTCGTAATATATAGTTATTATTATTATTATTATTAATCGAGTTTAACCTCCATATAGAGCCTTTGGCTATGACAGACACATGGTCCTCGGCAGTGGCCGTAAGTCTCTGCCTCCAGGTAGTCCCTATGGGCCCATCGGCCCCTTCTATCTTCTGTACCTATGATCATTCTAGTCTTTTTCCTCGCCCGCGCAGATTATATATTTACCCCACCGCTCAAAAACCAACTTGATATACTTGGAGAAATGAATAATGCATTCCAAAGTCTGACTAGACGAACTGCACCATTAAACAAGTCTAGTCAATATTACATGTAAGAAAGCTAATTATGGTAGATGAGTATATTCGTACTTGTTCGAAAACCTTATTTCCGACCCTTCCCCTAAAAGGGGGCGGCGTCGTAGAATCATCACTCGACCGGAAGTGCTTGTCACTTGGGCCACGATGAAACATAGAACCTAGGTAAGCATACGAGACCGGACGACTGAATGAAGGCCTGGGGCTATGCTGCATCGGAATCTGGAATCGTCGGGAGAGGTCCAACAACCACATTGAGCGAAACAATAGCAAGGAATAATTATACAGTGGATACCTTCTGAGAATATGTCAGGTTCTTCCAGAAAGGCAACAAATGTGGCCAGTCCGCGGGATTTGCTCTCACTACATACGGTTCACCAACTCCGCTCTCTATGCTAAAGTCCCAAGAAACGAAACAACTGAAGCCAGGAAGCCGGCTAAAGTATACCATAGCTACAAGCCTTCAAAGTACAGCAGCCTACTCACAGAACCATCCCGTTCATCGACCGGTCCGAGCCGCGGCCCTACTGCCGCCAGAACTGTACCTGCATAAGCGGTAGCGTCGCGGTGAACGTATCCAGGGCACCCTTCCCAAACACCTCCCAGTCTAACCCGGGGCAAGCGAGATATTATACTGCTTCCCAATAGTAGAAATCGCAATGCGAAGTCTATGCATGCCAAGTTCTTTCCAGGACAGCTGTAGGAACCTATTCCATGGTAGAACCATATTAGCACGTGGAGATGGAGAGCACTTGGTTTGCCAATAACTGACCCAATGAGAAAGGCTTGAAGGGAGCCATGAGCGCCGGCTGGAGTCAGAGAGTTTCGTTGATGATGTCGTCGATGTAGGTTATTCGCTTGATTTTGTTGTAGGTCCAGTCGTGCTTGCCGTTGGGGAAGGCGGGATCGAGGTGGGAAAGCAGAGACATCTTTCTCGATAAAGGCTTTAAGAAGCCAGGAGACATTATCTTGGGGGTCTTGACATTTATCCCAGGACTTAACACAAATTCAATTCCAGCAGTCCTACCGAAGCAGGTCTTGATATGGAATTACATACCTTCTGTTTACTCTCAATCTCATCCGCACACCACTTGAAGAAACCCGGATACCCGGTTGCCGCACCAGGAATACGTCCGATCAGGTTCAATAGCCAGGGAACATGGCTCGGAACACCCAGCACGTCCATGTGAATATGAATGCCCTTAATAGCTAGGTGTTCAATACCCGTTGTCAGATTGTGGAAGTTTTTCCAAAACAGACCTCGCCCATAACATCGAAGGTGAGGAACATGGATCCGTGCAGTTGCATCGAGTGTTTTGTCTATATGTTCTTCGATCTAGCAGGCCAATATGTCGGCTTTGGCTTTGATTCGTGGTTCATAGGTTCCGAGTGCTATGTGAACAGATCCCCTTTAGTAATTTGACATGGAGACAGGCGAGGGTAAAGTGAACCTTTGATACTGAAACCTCGGTCCCAAGCTTTTCTACGTTTGCGGTGGTCGTCGAAATCACGGGTCATATGAATCGAACACTTTTATAGCCTGTGGCGACCTGTCCGTACCAGGTTGACTTTAAGCATTCTGACTGGGAACCATAGATCAATGGCACCGCCGACTTGCGAACAATGCAAGTTTCTTGAGGGCCTAAAAATACATTGTCAGTGACATACCTTACAGAAGATTTATATGAGTAGCTACCAGTTCGAATAAAGTCCCCATACTTCCTGTGCAGCTAGGCGACCTCAACATTGTATTGGATATTCCTGGCAGCCAGATATGCATCACTGAAACGGCTCAGTTTCGATGCTACTGGACCCGGAAAGAAACGAAAGCGATGGAAGAATAACCGGTGGATTTAAATGCTAGCCGCAGGACCAATGTTGTAGGAGACTGTGATAAGCCCAACTCTAGCTAGACCTTGAAGAGGCAAACACTCAGTAATTGAAAAGTAGCTATAGGTTAAGGAAAGAACTGTCACAGTATATAGGCTGAGGAGGGTGTAGAGGTAGCCTTCCGTGGGAAAGGATGTGCGGAAGATAATGACATGCGGAAGAATTCCCACAAGCGCTACAGAGCATCCGACGCGGAGAAGATTCATCTCCAACCATTCCCTGAGCTCGTTCAAGGACAATGAGAAGGGGCCCTCCATATCGGGCATTCATTATATGGGATAGTTTACCCAAATGCAACGCCGTTGAGAAAAGGATATTGCTTCGCCAAGTCGAATATCAGCTGTGAAAGCTCTTTAAGGAGATAAAAGATCGTCCATTTCCCTGAGGTATCCAATACCCATGCTCTGAAAATATTGATATTCATCGCTTCCCCCGCTTCCTGTTACAAAGTATTTGCTCTGCTATTGGTAGTCAAGGTACTTTGAATTCCCCACGTTGGGTGAGGTGACAGGCTCGTCTGAGAAGTGACAGGTGCGCAGACTATCCTCTAGGCGCTCCTAGACTATAGATGCGAGACGTGAGTGACGATTTTAGTGATGAGCGTCATCAAGCCCAACCAGCAACTGCTATGCCGCTCTACTATCAGACTTCCATCTAACGAACACCACGAAGGTGCGATCTTCGGAAGGAATGAAACCACGCAAACAACACATACATTAGCCTTTCGTCCATGAGCTGTTTTACACTTCAAGTATCCACAGACAACGTGCATCAATAGGTTTGTTCTGACAATGGTTCCGTCCAACTTGGTGCGTCCTTCCGAACCACACATCAGCTACACTTTACTGGTCATCAACTGCAGAACATCAGCACCGACCTCTTGACCCTACCCTATTCCTACTGTCCTCGCGCTCCAGATGAGCAGCAAACGCAAGGATATCGTTCTCCGAATCATATACTTCGGATCCTTCTCAGTTATAACTGCATTGCGTTGCTTCTTTGTTCGTGAACGACCCACCGCTGAAGCAAATACATTCTTCGTGCTCGGGGGGATGGTCATTGTCGCTGCAATTGAGATAAAGGTCGCAGTGATCGCCGTAAACCTATCTGAGCGAAGTCCCTCTTCACTTCCCTAGCTGGTAACTTACATGACCACTCTGGTTATCCCAGTAGCGGCGCCGTCAGATCCTAATCCAGGCAGGGCGCCAGCATTAGGATAAGAGTAATTCAAACCTACTTTAGGATCGAGAGGCAAGGGCTGCACATACACTCGAAACCAATATCAGTGGTTGTGGGGAGTTCCTTAGAAAGGCTGGTGCACGACAAATGTCAATGTGGCCTCTATAAAGGCAACTAAGGAAGTTGAGGCATGTGCCATGTATATTAGTTTCTCACCCCACAGAACGAGCCAAGGGCTCTCAAAATGCCCATGCGAGGTTCTGGTCTTGGATGCAGTTATATGCCAATATCTGCCACGCTATTTACTATATGGATGGCTCTGCACAAACTGTCTTTGTATTGAACTAGGTATGTGGTGAGAGACAGACGTTGATACCCTTGCTAAACTAGGCCTGGCAGTTCAAACTATACGTTCTTCACGCCGTATCATGGTCAGCCACTTGAAGGAGGTTTAGCATCAAGTCTTCATCCTCGGGAGTCTGCTCGAGCCTCATGCAAGTTGAAATATATACCAAGGAAGCAGAATATGGGTGTCAATCAATATCAACCCGAAGCCGTTTATAGTATGAGCCAACTCAACAATGAGATTACGCGTGGGGATGTGTGGAGATTAATCCATGACTCTTGGTATTATTAATAATGTGAATAGTTCTTGATTTTGCAATTCTGTACAGAAAAGAGAGCGGGAATTATTAATCATTCCCAAGTCCCAATAGCCGCATTGCTCCCAACTGTTGTAAAACATGCACATGAGTGCAATAGCAGTACCCAAGCACACTGAGTATTGGGCGAGTTGGCTATGTGAAGGGCTTAGTGACTGCGTGGGTTTGCCAAAATGGGTCTCTAAGCTGTGGATTCAATCGCTATATGCGCCTTACTTCGGACATGTTGAACTTTCTCATTAATTCGTACTACATGAATCAGTATACTTTCTCTGTACTACTGAGCCCTCGCAGGGAAAATGCAATGGACCTCCGGAGAAAAGATTTACATCTTAAGTGGAAAAAGGGAAGTGCGCTGACATAATAGCACTAGACAGTTAAGCTTGCTAGGATAAGTTAGGTAGAATACTAAGGAGTAGTAGTGCCAAAGTGTAAGCAAGCAATTGGCCATCTAACGGGCAATTCCTTTCTTGTTTTCTTGTTGATTAACCAGCTGATGATGTGGATCGGGAAAGAATAAGTTGCCACGTTGTCTACGTGGTGATAAATCCTGACTTCCGAAGTAAGTGCACACGAGTGAGTCGTACGTAAGTACCGAGGCAAATCAGCCTCTTTGTTAGTCATAATGGACTCCATCTTAAAAAGATTAATTAAGTCTATGCATTTCATTGGGGGTGGGAATAGGGATGCCAGAAGAGACAACCTTAAAACGAAACTATGGCTCGGGGAGCGGGCCAACCCGCCCGGCGCACCACGCTACGTTGGCCCCTGACTTGGTTGAGCCCTAAAGTCGCCGTTCTACTCCACTTGGCGTATGAGCGTGAATTAATCTAGAATCATACTTGACCCGCTCCTACATCGAAACACACGCACACAAGGGGGAAAAAATAATAGTTTTGTACATCAAGAGATTAATTGGGCAACATAATCTACCCATACTCGCCCCACACACTGCAATTCCTGCCGATGGTGGACTTGTTACTGTAGTTCTCACACATTATTAACTACCTAGTGGTCCTGGATGAATTCTTCTGTAACTTCTTATCTGGTCATTTCTTCACATTATAGCTTTCTACTATATTATAGTCCACTTTGCGCCAAATCTCCAAGGATACGTCTGGTTGAGGATCACGAACGGGTAAATTGATCGCCTCCTGACTGGTAGATGTCGATAGCACCTGAGAGGAGGACTCGCCCAGGCCTTTGGGTTGCCACCACCGTTTGGAACTCAGTGACGGCAACGGTTCCTCACCGGAGAAGGGCTTCGTAGAGCCAGCCTTTGAGTGAAGCCCGGTCGGACGAGAAGGCCGGCCGTATTGGGTGCCAGATTTACTATTGTAGTGGGTCAAGGCCTTGCCGAAGACTTTACGGAGGAGGGGCCACCAGCACATCAGATTGGCCACGTAGATTGCGGTGCTGGCCTCCCGAATGTACCAGAGCTGGTAGATGGTCGTAAGCGGCGAGTGAAAATTAAAGTATTTGTTGAGGATGGCGGCGATCATGACAAACACTCCCAGGCCCAGAACGCTTATCAAGAGGATCTTCTTGCGGATCGGCATCTGCGTGTCCTTGAGTAAGGGAATCGGGATCGCTAACATAAAGGCGTCCGACGAGAGGTTGAACACCGCCTGTGTGATCGAATAATGCTGGTAGGTCGCGCACTGGGGGTTTTGTGGTGGTACCGCCCAATACTGTGAGAACGGTCGGCAGTACACGGCGAAGTAAGTGACCTCGATAACGGCAAATCCTAGGAAGACGTATCCGGCCAGTATCTTGACAAAGAGATGCCAGCTGGACATCTGTGTCAACTTCCAATACATGGTTATCAGGCATGTTTTGACCCCCCATGTGGAAAGGAGCATGCATTGTTCGAGGCCAATCACGATCTTGCTCCCATAAATCCGATTTGCAACATCCTTCGGGTTGGCCGTTATCTGCGAAAGTTCTTCGGAGGGGAACAAGTTGGTGTCGTATTGAGAGGAAATATTGATCAGGATCAGGAGCGTTGTATAGATACCCTAGCCAGTCAGCCAAGGGCCTGTTGTCCATTCTGACGGCTCATGCACACGTAGTAATTCAACAGGAAGACAAAGAAGAAACACGTACAAAGGTTACACTCATAATGTAGTCGTCCACTGTTATATTTCTCGTCAGGAATTTTTAACCTTCAATTGACGGTCTGTTTATCCACAGCCTGGCTAAGTTGAAGGGCCATGACTCACATTGAAGATTTCGGACGCCTCCATTGGCTATACTTCGAGAGATCCTGGTTGTTTCCTCAGCCCTGATATGGTCACAAAGCGAGGGACGTAGATTGACCTACACTCTCCCAATCCAGATAACCACGGCTATACTCCAGAAGACCACTGCTTCCACCAAGAGCTGGTGAGGGGTGGGTGAAACATCTCCCATGGTAGATCCGATGAGACCTCCAAGTTCCAGTCGCATATGCGGCAGCTGTCTGACATTTGCATGGTCTTCCTCTCCCTTAAAGACTAGGCGGCCCGGAGGTGCCGCGAGAGTCAGCAAGACGACTACATATTTAAAGCTGGAACAGCCTCAAGGATTTGGGGCACCAATCAGTTTCTGGCAAGATCCATGTCCCCACCGGCATCACACCACGCGAGAGTCTTTAAATTGCAGCTTTGGTCTTTATCATAATCACTGTCTTGGGGTGGAGTCAAGGCTCATTTGAAGGACTTATAACCCTGCTCGCCCTGCCGCAAAGAGGAAAATTAATAACGCTAGACCTCCGGGATATTAAATGACGGGCGATAAATAGCCCTTAGCGTGGTGGGGACACAGCACTTGCTTCATGTGCCTACCGTTTCTAAGTCGGCATTAATATCGATGTTAATACTAATCGTCCCTGGCCCCAGTCAACCACCCCTGCCAATTATCTGCAGCTCAAAAAATCTTCCTTCCCTTTTGCTGCCCTCCCCCCCCCCGGTTCCTGAGATTGGTGTTGTATTCTTTCTCTTGCTTCCCTCCCTTTTCATTTCCTCCCTCTTTCTGTAGCTTGGTAGGTGTCTAGATCCAGTTTCCGTGCCTTCGAAATGGATATGATCCCGGAAAACGGCGGTTCCGCCGGCAAGGGTCAGGTTCAAGTCGATGAAGTCCGTCTGGAAGCAGCGCTGGGCCATAAGCAAGAATTGGTCCGCGGGTTCGGGCTATTTAGCTTGACAAGTCTGGGGATTATCATTGCCAAGTAAGTCTGCGTTGACAGGGGTTTCCTTCCTTTTCGTGCTTATACTACCCGCGTCGATTATCCTAACCGGCATATTTTGATTGATCAGTTCCTGGGCGGCAACTGGGGGAACTATCGTCACTGCGCTCTACAATGGCGGCCCGATGGCGGTCTTATATGGCCTTATTCTTGTGAGCATCTTTTATGCATTTATCTCCGCATCACTGTCAGAATTGGCCTCTGCCATCCCCTCTGCGGGTGGTGTTTATCATTGGTCGTCGGTCGTAGCAGGCAGATATGGTCGCGCCGCCGGTTTTTTTACGGGCTACCTCAATGCCTGTGCCTGGTTGCTGTCCGCAGCCTCCATGAGTTCGGTGCTAGGGAATGAGGCAGTTGCAATGTACCTCCTCCGCCATCCGGATGTCGAGTGGCATGCCTGGCAGCCGTTCATCGTCTTTCTGATTGTGCTCTGGATGTGCTGTGGTATTGTGTGCTTGGGCAACCGGTACCTTCCCCTCCTCAACCGGGTTTCTCTGGTCCTCTCCATGGGCGGTTTGTTCATCACCATTGTCGTGTTGGCGGTGATGCCCCGGGGTCGACATGCCAGCAATGCCCAGGTCTGGAAAATCTACTATAACGAGACTGGCGGCTGGTCCGACGGCATCTGCTTCCTTGCAGGGCTCTTAAACTCCGCTTTTGCAGTTGGTACCCCTGATTGTATCAGCCATCTGTCTGAAGAAGGTATGCGTAGATGTGGCCTGCTCACTGGAATCACCTTAATTCTCTCTTAATTTTCTTACCCGGCCGAACGCACATTATACTAACCACGCCCGATGTTCAGTTCCCCACCCAGAGCGAAAGGTTCCTCAGGGTATTATGCTGCAGCTTTTGACGGCCTTTCTCACGGCATTCGTGTACCTCATTGCCCTTTTCTACAGCATCAATGATATTGACTCCGTGTTTAACACCAATATCAACTATTTCCCCGTGGCCGAGATCTACTTGCAGGCGACGGGTTCTACTGCAGGGGCAGTCGGCCTGATCGCTCTACTTTTCCTTGCTACCTTCCCGACCCTGGTAGGCACGCTGACCACGGGCGGACGGATGTGGTGGTCCCTTGCGCGCGACAATGCGACCCCCTTTGCAACCTTCTTCGCCCACGTCCACCCCACGCTGGAGTGCCCGGTCAATGCCACCGTGGCTATGGCCGTGATGGTGTCCTGCCTTGGCTGTGTTTATGTCGGCAGCACCACGGCTTTCCAGGCACTAATATCCTCATTTATCGTGCTGAGCACACTCTCCTACGCCGGGGCAATTATCCCCCATATCCTCTCGCGGCGGAGGGGCGTCATTCTCGGGCCGTTCGCGATGCCCCATGCAGTCGGATTCGTGGTTAATATCCTCGCCGTACTCTACATTGTGGTCACCGTGGTCTTCTTCTGCTTCCCCTTTACCTTACCGGTAACCGTGCAGAATATGAATTATACCAGTGTCATTACTATTGGTCTTATGACCTTGGTGGGCCTCTGGTGGTTGTTCCAGGGTATGCGGACGTATAAAGGCCCTACTTATAGTCGGGAGGCGGCCGAGCGGCTCGCGATTGGCAATTCAGGATCTTTCACTCCGATGGGCGAAAAGACTTGAATACCAAGCATGAAAAGTGGAACTAAAATAATGAGGTATCAAATGACCATCGATGTTTATCCTAATGTTTTTCTACCGATCGACTCGGTTTCAATATAGTTGATGACATTCATCAGGCAATGAATCAGTACCATAGATCAGAAATACAATACAATATGCCTTGAACACAACCCATTTCTCGTAAGTATACTCGCATTCAGCAGTCATCATATCTGGAATTGCGTAAGCGGCCCGGTCGAGAGATGGAAATGGTTATAGGTAAGACGCACAACAATAATTTAGAACCAAAATATAAAGTAATTCGAATTAATAGAACGTCGAGGCACATATGGGTAACATATGAGACATAGTCCCTCGCGGACAAACCGCAACTGGTGGTTCACAACATATAATAGCTAACCCTATCCATGCACGGTTGGCAATATCTTCACTGCCAAGCTAGTCGCAAATTGTTCTAAGCCTACCGTATAAGGGCTGCGATTTGGAGACAATTCTATCCTAGCCTTACTAAGGTGATCGGGGATCGTTGCAATATTTCCATAAATATTCTCCTTGCGAAACTATGCTCGACTCTTGGCTCTACCCTTCATGCCAAGAAAGGAGAATAATTCCGGGAAGAAAATGCCCTAACGGCTTCTATAGTCCACCGTAGAGACCGGAAAGAGTCACGACGTACACGCGACCTGAACCTCTGTTCTTCTTTTACCCATGATGAACCCCTTCAGACAACGGTCTCAGCTCGGTGCGGCCTGGCACCCGGTAGGCCTTGCTTCTGCGTTTCCCGACTTGGACCATGATGGCTCTCGGATCGCACCAAGGTGCAAAGCTTTCCGCATTCCCAAGGAGTCCAAGGCTCCGGTTGAAGCAGACATTGATCTCCCAGGAGATCTGAAGGACCAGGTGATGGTGTTCAAATACAAAGGCAAGTTCCATGCCATTGATCATGTGAGTCAGTCAAAGACAGGTACTTTAAAACCATACCAGACCAAGCTGACCTTGCTGGCGTTTCCCAGCAATGCCCCCACTCGTCGTTCCCACTTTCCCAGGGCAGCCTCTTTGACATTGAAGACTTTGGCATCTCTCTCAGCGCGGGAATCACGTGTCCGAAGCACGGCTGGTCGTTCGATATCTTCTCGGGCCAGGCAGACCGCGGCAATTACAAGCTCAAGGTGTGGGAAGTGCAGCTGCGTGACCCGGCGACCTCGAAATTGGCGAATGATGCTCCCAACAGCACCGACAAGGAGGTTTGGGTGAGGCGAAAACAACGGATTGGCTAGGGACAAACTATTGCATGTCTTGGGGCAATGGCTACCCCGGCCTTTAGAAATCGGCGGAAGCACTGGGCTGGGTTGGAAGAGCGTGCAATGGAAGCCATCATGTGCAAACCTCGCGATCATATGTCCCGTGGATTGAGAAAGACCTGGAGAGACCTCATTCAGAGTGATGTCGCTTCCTTCAAAGTGGCCGAAAAATCCGACCACGACTAATCTCGACAAATACTGCCTCAATTGGGGGGTCAGGCCACGGTTCTCCAAGAACTCGGAGTGGTGATGATAACCGGTTTCTGAGACTTTCAAGTGAACGCTGGAGTTGCAATGGCCCCTTCGATCTTGAGACAAATCCAGTGTACGACACGCAACAAAAGGTGGAACAACTGAGGTGTTTCAGCACAATGGGTTACCTCGCTCGTGAATAGATCAGTGCGCAAGGTGCCTTGTTACGGCGTCTCTAGCACCATTAGCGGGAAGCAGTGGTTTGGCTGCTGCAACTGTCGCGTTCCTTGTGTCTGCAGTAACGCCCATCGTTGTGTTCCTAGTAAACCACAGGCGCGATTTTACATGACCTGAATCGGTGATCAGAGGGCTCTACGTTCACGCCCGCTTGAGAAACCTTGAGCCCGCCGCGCTAGCCGGCCTTGATCGCGTGCCTGCGAAGGAGATCGTGCATCAGGAAAAGCTCGTTTCCTGGACGAATAAGTTCTGGAGGATTAGCTTGCTACATCTTGTATCGTCATCGGTTTTTCACAGGCCAGCCTCTTTTGAACTGCCGTGCTGGATGCAGGAACTAAACAACAAGTTCTAAATTAAGACTGTGCAAAAGCTGGATCCCTCACAAATGCTCGTGCCCATATTAGGGTGAGACCCGGTAAATCAGATCGTCCCGCTTTGCGAAGGCGCCTTTTGGGAGAACCTATTGTATTCCTTGGTACGTTCATAACTTTAAAAACATAAAGATTTCTTATTGAGCATCATTGGCTGAAACGGCTTACATAGCCCGCTTAATGATCGGATTATTTCAAGAGATTACCGCCCAGGCGAGTCAATCTAAAATAATGCTCGTAGGCTTGTCTACAGTCTTGGCACCAATGAGAGACGCCCATCAACATGCTCCATATGACAGGCACCGCTCAGTCCAAGTCGACACCGGATAAGGTGAAATAATTGGCTGTCTAGGTAGTTGTCTTAGGTAGAGTAGGTCTTCTGCTCCGGTCTAGCTGCCCTGTATCTCTTATAGCGAAACCCTTTTAAATAAGATCCACAAGGCTATTTTGTATTACTGGCAGCATAGCTGTAGAACAGTAGCCGGAGAGGCCGGAAAGCAGCCCCCCTCCTTCAAAAAAAAGAATAGAAAAGGAATTTGAATATGCCAATGATCTGATGCAAAAGCAAATGAAGCGGCCAAACCTCTACGAATTACACAGAAGCTGATATGTGTTGTAGCTGCAAAAGTAGTATGATATGAGAAAGCAATAAGGTTAACATCTACGGGTACACTTCCAACATAGATAGAAACGATATGTTAATAATCATAACTAGCTTTTTACTGCATATCGGGTGTGTAGAGGTTCTTATCATCACTCGTTGAGTGGACGAGCTTAACAATAGATGTCAATCTAGGCGTCCTTTGCTGGACGCACACATTATTAGAAGCTAAGAATATGGACCCTTACCAATACTCCCAGAAAGAAATGCTTCTATTACTGAGGTGTTCGGTGTGGACGTTGTATGGTCTTGTGACTACCTGATATAGCCTCATACGGTCAATCGTACAAGTCCTCCACGAAAAAATGATCAAAAGGAGTTTGTTACCTATCGCATATTGTAGTCTCTGATAAAAGAAAGTAGGGTAACGAACACGACATGCAAACGGTAGGAAATGGCGCTATTGGTGAGACACTCAGAAACAAGCCGTGCCTCACATATGAACGCAGTAGTGCGGGATAGATATATGATCGGCAATGATCAGACCTCAATCTCCAAAACCCCATTGTAGGAACAGCGCTTGATGACACCAGCGGTAGGGTCCTGCTCCTGCTCACAGATCCACTTTGTTCCCGGAGTGTCTCCATTGGCATTGTCGCTCAACAATGCCTGGCCCTTCACGGTTACGGGGCCGGAGACTCGCTCAAGCTCGAGGGTGAAGTAGCCAATATCCCTGGCCCCATTGGGGAATCGAATATAGTACTCTCCATTGTTGCATCGGGAATTTTGGTCAGGGTTCGAGCCATACGGCCTGCATAACGGCAGTGAGTATGAGGATGATAACATAATTGACCCTTTAAACTTACCAATTAAGGTTACAATCGGATGGGGTGTCGTCAGGGTAGTTAGGATCAGTGAGAACGAAGTGCATGGTAGCACTGCCACCCTGAGACGTGCTGGCCCGCATCTCATTGATTTTCAGGGAGTTGCTTCGATTGAAGATGGTAGGGCCGGCCAGCGCAGTGCTAGCGGCCAATAGGAGAGAGCAGACAGTGAACTTCATTGTTGTTGATTATTGAATTGTACCTGGAGCAGAAAGATATGAGAGTGTTGGCTATGGTATTCGGCAATCGAGGGATAGATTTGGACTCCTGGAAGAGACAGATTTACGTGGGAAGGTTCTTCCATTTATATCTCTCTGAGGATTTCTTGCCGCAAATTTCCTTGATTCTCGTCGTGTCCTTTAGATGGATACCGTCATATAACGAACGAGGAATATGGTGTCGTCTAGGCCAGTTTCACGTTACACAAAAAGTCAGTATTGTTGCTGTTAGAAACAACGCATTCCATCAAGGACGTATAGAAATTGAGTAATGATATAGTATAGCACTAAGTACACTAGCTGGGCTGAGAGTAAACCTCACACCAGTGCTTTCAGGTCGGGAACGAATACCCCTATGTTGTAGACTGCCGATAGTGTTACCTAAAGAGAAAGCATCCTGAACGTGTCGTATTTATTTTAAGATTCGTTCTGTAAGGCCATCTTATTATTTGGTGGCTTGGTCAAAACAACACCAATTAGGGTGTGCATCTTCGATCCGGCTGACGGCTCGCCATAAAATCATAGACTCATGAGGCGTTTATAAAAGAAGTTTATGATTGGCTTGGTTTTCCGCATCATGCATCTTTTTATATACTTTAGTAGGGCATAGATCGGCAACTATTCTACATGGGGCTATAGCGTTCAATAGTCTCGCGATTTCGACCCGAGCGTGCCAATAGCAGAGACGTAAACGTCTTATGCATGCTCTTTGGGAGCCAGTGTTTGTGCCCTGGACCCTAAAGCTTGGGCCCCGGGAGTGAGGAAGATCATCTGACAACATTAGTCCATGTCTAACCCACTGTAGGTGAACCGACCACCAAAGAAAGTCGCTGCAACTAATAATGCTCTGAATTTCAAAAGAGCTAGTCCTACATGTCTAGACGCTATCCTTATCCGCCCCTATTTCCAGAGCGGTAGGGAATGTGGCCGACCGTATTCAGTATGCGCGTTGGTACAAGTAGATATGTCATTGCTATAATCCCGTTCTATGTTAATGTCTTGTTTTTACACTTGTGTGGTCAAAGCCTTAGGCAGAGCTCCCAAACCTACACTCTCTATCGCCAAAAGTATATCAAGTCGCAAGTCGTCAAATCCAATAGCCCATGTAATAAACCATAAGGTATCAAAACAGTAGCAAAGACCATATAAGCCCTAAGACCAAAGGGACAGGGCCAGTCCTAAATGCTAAAGCCACGGAAGGAACATGCGAATTAAACCTAGAATAAGGCCCTACTCTGGATTATGCAATGAACCGTTCCGTCGAATGATTCAAAGTCAATGACCTTACCAGCTAGCTGTCCGATATTCGGAAGAATGATAGCCGGAGCTGGAGACTTGTGCGGGATTTCCTGACCCATTCTACCGAGAGCTCAAGTCTAAACTCTTGGCCAGGTTTGGTGTTGTGTGTTGTGGATGCCATTCGTGGCATCACCTGAGTGACCATGATCGACATCCAAAACCGAGGCAAGCGTTATTGTGGAAAATATCAAAGCAAGAGTAATCATAATTGCGGGAAAAATCGCCAATCTTTCTAGCCAGTATCACGCTGGCATCTGGTGATCGTGCCAATCCTGGCATTATAACGCCTGGTGATTATCCTATTATGGGTCATGGACAAGCGTTTGGTGAGATACTATCTAGCCGTTGATCATATTGAGCGAAGATGCCATGGTCTATAAATATCACGACAATCTCAGACCACTCGTGGAATATTATCCGACTACTGGACATTGCACGAACTTGACAGTATATCGGCTACATGGTATACGGAACCACACGAGCTCGAAATGACGAAATAACCTTTCCATACCATCGTCATTGGCGCGAATATGAATTGTCATATTCCGGACTATGGAAAGCATCTAAGAATATCCTGTATCTCTAGGATCCATAGGTCTCCTGGTAGCATCGTGATTGGGGAAGGTATGACCCGAGTTTGTACTTTTCCTTGTTTAAGGCTAACCTGCTAATCCCGCATAGAGGGGCGTCAAGGTCTCAACTTATGAGAAACGTGAGGCTCATGCCTTTGCTGGGTCATGGTCTTGCACTGGTCGTATGCCACTTTGGAGAAATGCCTTCCGCCTGACATCGTCGCCGAGTTGCCCAAGTGCTCCCCAATCCTTGGACGACCGTTCGATGGGAGGACAGCTACTTTGTTCTGATTGTAAACAGGCAAACTGGAGAACTTCTGAAAATGGTCCCAGGTGGTTATACGCGACTGGTGGGACGAACGAAAGCTAGAAAAGCGCTTATGAAAGATCTCTAGGCTGAAACAGGGATGGAGCTCACGGGCATTAAAGTGAGGTATGACAAGATGACCACTATCTTTAACAGTGGAAAGAAGTCTGTGGTGGGATATGCTTTGATAGGGGCCGACGGAAGAACCCAAGCCAGCTTTCGTAACCTGTGATGACATCCAAACATACCAAGCCTTACCCAGGCAAAAGCACAGTTAGAAGCTTTCTCGTGGAGCCGCAGGCTGCTGAGCTCGAGAAGCTGCCTATCATTGTCACTGTATGTTCTTGCATGTGGGCCATGGACTTGACTACAAAGCCTAACACATGAGCCTGAAAAAAATATAGGCTTCACGTATCAGCCGAGCAAGCGATTTTCCTCAAGGCCATCACACGCCCATTGGGCAGTGTAAGGAGAAGTTCAATCGATGGAGTCGAGCTCACGTCTGACTCAAGCTAATCGCTGTTGACATGGAACAGATGTAGGGAATAGTGTTCCAGTATTGGTTTACTCCGTACAACCAAGGAGTACCAGCTTTTTCCAAGCTTTTCCGATGTCTAGACGAGCCACCTCACCACGATTTCCCCCAGACACTGTATGCTCCACGCTGTATTTTCAAGGACCATGAACAGCACTTCTTCAGTAACTGCACCTGTTCTGCTTAGGCCACTGAAACACAAATATTCCTTCATTGATACCTAGCTTTAAGTGAAAAAGGCTCTCATTAGCAGCAGCCATGAGGTTCCCTACGACAAGGAAAGACTTTTCGCGAAATAAGCATACGCTTCTAGCGATTCCGCTCACAATCAGAAAGAGAAAGAGAAGCTCATTCTCCCGAGCAATTGTAATCTGAGCAGCATCAAATCGGGTGCCCTAGTGATTGCCAGTGAAGCGAATGGATATTCTCAGCGTAACATGAGCCCACCGTCCCAATTTTGGCACTTATCATATCGCAACCATGATTTTGCCATACATGTGCTAAATATCATAACGGGTGTTGCATTAGTATTGCTTCTCAGGACTCACGTGGCATGAGAGAGACGGCAAGGCTCGGGTCAAAGGCAGAAAACCCAACTGTGAAAGCGTGCAGAATCTCACAAAATGCCGCTTAATGGACCAACAAAGCGAATTCATATTGTATTGACGAGAAACAGAGCGAGGTATCCGCTGCTGGATGGGGCTCTCTGCACTTTTGTAGCTTACTATTCGCTCAAACTACTGAATACGAGCGCCACAGCAGGTATCTATCTGACGGGCGGGAGTCTGTTTTGACTGATTGATCGCAGAGTTTTTAAGAGACTTCTGCTAATCTATACTAATCTAGGTGAATCATCTGAACGAGTGAAGATCGGCGGTTTGGTGGTTGAGGCGTCTGGAAATCTAAGGGTATTCTGGTTGACAGTATCACAGTAGATGATAACACTAGCGCTTTTGTCAATCATTGCCAGGTCTAAGTTAGCAAAGCCTTTTGGGCATCATTATGGCACGGGCAGTACCTTTGCCAAGATCGTGATGGAAGTCTTTGACTTTTTTTCATTTCCCCTCAATTCGTGTTTGTCAAAGTAGCTCCTTGGCCTCGAACCGTGAAACAGTCATGACCTGATTCATAAATCTCCACTCCCGACCGAAGCGGGTCAATTGAATCTGTCATTGAGTGCGGTCCTTTGGCGAATTTGTATTGACTAAAGTGCCTTCCTCGTTACAATCGATCAGCGGGGCAGGGCTATCATGACGGCTATACCTTATTATTGTTTTATATACTGTTTATTCCTTGCACTATGCCATCCAGCCTGCGCACATGCTTTCCCATATGTGGATATACTTCTTACCGACGACGACGCACTACTTAAAAATGTGTCTACAGACATATTCGAGGCAAGCCCTCAAATACAAGCAGCTTCACCTGTACTCGAGCGATCCAATCTAGAGCGGCGGCAATCCTGCAGGGCAGGCTATGGTTACTGTGCTAGTATGTGAAACGGAGCCTCCTAGGAATCTCACTTCAGATTTCTACTCACGTCATGCTACGAATCCCACGCTTTGGGCTATATTGATTGTCACCCCACGCTGACCGATGTCTGCAGATCTCGGAGGCTGCTGCCCCTCCAGTAATACCTGCTGTAGCTATGGGTACTGTCTACCATCTGGCTATCGATGTTGCCCTGGCGGGGCTTGTCCATCCGGTTGGAGGTGCTGCGCAAAAGGGACGTGCTACCCAGAAGCCGGCCATTGTTGTTCGAACGGTCGTTACTGTAGAGCAGGCTACTACTGTGGGAGATCATCATCGGGACTGGTCCGATGTTACCGGAGTGGCAGCAGCACCACTGATGATGATGACGATACCGACGAAGGGAGTGGAAGTCGAACTACCACAACCACCATGGTCTCCACAACGGATACCACGAGCTCTTCGACCACGACTTACACATATACCCAATATCGGTATTACTACTGGACCATAACATGGTGAGGCAGCCCATCAAATAGGCCACATTCCCTCTAACTCTCCTCCGGCAAAGACGATCATGCTAATTGTATCAGGTACTACTGGTCATACTACTATACATACCACTACAATATCCTTCCTACTTCAACATCGACATTGACATCAACCCGATATACAAGATACACCACTATCTCCGTTTATGCATCGGCCAGCGACGAAGCATCATCTTCACTCTCACGGAAGTCCTCGACTCTATCCTTGCCAACTCCAGCTGCCGCAACCACGGCTCTTGCAAGCGAGACAGAGGCGACGACCGCAGTCGCCGCTCCTACGGTGACTGATGCCGCAAATGGGTTCCCAGGAACCGCAAGCACTGCAAGTCGGGGGCACGGGGGCGGTTGGTGGACTTGGGGTGCTCTAACATGCGGAAGTGTCGTAGCAGCCATCCTTGCCATGGCTGTTGTTCTCTAGCCCATTAGCATTTCCAGTGGATAGCTAAATGAGCTGCTGTTATGATAATAAGCAATATCCATGGTAGGGAAGGAATAGTAATTTGTATGCTTGATTTATCTGATGATGTCTATTCGTGTCTCTCACCATAAACCGCACAAATCAATGAATGTACAGGCAAAGTCCCCTCTTATTATATAGGAGGCTGCTGGAAGTTCGGACATATCTTTGCGATCTGGGGAGAACTGGGTGTACTGGTATACATCCGGCCACACGATCACATCAGGTTCACTTGCATCAAGTAGTCTTCTAATGCGGCTGCCGATGCGGGCGCGGTGTTAGCTGTAAATGTGGGCAAGAAGCACTGGGTATTCGGACGACTGGCAGATTTGGTAGAACTTGAGGAACCATGTTGGGTATTCTTTACATTCCTGGCCAGAAATAAGAGCAATGAAGGTGGAATCTGAACAACGAACCTTACCAAGTTGCGTAGCATGGTCGAGAACAGATTCCGCCCATTATGCGTGGCGAAAAGCTCCGAGCCTCGGAGGGAAATCAAGTGCGCGAGCACCCGGTTATGGGATCGCCATCCAGCAGTACCAACCACCAGGGCAGAACCATCGCATACACCTAGAAGCAGTTTCATGGCCCGGTCATCAGTTGAGTCGATTCTCGCCACATCTCTATATCGCGGACTTTACTTCGTACACGCTGAGGAACCATGTCAAAAAAACGTTGCCGCTTTTGTTTTCCACGGGGTCTCGGATGGCCGAGCGGAGGGTGGTGAGCGCAGTTCCGTAACTCCTCGTTCGATCGGACTCAGTCTTGGCTGACCGGGTCATATCCATCAGATACGCACGGCTAACGGCATTCTAGGCTAGGTACAGGATGTATCCCTCTTCCGCCTTAGATACGAGACGTGTGGTAGCGTTGAAGATGCCTTCGACCAATGTAAAGTAGAGCCTGAATTTATTCAGGACAAAAGGTATGAAGTGGTCATATCATGACTTGGGCAAAGGGGGCCGTGGTGGAGCATATTCATCACATTTGCGACCAGTCGAGACACAGCGCCGACAATAGGGCTTTTGTTCATCATCACATTTAACCTTCCTGATTCTGCACCGAATCAGTCATCATAGCTTCTAGCATTCGCGGCGGGTATCTCACTTGCAAGTAATGCAACCGGGTTTTACCTTAGGAGTCCAGCGGTTCCTCTTGGGAATAGGTAACGAGGATACCTCCTTTACCTTCCAATTGCCGTGGTGGGTTTGTTGTCGTCTTGCATCTCTGATAGGCCCCTACCAAGAGTGTTTAGTAGTCAAGAGCGCCTAGGAGGATATGTAGAACCTAAGTAGTGATATCCTCACCATGACCTCGGCCACCGAAAAAGGTCGCACAATGCTTTTAATTTCCAAGTCTCTGGTAGAATGTGCAGCTGGGATTATTCGCAGTGGGGTGTAAGCACGGCCTATTTATGATCACTGGCCAAATTTAATAGCAGGTCTGGAAGCTTGTGTGATGCGTGGACTCACTCAATCCAGGAAGAGCTAATGAATGATCTTTGAATAATGGTTGGCGGGCTCCACGCGGCCGAGGCTCCCGAATACACCTTTGGATTGATTTTCGAAGCCGACTGACCACGAAGCTTGTGACAAATATTTATAGACAGGCAGTTGTCTCTTTCATTGTCAGTCTCTGATGATTTGTCCAATTTATGTTCCTACTTGACCGCACCCAATGCCAGAAGACCACCAGGTTGTGGGAGAGCTCGGCGGGGCAGACCTGCCAACGCATACGGTTGCCCACAGGTGGTAACTATATTGCCTTCCATCGGATGGTTAGAAAAAACCAGCAAATATAATTGCTACCCTTCGGGAACCTGACCTGGGATTTACTTCGTATTCCAAAACGATGTTACGGTTGCATTTGTCGGACCAGCTGATGCTTCCCAACCCTAACTTCATGATAAGCACGCGACTGTCCGTGCGTCAGGCTGTCGGCACTTCTGATTGTCTGGGTCTGTCTCCATTATCTATCCGACTGAACCAATCGAAGGTTGATCAATTACTCCTTCCCCGCATTTAAATTATCTCCTGCTTACTGCAAGGAGGAAAACGAGTCGGCCCAGCTCGGACGCTGACTCTTCCTCCTCCTACGTCTTCGGTACCTTGTCTCTCCTTCTTTCTTTCTCTCCCTGTTTGGCGCCGTTAGTCGTTCTAGCGGATCTTCCGTTGTCTTGTCTGTAAAACTAGCCAGATCTTTCTCGTGTTGTCTTTTGTTAGAAAGATAGACATCTAAATGGTCTTGTCATCAATCTTCAATGATTCCCTCAAAAACTCCTAACACTCACCCGTCGCCTACCCTCCTCTGGTCAATCCGGCCCCCAGGCGCATGACCTATCATACCCATCCATAGCATTGTTGCAGTGGTATCCACAACAATAACCTAGTTTCCGCCTCTGCACGACGTTGCCATCCGCCTCGTCGCCTAGTCAATTCAATCATTCCTTATCGTGGTCGTTTGGGTCTGACTTGACGAGCGGCTCGTACCAGAACGGACAGGGACCAGCGAGACACAACCAAAATCCTCCACTGCTACATTACTGAAACCATTGATACCACGTGGTGGATGGAACCCGGGTGTCAAACTGTCCGTTTCTTTCCTTCTTTTGCGACGCGATTCGCATTGTTTCCCATCCATCTCTATTGTGCTTTAAAGCTGTCCTACCCTCCATTTATCGACTCTTCTCTGTTACCACGACGATCTCTGATCCACCGTTTGAGTTTTGTTCCTCGGAAACTACAGTATCCACCTTAGTGAGTCGTCCTTTCTAAATCTATTAGCCCCACCAGTACATATTCCTGTCCCTGCATCCCGTGCTCTAGAGATTTTTGTGGCTCACCTTTGCCTCTGGCACTCTTACTGACCAGCCCACCAGATAGTCACTTAACAAGGCATTTGATCTACAGACCTGTCTTCGCGGCACACAGCCATGTCCGAGTCACCCGCTGCGGGGGATCCCCGCCCCGAGAAAGGGGTCCCAGCCACCACCACCGACCCCGAGACTGCCGGCCAAGATCCCGCCGTCGTCGGTAAGCCGTGGATGTACAAACCGTTCAAGTTGGGCCCCATCACTCTGCCCTACTTTGCCTCGCCGGAATTCCAGCTCGTGCTAGTCTCCTTTGTCTGCTTCCTGTGCCCTGGTATGTTCAATGCGGTCAGTGGTTTGGGTGGCGGTGGCCAGCTGAAGACAGCCGATGTCAGCAACGCCAACACTGCCCTCTACAGTGCTTTCGCTGTAGTGGGCTTCTTTGCCGGCTCGGTGGCCAACCGTATAGGTCTACGCCTGACCCTCTCTTTTGGCGGTTTTGGTTACTTCATCTACGTCGCCTCTCTGCTCTCATATAATCACAACGAGAATGCCGGTTTTCTGATTTTTGCTGGTGCCTTGCTGGGTGTGTGCGCGGGTCTACTTTGGAGTGCCCAAGGTGCCGTGATGATGAGCTACCCCTCTGAGACCGAGAAGGGGAAGTTCATCGCCATCTTCTGGGTCATCTTCAACCTGGGGGGTGTGATTGGCAGCTTGGTTTGTACCCTACCCGGAGACGTTTGATTGTTCGCTAACGGTGGTGTAGGTCCCGCTCGGCCAAAACATGCACTCAACGGCCGGTCGTGTCAATGATGGGACCTATATCGCGTTTATGGTCCTCATGGCCCTCGGCTTTGTCCTCTGCTGGTTCCTTTCCGACTCTAAATACATAGTGCGGAAGGATGGTTCGCGCGTTATCATCATGAAGCATCCAACCTGGAAATCGGAGTTCCTGGGCCTCTACGAGACGTTACGCACTGACTACTGGATTGTCCTGATGTTCCCGATGTTCTTGGCGAGTAACTGGTTCTCTGGTTACCACTTCAACGCAGTGAACGGCGCCTACTTTACCATCCGCACGCGCTCCTTGAACAATCTACTCTACTGGCTCATGCAGATGGTCGCCGCCTACCTTTTCGGAATCACCCTCGACTTGAAGTTGCTATCTCGCCCCATGCGCGCGCGGCTAAACCTCGGCCTTCTGATGGCCCTCCTCATGGCCATTTGGGGCGGTGGATACGCCTTCCAGAAGACATACACTCGTGACTCGGTCAGCGAGGAGACCGCTGTCGACTGGACCGATAGTGGATATATCGGCCCCATGTTCCTATACATGTTCTACGGCTTCATCGATGCGGCGTTCCAGACCTGCGCCTACTGGTAAGTATTCAATCCCACCAAGGCTCCCCATTTGAAACCCCCTCCCCCTCTTCCTTCCGCGCGTGTTTATCTGTATTGTGGCTGGATGCTGAGCTCATTTACATTAGGTTCATGGGCGCACTGACAAATAATGGCCGCAAACTCGCCAACTATGCCGGATTCTACAAGGGCATCCAGTCAGCCGGCGCGGCCGGTATGTGGCGGTAAGTCGTTCTATCTCATCCCTCCGACAACGCAGTACTGACTCGTGAGGTAAAGGTTGGATGCCGAAGCGACTTCCTATATGATCGAATTTGCCTCCTCCTGGGGACTTGTGGCGGGCTCTCTAATTATTGCTGCGCCGGTGATTCTCTTCAAGATCAAGGAGCACACCGATGTCGAGGCCGACTTGGCCTTCTCCGACGAAACGGCCCAGGAGGTCCAGGGTCATGCCGTGAAAAATCAGCCGGTCGCCGAGCAGTCGTATGAGAAACAGGCCCCGGTTTCCTGAGCGCGGTGATGTGCTTTTCCTCTTTGTCCACGGCTCCGTCTTACACCGGTGAACTACCGTGTGACACATTTCCAGTATATAATCTAGTAGCTAGGAACATTGCCTGAGCATAATGTAACTCTTGTTTGGCCATGGGTGGGGTACAACTTTTAATATTGAGTCAATCATAGCAGCATTTTACTTACGCATATCCAGCGGATGCTTGAGCATGCCCCGTTGCGGTTGTGTCAACGGCAACGCCCCCGTAAGCACGTCCCATTGATTATGCGATCCTCCGCTTGCGGGGTGCACCGTGTTAAATAGTCAGTATTGCGGAGTGCTAGACAAGAATATCAAGCTTCCTGTCTTCAGAGGTTGATTCTGACATCTTGTTAGTCTGTCGAGCCTGGAAGACAGGCTTTATGGACGGCTTAATATCCTCAACCTTCACCCCCTGTCTCGAGGCGGTTTAATCAAATAGTCGCCTCGGATAGATTGACGTCTCAACATATGGATGTCCCCTTGAATCCTATGGCAGGATGAGCTGGGCCGATTACGCATCTGGGCTGCGAACATCAGTGCTCATCAGAAAGATCAATCGTCACTTGACCACCGGCTACGAGACACGTCGCATATCCGAGGTCAAACAATTCAGTTGTTGAAGAACCTTGATGCATGGTTTGATTGGACGGACCTTTCGACGAGGCGCCACCGCGAAATGTAGATGACAGGGACGAGGACGTTTCTGAAATCCAACAGATATACCAGGGCTTGGTGGAATCATAGCCGTTCGAGGGACCTGTGGGTCTATTCTGGTGGCTGCGCCGACCTAGAGGGAAAAAGCGCAGGTATAGTAACTCTGCGAGAAGTGGCACTAAAACCCGATATGGAAATACCACAGGGATCCCGGATGGTGGGCAAGAAAGCTCCACTCAGGGCTGCGACTGGTTCCGACAGGTTTCAATGGTCCTATCAGTTAGTTGGATACCACTGTGGTTCTATAAGCTCCTCTGATCGATACGACGGTTAGAGTGTAGTTTGAAAAGACGAGTTTCTTTGACGCGCTGGTTGACGGGGCCGGGTGCTTATGCGCCATTATTCAAACTTTTGAGTACGAACTATACACCTGCATCGCAGCCTTCCTATACCAAGACCGCCTGAAGCTTTTCCCCCGTTGCCTTTACAACATCTTTTTGGCTAGCCCACTCACACAACAACTAGTTGCAATGTAACAGCCGCTAGATCGGCAGAGTATATCAGGAATTGGCACAACTAATTTATGCAATGATCTAAGCCAATTTGATTAGAATCATGGTATTAAGGTGATAAATTCTGGTCAAAAAGCTTACCAAGCTGCATGCGCCTACAGAATCCGTGATGGAATCAGGACACATGGTAGGCCACTAGAGATGTTACCCAATGTGATGAGAATAACACCTAAAAATCTATTCTAGGAATGTAACATATCTGGCTAGATTTGCTAAAGGTCGAAAGTGGTTGTTATGAATGTATCTTAGATTTGGAATGATCTGATAGCTTATTCATAGACCAGTTCACCCGTTGTGTATATATTAATCAATGTTCCTCTCCCCATTAAAATCCTAAATGAAAATGCAGATTGGAACACAGGGTCCATAGGAAGACCTTTGAAGGGACCAATGACTAGAGGCCCATCAACTCATGGGAAAGGTGAATATTGACCATATATAACCGTAGAGGACCACCTCCAGGTGAAGTCAAAAGAGAAAAGGGATTTGACAAGGAGGAAATCATGGATTACATTTCTGGCTGTACACCGACATCACTGCAAGTGCACTATTCTACCCAGTTGAGGCATCATAAAACCAACCACACACGCGTGGAAAGTCGGAGGACTGTCAAATATTGAGAGTGTAGGTGGCGTAGCTCATTCCTCAATAGATGACGCCAGCTTTGGTGCTTAGTAAAAATTGTCGGTCAGGATTCGACTGCCTGGTCGCCAATGGTGTCGAGCCCAGTACCAACCATGAAATGAAGTATTTTTGACAGTGCAACCTAAGTTAGGCTAGATGTCAAAGGAAAACCACCGGCAGCTACACTGTTTTGTTTTGTGCACCAGAACTTTTGATGAGGGATAGGGCAAAACCCAGTGGCATACAGAAAGAGAGCGGTGAATTAATTTTACCTATCAAGGCGTGTAACAATGAACATGTGACTTGATTTGTTGCAAGTTGGGACAAGTTCACTAGTAGAGTACACAAAACGGTTTATCTTCCCAACAGCCCCGCTCTTGAGAGTCGTTGTACCTAAAAAGAGCTTGAGCAACTTGGCACGGCATTTAAAAATCTGGCCAGTTATCTGAAACCCGGGTCAAGCCGTCTGGCAGCACAGCTAATGACCTTCATAGCAAAATTGAATAGAGTCATCAAGAATAGTTAAACGAGCATCTGGGTAGATATCCTGCTGAATAATACATAGGATGTCGATTCCTCCAAGCTGTATATTGCCATTGGCAAGTGTACTGGTACCATGTGACGGACAGGTCTCCTTGCCCATGTCAATATAGAGGCGATGATGATGCACGTGAGAGAAATTCAAGCTGTAACGCAGTTCCTAGGAACACGGAAGGAGGACGCTGTGTACTTCAAGTTCTTGGATAGGTAACATGTTGCTAACATGTTCCCCAAAGCAGAAGCTAAACTGGTTGATCGCTTGGGAGCTGCCATTTCCAGACTAAGGGCAATACTCCAGTATCGTAAACGACATCGCGAAAAGCTCAGTCAAGAGCTTCGAGAAACATTCGAACCTGGACAGCTAGAGACCACAACGAATGTGAGTACGGAATTCGCAAACAAACTGTACTTGGACGAAGCTGGGTCCGATGCTGGGGTATCCCAAACATCCTATAGAAAGACCTTGTTTAATAGTAATGACCACATTACCATCCCCTACCCGAAGCCTTAACCTCGTTGAGCCCATTCGAGTGTCCATATTGCTATTTCAATGTCACCAACAAAGACCACAACTCCTGGGCTCGACATGTTATCCATGATATCCTACCATATATCTGCCCGTTCAGTGAGTGTCCGACACCCAATAAGCTTTATCCAAGGCAAAGAGAGCGGTACGCCTATATTGAGACCGGCATTGGGTCTCAGCCGGGAAGGAGCCAGAGCCCAGCTCTCCTCTTTGTCAAGACACCTGGAAGAGCTTACACTATTTTCCCTTGTCGCGAACGGAGACAGACAATTACAAAAGCCCAGACCTACGCTGCCAAGATGGGAGGCGCCGGGCACTCGACGAGGAACTTAGGAAATCCTCGAAACTCGAGGAGAGGACGAAAAAAGTGATCAGGAGCTCAATGCCCTACTGCACACTGAATTCAGCTACACTGACGAGATGGCGGAGTTTCTCAAAAAGAAGGAAAACGACACCATGAACGACAAAAATCATGCTAAAGCGAAGCACGAACACGATAAACCCATCCAGATTACGGGATGTCGCAACCAATCCTTCTATGGAGCGGTTTCTGAAGTCTGATCCATAATACAGGTTCCTAGATCCATCGCCGGTACATTTCACCTGAGACCGTACTTGCATACAGATTACTTTGGGACGGGGATGAGGTAAGTAACCTTCCGCCGGACAGTACTGCTCTATGTTGACTTCAACCCTCAGCGCGATGCCAACTACATGCTGAAGAATTGGATTTCTGAAGATATCCAGGATGAACTGTTCGCACGCACGAGAAGATTGCGCGAGGGTAAGTTGGTGACCCACTCAGGGGCTGGGCAACAGGTGAAGCGAGGCGAGAGGAGAAACAGAACTTGACTCCATTAAGGGTTCAATAGATCAATTGGCGCGACTAATGTGCTTATAGCTTGTACATGTATATGAGTAGAGAACCATATTGCTACCAATCGCTAGCGTGAAGCCTGGATAATAATATCCATACCCCACTTAAGCAATAAGTAACAACCTTCGTAATTCTGTTTACTAACGGAAAATGAAGGTTCATTTTACTCTGGAAGTCACGTAGCATTCTAGCTAGAGCTCGATGAATTAGGAAGTACACCAGGCGACTTTACATACTATCATCTGATGATCATCGTGTGGTGCCAAGTGACTTAGTTCTAAACTCTGATTGCTCGATACTACCCAAGATAATGTCTATCATGTTGAAAATCAATAGACCCACCTCGTGAAAGTCTTCTAGTTTGAATAAAACGAAATCTTGGCAATGGTTAACGTAATTATTTGCTCTGAAGGATCGGCCTGCCCGTCTCAACGCCCTCTAACTCGCTAGCTGTGGTATCCATTAGTAAACGATATTATATTTCAACTAACAAACCTGTCAGGCACAATGTCATAGAAACAAACCATTGAATCTAGTATGAAACTCTTGCCGTCTCAAAACGGCTATCATGTCTATCATATACACCAACATGGCTGTACAGCCTAGCATTGCCAGGGAGCCTCATTCACAGAAATGTATTCACTGTATTTAAATAGTCCAACTTGCCGTCAGCCAGCGAGCTTTCATTGCGTCTGTCAAGGTCTTGAAGCTGTCAATAGACTAGCCACTCGTTAAGCTTGTTCTTCTGCATTTAGTCGCTCCTTCACCTGCCACTCATTTCGTTTTTATTCATTCCTTTGTTTGATCCTATTCCTTGGACCTATCAATGATGAGGCAAGACATGACGATTTCTGGATTTGTCTGGTTTCAAATGCTTTCCTTTTCTTATATAAATCAGGCGTATGCCCAGTCTTGCGCAGCGAATTATCCCCCGTCAACTCCAGCCAGCAGTACCACAACATTCGGGCCAGTTGCCGCGCCGAACATCGACACATCTAACCCAGCCAACTTAGTTCCGGCCGCGGATATCTCTCTGTACTATGGCTCCATGGGCTCTGATGCGGCCAATTCCGCCTATACCGGCAGCACTGGCTCCATCAACATGAACCTTAAACTCGCCCACAGCACCGTTGTACTGGAATACATCGACACAGTGAAGGCTGTTGAGTGTACCCATGACTCAGTGGTTGTCGAATTTGAGGACACTACTGCGTTTCAAATGGCTGCCGAGACTTGGTCGCTAGAAGAGAGCCTCATCATGATCACGAACCATCTCGGAAACTGTGACGCCGAATTTGAGCGAGGATTCTTCAGGGTTGATAGTGTTACCCCGGATCAGCACAGCCAGACTATTACATGCAACGCATACAAGGAGCAGATTTCTCATATTGCAGGTACGTTTTCTATCGCATGTACATGTGTTTACTAAGGCTAGCATTTCTAGAAACCTGCCAGCTTCACTTTTCGTCGGTCCCGGCAGGTACACTTACCAAGCGCCTTACCCTGGACCCTTCATTCAGCGTACCGTTCTCGAAATCTCTGGCCAAGGATACTGTCCTCGCCAGCGTACCTCCATACCTCACCATCACAGCAAACGAAGCTAATTTCTCGTCTGAGATTACTTTCTCGGGTTACCTGTACTACGACTTCTGGGCGTTCAAGCTTCGACAACTCTACTTCGACATTGACGCCGAATTCGCTGCTGACGTGGGTCTTACCGCAAACTTCGCCGCTGCATACAACAAGTCGTTCACCTACGCACCATCGGATCTCACTTACGCGCTAATTAACATCCCCGGCATAGTCCAGCTAGGGCCCGGAATAGCGTTCGGACTAGACGTGGACATTAGTGCCTCTACTGCTGTGGACATCGCCGCTGGGCTTTCTGTAGCAATGCCGGACGGAAACGTTCATGTCGATCTCTTGGACAGCTTGAATACAGCCGCCACTGGGTGGACACCCTCATACACTCCTTACGCCAATATATCAGCACAGGCTGATATTCGCGCTGACGCCAATACTAGCGTGACAGTTGAGATGGCATTGAACTTTCTCGGTGGATTAATTGACCTCAGTGGCGGGTTAACCGCCAGACCAGGGGTTACGAACACGTTTATGTTGGACGTCAACCTCGCGACTGAGAGCCCGTATAAAAACATGACGACGGCAGAGTTAGCTAGGAAGTCCGAGGCCAACAAAAATTCATGTGGTGATGGCGTCGGCTGGAAAACAGATTTTGTATTCAGCCTTGACGCGTTTGCAACGAAGTTATGGAGCACCACTCTCGTTGAATTGGGCGTCCCCCTTTGGGATCACTGTTATCAATTCTAACGACGGGATACCATGCCTCTGAGAGTCTGAGGGTGCTGCCTTAGCATAAACTCTTCACGACGAAACCCTTCTCTTGCCCACCATGTATTATTGACTAAATTGAGTGCCATATTGACTAGACTATAACATGTATGGTCCACAAAATAAAGCAAATCCCCGTTTCCTATCTCAAAATAACGACCACCCAACAGTGATTCTGAACCCTGTAACTTTTCTCCTGGGTCAGCCCTGCAATAAGTAGCAGTCCAGTAATAAGGATAGAGTAGTATCATGTATTGTTGCTAGAAATTCCTGCACCCTCGCTATTCCTTGATTTTGCCTGAATGCGCGTAAGAAGTCAAGGAGTTGATAATCCTATGCGGCCCATGGAAACAGATAGAGTATTAACCCTCACACGAACCCCTACTACCATACGAAGCTCGGGCAAGTAGTGGGATGCTGTGTGTCGCGGCCCAGAGATTTCCACATCGGGATCATCCTGTTGCTGCCCCACGCACTCTTAATATAACTGAGCTGTGCTACATATAAAGAAGCCTTTGTAGAAGTCTGCAGCAACATTCGACGTTTTCCAGCATACAATAGCATATCTAGTATAATAGAGCATTTATAATGATTTTGATTTATTCTATCTCCTCCTTTCTTTTACCAAGATCGGGGCAGTGCGCCTCGTTCCGTCGCCAAGTATTGAAGTGATGTATCATAACACGATATACATATTGGAGGTGATTAAAGAGGCACTTTGGTTCCATGCATTTGGCTCCACCACGAGACCCTTTCGGAACCGGCATTGAATGGTCCTTTAAGAATCACCCGCGGGAGCGATCTCTTACTCTTTGGGTCTCTTCTAACGGCACGCTTTCTGAGATCCAGATGACCGTTGACACATGCCTTGTTACCCCATGCCGCATCGGCAGCAGCCTCCCACATCGACGCGACATTTACTACCATTGCCGGCTCATAGAATAGGCGACAGTCGGCCGCTTCGTAAACAAATTGCGAAGGAAGTCCGTCGACCAGGTTGTCCGGAAGGATATTGTCCCGGACATTAATAGAGGTGTCAGTGGAGCGGTTCGAAGGGAGCAGATTAAGCTCAGTGAGAGCAGTCCAGTTGTGTGACTGTTGCTGCTCGGGTGTACCCGAGCTGTAGGCTAGCTGTGCCAGGGAATAAATGTAGTCAAAGCCAAAGTTATTGGCACCCTTGACGCCACCGATCCCTTGCATTGGGTCGGTGGATGGCCGCCCGCCAATTGCAATGCTCTTCACGCCGGCTTGGACACGCATGAACTCGGAGAAAAGGGTGCAGGTTGAGGCGCAGTAGCCATCATAGAGAAGGATAATATCCTCTGCGGCAAAGGGTTGAGTAAAATTCTGGCGGGACCCATAGCCGGTGATATCCATGCCCATGCCGAATGTTTCATTGATTGTGGTCAAGGGGTCATCGAGATCCCATCGCATGAGGCTGGTGAACTCATCGCCGTTGTACTCGTGCGGACCGATCTTGTCCTCGGTGGAGGCGAAGCGGCGGTTCGTTAGATTCAAATCATAGCGATAGTTTGGTGGCGATTCAAACATTTGGATCTCGTCGGCGGTTGCAACAGCGGGATCAAAGTCCTGGGGGAGGACGCGGCCAAACTGTTCCGCGATGGTCGCAAATGCCTCCGTGTAGCGAAAGCGCGTGTACCCATCTTGCACAATCCCCGGGAAAAGCTGCCGGAAAGTGTCGTAACCTTGAAGGATATAACCTCCTCCATTGGCAGAGACATCGATAACGAGTTTTGATTTACCTGCAGATTTTGCGTGTCGAATGAACGCCTGAAGAACAGCCTGGAACTCGGCTGGGACACTGGGCTCGAAGGACAACATACTCAATACGGCCACATCTGAATTGCGCGTCGAGTTGAGGAAATAGCCGGAGATCACATTATCGGAGCTAATGACCTCCGGGGCTGGATAGCCAGGCGCTGGAATGGCGGATTTCGTCGCTGCAGGTGTCGCTGCAGGTGTCGTTGTAGGTGCCGTTGTAGCGGACGCCGCGGTAGATGGACCTGTGCAGAACTTCTGATACATACTCCGCCCATCGGTAACGCCAGTGAAGTCGCCTTTCACATTTGCCGTAGTGCGATATGTTCTTGTGGTTCCATTTGCAAACTTTAAAGTTGTGGCAGCTCCTGGGTAAATATACCCAAATCGCGCACTCCCTGAAAAGTAGCCGTCAAAGTTTGGAGTGCCGGCGGCAAATGGTTTCGAGAAGAATAACGAGTTATACAATGAGTCTGGATCATTGAGGCTTCCCAATTGAGACCAACGTTCGAGGAACGGCACGGTGTCCTCATCATTGATTGAGACCACAGGAGAGGGATTAGAGCTGTCCTGGGCCATCGTGGCAATATCCGCTATTGGAATTAGTGGGGTTGTTTCGTAGGATCAAGATCGCTTGACAGGAGGGCGATCTTACAATGCACATAGACCTCAGGTTTATTCTTGCCATTCAGACTGACGGAAACGAGACCAACGTTGCGGTTGAAGGTGAGTGCCTTGGTCAGCAGGTCTGGAAAGAAGCGAAAATGACCATCGTGGGCGAGATTGAACGCCTTGAAGAGATCCGCTTGGAACTCATATTCGCCGTCATATGCATCCGCCTGGACGTTGTTGTATACTTTATCTAACTCCGCCCAGATATCTACCGCAGGCTCTAGGTAACCGGCTGGCGGATTCTTGAGATACGAGGTGTCTGATATTGCTCCGTTAGTCGGTCTGGTATTAAGAACCACGAGCTGATTGGGAAAACAAAATTGACCTACCGGACTGCCACTTTATATAGGGGAGTATGGACTCCAACAGCTGGAGAGCCTCCTCTTTTCCTAGGGGGACAGACTTCAAACAAGCCACGGCAAGCTCACCGTCTACGACTGGGGTGGCTGTGATTCGATACATGTTAGCGCATAATGTCCTTTAGCAACGACGTGAAGCTAGTACAAAGACCTACCAGATGGTGACCTCGCCAAGGCTACAGCGGCCGTGCTGCTCACTTGTTCACACGGACTCCAGGTCTCATTTCTCGGAGTTTGTCTCTCGATTGTTGCTGCTGCAGCTCCTGCTGCCAGGCAGTTAACGAGGGTCAAGTTCTGCAGCCGCATAGCGATGAAGTTAGGATTTTCTAACTCACACCTACCTGCCGATTTCCCATCATGCAAAAAATGATATTCCTTCTATTTATTTCCGCACTTTGTGGAGAGCTGCCGGTGGACCGTCGGAACTCCGTGGCGGCTCAGGCCGGGCTTAAATTAGGTGCTGATAAGACCCTGCTCTTTACTCATAAAGCCGACCACATCCATTGCACCAGGCCAAGTCTAGGCTCAAATCGCAGAGAAAGTTTCTTTTGACAGATACATTGCGGATCAGGGATCATTGGCTCGGTGGCGTGATGTTCCAGGATGCTGAGAATTGAAGAGATGGTTCAGGGGCATTTTGCTATAATATGGGATTCTATAGCTTCTTGTGCGCTAGTATTCCGAACCCTGCGCTAGTATCGACGATCGATCCTGATATCCTACCGCGTTCTCCCTTAGTAATTAAACATATGTCGGATATCGGGTAAATATCCTTCTTCCTTGATATCTCCCAGGATGATATCCCACTGGGTGCTGACCTTTCCCAGAGATCCTTCCTTCAGGATCCTTGAGTTTCTGATACACACATATGTTGCCGAAGGATGATATTAAAGGAAAAAGGCGACCAGTGTTCTGAAAAGCACTATTCTTAAGGTATCATGCCCTAGGTTGCGGCACCTCCGGAATAAAACTCCCGGTCCGGAATGATGAAATTACTACCCCTGGGAATGTCATCATGGAACTTTGCTATCACCAAGATAAAGTCTCGGCTTACAACGCAACATATTTTGGATACTCCTAAGATGCATACTGGTCACCAGGTAGAACCATCTCGGTCGCTACATACTCCGAAATATGACATCTTCATGGCATTCTTTAGTTTCTCCAGGAGGCAGTCTTTTTTTTGTTTTCGTTCACCCATGTTGCTACGCTTCATAACTGGCCTTGTAACGTCTGGACTAGGGCTCTACTACACGGTCAACTGTTCCCGGGGTATGTCTCCAGTGGTCTAGAGTAGGGCTCAAGTATGGCACGGTTTTCCGAGCCATCTTGGGGTTCCTAAGATAGATGCACGCACCCGTTCTATGGTAACGAAGCATGATGCCTATCCCTCGTCTAGCCACCCTTAACCTAACCATGTACTTCGATAGCATTTTCTTCTGCCGCTTTGCACTGATAGCGCTTGAAATAAAGTGCTATGAATCATAGACCGAGGGGGTATCAACAAAGGAGACGAGTACACATATAATATGATATGCCATATTGGATAGCATAAATCATGAATATGTGATATGCCTCAGATAGCTACGCGGTAGCCATTATCCTCCCCTCCATTCTACAGGCGGATCACAAGCTTCCCCACTTGCCTACCCCGCCAGACAAACTCAATCGGCACGTCAGCCTTTTCCAAAGGGTAACCTGAATCTATAATGTCGTCAAACTGCATCTGTGTAGCAGACAGGGGGTCGCAAAGGTCGTCCACATCATGTTTTGATCCAGCATTGATGCCCCTTGGACGTTAGATGGATTCTAATTGATGGGTGGATGTTGGGTTGATGGGAGACGCACCTCAGGATCACCTTTCTGTCGATCAAAGCCGGAAGAAGTTCTGCAAGTTCGGTAGGATCTTGCCGACTGAAATATCCGACCTGGCTGACAATTCCGCCGCATCGTGTGCATTACATACTCTTTGCCAGCAATGTGCTACCCCCGACCTCGATCATCAGATCAACCCCGGCACCATCGTTGAGCTTCAGGACCTCTTCATGCCATTCTGGAGTCTTGGAATAGTTCACAGTCTACAACGGTGGGCTGGGGAACTGCTGTCGCATTTTCTCCAGATTTTGGTCGCTCGACGAAGTCAAGATCACCTTCAGCCCTGCAGCTCGCGCAAGCTTGAGCGCAAACATACTAACGCCGCCAGTGCTTGCCACGTCGTCTGTGTAATAGTCGCCTCCGGGGTCTCGTTACACGGACCTTGAATGAACATCATTTCCCAATACAGATATCCTTTAGTACAGTCCACGCCGTCACTCCCGCACAGGGGATAATACTAGCCCCGATCCAGTCCAGATACGCTGGGAGTTTGCATAGCTTGGCCTCATCAAAGACGAGGTAGTCGGCCAATACTACTTCCCAACTAAATAAAGAGCCATGGCCCTATTTTATACCCGGAAGACAAAGGTGGCCGGTATTATTAATCGGAACCCTACTAAGTCATCATAGCTCATCATGATTGGCGAGAATAAGAGATTCATGGAGAAAGAGGGGCATCATTATACTGTGCTTGAATCATTGCTCCATGTCCTCGGGTCAGAGACCTTTACTGGGTCCTGCTCTCATTTTCTTCGCCAAATCAAGCTAGGTGCATTCGGAGAATGTAGAAAGACAGAAATCCAATATCACCCAAAATTTACTATTCCTCTAGACCACACACGAATGTATTTTCACGAGGCGTTTGGACTTCCAATAGGAATGGAGCTCCTCAAACCGTGATCATTTCCATTCTAGGTCTTCAGATCCTGGTTGACTTGGACATCCTAGATAGTGCTCGTTATCTTCACAGGTCGATGCACGTTCGGCCGTGTTTAATTTTTCTTTTCATTCTTCTTCTTTTTGACCTTGTGCCTTCTAATAGTGACTCCGGTCCCCATTGCCCTACCCCTGGCGATTTTATTGAGGGTATAAGCCTCTAAAGCCCCCCTCCGTCTTCGAGATGCTCCACAGATATACAAGGCATCAACAAACAATACAATACTCATTTACTTGAACTGCCGACACCCCCTTTATCTTGATCCCGAGGACCGCGGTCAAAGATGATAGATTTGAAAATTACACATATTGATGTCTTCCAAGACGACCTACCTTACACGGGTGGTGTCTACCATCTTTCATGTGGCAGAACATTCACAACATTTGACGCTACGATCGTTCGTATCACCACCGATACGGGCATTGAAGGCTAAGGCGAAAACCCTCCCTTCGGCTCTACCTATGTCGCCTCCCATGCACGCGGTGTGAGAAGCTGCTATATCTGAAATCGCACCCCGCCTCATCAGACTGGACCTACGAAGTGTCGATCGCATCAATGACGCCATGGATGCGGCATTGCATGCCTACGAGGATGCCAAAACTGCGCTTAATGTTGCATGCAGAGACATCTTTACCAAATTGGGGGGCCTCCCGTTGTGCGACCTTCTCGGCGGTCGCACTGATGTGAAAATGCCAGTCATTCCCTCCATCCCCGTTGCTGACCCGGAGAACATGTGGGAACATGTCGCACGGCATCGGGCGTCGCCAGCGGGATATTGGCCTGGCCGCTGGGTATACTATGAGTGTCCAGGAGGCGACTGGCTTGGATATTGCATTTGCAGCGATCGTGCATCTGGGTCAGGCAGTTCCCGCGCGGTACCTGTGCTGTATCCTAAAAAGTCGTGATATGGCCACGCTCAAAACTGCGGATGGTGCGTTTGATTTGCACAACGGTAGTGACACCGCCGAACACCCCGGGTCTAGGGATCGTTCCCCGAATGAGTGTATTAGGGGAGTCAGTTGCTAGATATGTTTAAGGTAGTCTCTATCACGCTCGTTCATATTTACTAGCCATTTAGTATACTGTTCTGCAGTGTAATACACTCTTTATCTTGCATAGTACCTCTCCATGAATGTAGCTTTTGCTCGAGAGCGGTTCAGTCCTGTGCACATATATGACGATTTGTCATATCAAACCGTGTCCCTGTAACGTGTGTGTTGAACTATAGGAATACGCATGGGGAGCATTAAAGCGCTTATCCCTGTCGCCTAAATGCAACTCCGCCGTCATGGCATGTCGTACAACGTGTGGAGATACCGCACTTCCCACGGCGAGTGATGGCAGAAATATTCCTAAACATTCCTAGAGATACTGTTCCGCGTCATTTGGCCTATCAGAGGCAGCCATTAGCTCGGTTGGGGAATCATCCGTGGTACGAAATGGATGTAGTCCGTTGCATGGGAACACAAGGTATCTGCGGGGTCAATTTCTCTTTCGCCCTGCAGAGGTGAGGGGTAACGATACCTAGTAGAAGGACGATCTCCTGCTCTCATTATCCTTTCCCCCTTCCAGGGCAGGCTAATGAGGTTACCCTAAGTCAACCAATCAAGTTTCTGCCGCAGCCTGATCACCCGAGGGCAGTGCAAATCCACCAACGTCATTGATAGGAAAATTTTCGCATCTACCAACCAATTAAGGAAAGCTTCAGATCGGTACCTGAGATATGGTTACATTTTTAGGGTCAGCGCAAGATAGCCGTTCTGCGTGAGGAAGATGTGGAATGCGAGGGTAAATCCTGACATCTAGGCCTCATATCTTCTCGGGTCTTGATGGGTCTAACCAGATGCGGGAAAGCGCCACCACGGCCGCAATAGGAGATCTTGTTCTCTTTCCGGCTTCACTGCGGTGACGGTGGATGTGCTACGATAACAAATGAGGTCGGCACAGAGGAGTATAAGTTCTGGGGGAGGGGAGAGGAAAATGAAGAGAAATAAAATAAAATAATAAAAAGGAAAAATTAGGAATATCAAAAATAATCCAGTTCCATTTTTGTTTTCCGTTTTGGCCAAGCATATTTCCTCACAGAATCACCCTATCTTACTCTTCCCTTTGATCACCAGCCGACACAAGTGCAGCTGTCTCAGACGGCTTGATGCCGTGAAGAAAGCTCTTTGAACGGATCTCATTCTGACCATGGAGTTGGAAAAACTACCCAAGGAGGGCGCCCTTCTTGCCGAGCTAGATCTCCAGCAGGGTCAAGTCGATACAGACCACAATCTCCAACGGCGACTAGACAACCGACAGATTCAGCTCATTGCCATCGGTGGGACGATCGGGACCGCACTCTTTGTGAGTATTGGGAATGGCCTTGCTGCTGGTGGCCCGGCGAGTTTGCTCCTCGCATATGCTCTGTATTGCGTGGTCCTGGCCTGCGTGAACAACTGCATCTCCGAAATGTCGATCCTTCATCCAGTCTCGGGCGGCTTCATCCGTCTTGCTGGTAAGTGGGTCGATGACGCCCTTGGGTTTATGGTCGGCTGGATATTCTTCCTGTACGAGGCCTTGATGATCCCGTTTGAGATTACGGCAATCAACCTCATTCTGAGCTACTGGAGAGACGATATCCCACCTGCAGCTGTCTGCGCCACTTGCATTGCCCTCTATGCGTATGTACTCCCCCGCCCGTCGTGATGTGTCAGAAGCCATCGCCGTAGCCATGAGGACGAAAGTTCTCTAGCCACTCCCACCCATCGCACCATCTTGCCCAAAGCACCACTGGCCCCAAGGCCTTTACATGAGAAGATACTAAGAGCGTTGTAGCATTATCAATGTGTTAGTGGTCCAAGCCTTCGGCGAGGCCGAGTTTTGGCTCTGTGGAGGAAAAGTAATTCTCCTCCTCATCCTATTTTCGTTTACCTTTATCACTATGGTTGGTGGCAACCCAAGGCATGACGCCTATGGATTCCGGTATTGGGGTAATCCAGGTCCCTTTGCTGAATACCGCTCTACCGGCAACCTCGGCCGCTTCCAAGGCTTTTTGGCCTGTGTATGGTCCGCGGCTTTCACAATCGTTGGCCCGGAATATCTGTCCATCGCCGGTGCGGAAACCCAACGGCCCCGTCAGATCCTCAAAGCTGCGTTCAAAACCGTTTATTACCGCTTCGGGGTATTCTTCATACTTGGCGCGTTATGTGTGGGCATTGTGGTGCCCTGGAACGACCCAACTCTCCAGGCCATTCTGACGGGCGAAAAGTCCACCCATGGCGCAGCTGCATCACCATATGTCGTGGCGATGATGAACTTGAAAGTCGACGTCCTTCCGCACATCGTCAATGCGCTCTTCATCCTCTCCGTGTTTTCCGCCGGCAACACGTTGACCTACTGCGCTACCCGGTCCCTTTACGGCCTAGCACTCGACGGACGCGCACCCCGGCTGTTGGGTAAAACGACCAAGGCTGGTGTGCCTATCTACGCTTTCTTATTTGTGATATTGTTCCCTTTCCTATCCTTTCTACAACTTTCTAATAGCGCCTCCGAGGTCTTAACATGGCTCATTTCTCTTGTCACCGCCGGCGTCCTAATTGCGTATCTGGTCATGTGTATCACTTATATCCAGTTCTATCGCGCATGCAAGGCCCAGGGCATTGACCGCACATCCTTCCCATATGTCGGCTACTTTCAACCGTACTGTGCCTATATAGGTGCCGCGGTAATGGTCCTAATTTTGCTCTTCTACGGCTACCATGCGTTCGATCCCTGGAACACGGAAACCTTCTTCCAGAACTACACGATGCAGTTGCTTGCGCCTATTCTATTTCTCGGTTGGAAGCTGGTCAAACGGACTAAAGTCCTCGATCCCAAGGAGATAGACTTGGTTTGGGAACGGCCTAATGTGGATGTGTACGAATCACAGTTCACGGATCCCGCCCCGGGATTCTGGACCGAAATCCTGATGATGATGAGAGTTACGAGGCATGAGAAACATGTTAACACGCCAAATACTCCGTAATAAATACAATGTTCACGGCCCGAGGTGCGCTGAGGCAGCAACTGGACAAGAAATGAGCATGGCTTCGTTGCTCATATTGTCGAATGTGGTACGAGATTATATCTCGTCGTGCAACTCATGGGTTTCTAGTGTAAATACGATGTCTTTCTAGCTTAGGATAGGCCTTATATTATTACATATGTCTAGGTTCACAGCTGTAATATAACTATCTTCCTGATAAGTATTCCAGCAAAGAACAACGCCCACTGGCATGAAGAAGGCAGACCCGTCCATACGTCCTGTGGAAACCCTGGGAGTACGCGGTGCGCTCAGTCACAGTGGACTTTCGAAGGATCTATATCTCCACCGTAATCCGTGCACAGATTGAGGGATCCAGTCTCATAGAAGTTCCTATATCAATACAGCTCAGCACCCACGTATGTACTACGTGAGCATGTACATAACCTTTGTCATGACATATTCTCCATTCATGTTAGTGGGGATAATTGCAAATCAATAAGTAACATATGCTGATAGATATATTAACCCTCAAGACCATCAGGCTTTAAGAGAGTAGTCCTCCAGCAGCAATGATTCAACCGTAGATTTGAGAGCACAATTTCCGCACCGTTTGCGGAAGCGCAAGAATCATATAAATCATAATTCGGCTCATAGCACTCCCGATTACTGAGCAGTAAGCTTTTAGCATCAATCTTTGGATCACAAGTAGACATCATGACGTGTCTGAATTACATCAAGAGGAAACGCCAAAAAGAGACAGGCTGAAGGGGGAGAGGTATTGGAAGTGCTACCATGCCTAGCCTTGCTATATTTATGGTCGTCGTGTGAATATAAATGAAGCTGATACTTTCCAGTTATGTTGGGCCCATCGATTGGCTTGAGATTTACGTTCTGTCTGGCCGTGCTCGTTGTACCTTCTACAGGTGAGTACTTCGCGGAAAGCCATTTTGCGGTTCGGTTGTTAATATACATGTAGCGAATCTCATTGCCACGGAGACAAACCAATTTTTAGAGAGGAGCACAGCATTAAACAAAACTTTATCGTCAGTAGCTTCTCATGTCATGACTAGAGGTGATGAAGACGGGCCAGATATTCATCTCCTTAATCTCGATAGGTGTGAATGGTGATGTAAACTAGCAATGGATAGCTGTACGCCAATTTAATTTATTCCGATGACATCCAATGACATGTACTTGAACATATGGCTGAGGTTCTTCATAGATAAATTTGTACAGACCCAAGCTCACATTAAGCAGCTTCAGTGCCGATAACTAGACTCCGCCTACGAAAGGTCTGGCACATTAGGGTTTTTCTTAGCTTCATTAATTTATTGGAAATACATTACGCTTTGATAAAACTTAGTAACAGAACCATCATGGATGGCCCTCACTGTCATGACCCTCACTGTCGTGGCTCGCGTGGAAGGCTCCGGTTGGGTTCGCCAACGTCTCGTTCATTTCCAGAAATCCAAGAAACACTTCAGTATACACTATTCCAATTCATTGGCACCGAATGATGCTGGGTAATATGGTATTATAAAGCCTAACTTTTACTATATCTTATGCATGTCCATCGGATATAGACTTATAAACTTGGGGCTTTGGCCTTTAGCTCGATACTGTGGCAGTGAAGAAGCAATAGGCCGAAGCAAAAGAACGGAATAGAATAATTGTGAGGAAAAAAGGAAAGAGGAAGAGACAAGGATAAAAGATCCAACAAGAGGGGAATAATAAAAGAAAAAGAATAAAAGGAACATATTTCCTAAGTTATGTTGCAATGAGTGTCTGCAACCTAGTTCCTCTCCACATGCACCTCCTGCCGCACGCGAATGTGTTCCACATTTCCCTGTTGAGCACCACCCACGAGTGCCTCTTCATCAGTCTGCCCAGTTCTAGGGACGGACGACCTATTGTTCCAATCTGGGTTCTGCTCGTCGCCGTCCGGCGCGACGACGGTAGTAGTGGCAGTCAGCAACTCATCTTTCGGTCCGAATCGACCAAAGGCTCTCATCGGCATGGAAAAAGTGGGTTTGGCGCGACTTCCACTCCCACTGCTGCCACTTTCGTTATGTTTTCTATAGCCGTCATCGGAATCTTTACCAGTGGTACCATGAACAATGCGACGGAAAAGCGGCCGGACGGTCGGGATGCCAACACAGATGAGCGTCACAGCGAGCTCAACTGCGGACCAGATGATCAGCGGGACCGTGTCCTCTGCGAGGCAAAGAGAGATGTGTTAGCCATAGTTCGCCTCTGGTACGGGTGTGAAGGTTGATTGACTCTTACCCGTGTAGTTGGCGCTTGACAGTCCACCCAGTTCAATAGTACGAATAATGCCACAGATTCCAGCTCTGTGAGCAGGTCAGCATAGTGCAAATCACTTAGATATAGCAGTTTCTCACATGAATCCGAAGCTCAAACTGATAGCGATCGTCATCTTCTCCTTGAACTTCATGTTCAGCTCCCAGATGAATATCCATGGCAGAATCGCGAAGTAAAAGTCTACCACCGCACACCATGCTATAGATTATGAGTATAATTAGTGGAATGCTCGAGGGGGAAGGAAGTGTACGGAAGGGCATACAGCCTAGCCACACCGAGAAAGGGGTCACCGCAACAACGGTACGACCCGGCACGCGGGGGTCGTAGATCGAGTTGGATGGAAGACGCTGGATCCAGAAGATGATTGCTGTCACCACGGAGACAAGCGACAGGCTCACCATTGAAACCCAGATCGAAATCCGATGCCACGGTTTCAACACAATCCGAAGCAGGAAGATGCCCAGGGAAAGCTTAGCAATCGCCATTCCAAGGACCGCGAAAGTCTGCCCGACCATTTCCAAGTACACGGCTTTGACTGCTTCGTCCATCGAGAGGCTACTGATGGGCTGTCCAAATCCGTGTCCGCCGGCGATGGTAGTGAAGATCGTGTACAGGAGAAGGAATACCTAGTATTCGATGTTAGGGCTAGGCTAAGTCGAGCAATCGATTTGTGTGTAGGGGGCGGAAGCATACCCAGCCCAAGTTGAACACATGATCATCTAGTCCGAGTGCCTTGAGCACGAAGATTCTCGTGTATAGCCGGAGGGGGACAAATATGAACGAAAGGAAGACCATCACCCACATGACCGCAATGGCCTTGATGCCTTGACCGGCTAGCATTTTGATGGCAGTTCGGAAAGCAAGATCACGATAAATGCACTCCCGCACTGCAACTAGCAAGCTGCGGTGTTGCGATAAATGCAGTTATCTATACCTTGCAGATTCCTAATTGACAGGATTCGCAGGAGTTGCAAAAACAACAAGAAATTGATTGACCCCAATATGCAAATAAACCTAAGATCATTCAAATCACGAGTCTTGCCCAGTAGAAACATCAACGGTGCCTACGTGAAGTAAATATACATGACTGTTCTGTATGTAGTACTTCCGATGCGCACCACGATCTGGCCAGCAGCTGTGAGCTATCAACTCCTTGTTTCCTACAATTACTACTGGAAGCTAGTCCCTGATCCCGGTCAAGGGGTCGAATATCAATATCATTCTGTTCTGTCCAGCGTTTTGCCACTATATCCCATCTTCTTTGGATACGTTTCATTGTCCCCGCATACTGGTCATATCTAGGCATCGTACCAATCGGTTGGGCCCGTAAATAGGGTTCTCACTGTCTGTGCCTTCCTGTCAAGTGGACATAGCGCAACGGCAGTCCCTCTGCACCATTAGACCTGTCAAGATGCGCTACAGGGTGACAAGCTGCAGAAAGTGAACGGACCCATCGAGTATAGTTTAGCTCCGGTTGCCTCGCCCAAAATGGTAAAGGAGGCTCTCGGGGCATGCGGGAGATTAATCCGCAAGAACCAATGGAGCATTTGTCAATAGAATCACGACGTACTTTAGTGTCGGGGAACGGTCCGTGCAGCGGCCAAGACAATCTCATAATGGACACGGACGTCTTCACGGGTCACTAGTTGGCGTTAGTTTGCGTTCTCGGCCCTGCATCCCAGCGTTGGTTGCAGGAGCACTGACCAATTGTATATGATAAATCTTCCGGTGGACTTTTGTCCCCAACGCTCTAAATACCGCGTCTCCTCAAAACCCATGTCCATCCAGGTATTTGCTTGTTTCATCTTCTGTATCCCTGTTCTTAGATTAATCCAAATGAGAATGGACAGCTTTCTATTCGTGGCGCTCGACTATAGCCTGCGAGGTCTCGTTATCTCGCTCTTTGGCGCACTTTGGATGATTCTGGTTCTTTGGTATCTGGCGACGTATCTAATTTCTCCTTTACGCGACCTCCCTGGCCCTTTTCTCGCTGGTGAGTTATTGATCTCACTTGCTCCAGCGGCTGGCTGAACGCCGCGTCACATTAGCCTACCTCGTCCCTGACTCTTCTCGTAGGGTGGACCAACCTCTGGCGAATGTACCATGTCACCCAAGGAAAATCTCAGGTTGTCCTCCATGAACTCCACAAGAAGTACGGCCCTGTCGTGCGCATCGCCCCCAACATCGTTGATTTGGACCTACCCGAGTTGATCAAGACCATCTACAATACCAAGGGAGACTATCGAAAGACCGAATTTTACCACGGCAGTAGTGCCAAAAGCAATGGGAAAATTATCTACAACCTTTTCAGCGAATGTGACCCAGAGGTTCACGCCCAGCAAAAGCGTCCCATTGCCAAGCATTACTCCATGACCGGCGTCCTTCCCCTGGAGCCCCATGTGGATGAGGTCATAACTTACCTTTGTCAGAGGCTGGAAGAGGAGTTCATCGATGGCTCTAGTGCCGGCACGACATGCAAGCTGGACCAATGGTTGCTGTTCTGTAAGTTGATGTTCCTCAAATTTATTCTGTATCTCCAATTTTTGCTGACGAGCTTCGGGCTGAGGATAGACACATGGGACGTGGTCGGAAAAGCGACCTTTAGCGAGCCCATTGGCTATCTCGAGAAGGGATATGACTTTGACAATACCATCGCTATCTCCGACAAGGCTATGGATTATTTCTCTCTTGTCGGGCAGCTGCCTATCTTGGATCATCTTTTAGATAAGAATCCAGTGTGCCGCATTGGACCCCCAGGCTTCGGTAATATCACGAATATCTCGATCCAGCATCTGAAGGACAGACTCCAGGGCAAAGACACCAGCTACCATGATCCTACCAAGCCCGACTTCCTGGATAAGTTCATTGAGGCTAAGGAAAAGCACCCCAATGTTGTCAATGACGGCCAGATTATCTCCTATCTCATGATTAACATGATTGCCGGTGCAGATACAACAGCCATCACGCTCAATGCAGCGCTTTATTTTTCGTTAAAGAACCCCCGCGTCTGGAAGCGCCTCCAGGATGAGATCGCTGGCCATCAGCTGTCCCCTGAGTGGCAGACATCAATTGTACCATTCAATGTCGCAAAATCCCTTCCCTATCTCACCGCCGTGGTCCGTGAGGCCATGCGGATGCACCCCGGTGTCGCCATGACCCTCGAGCGATATGTTCCCCAAGGCGGACTCAATCTTCCCGGCGGACAATTCATCCCTCAGGGGTCCATCGTCGGCATGAACCCATATGTCATAGCTCGTAACCAAGCCGTCTGGGGCGAGGATTCTGACGTGTTTCGTCCCGAGAGATGGCTGCGCGATGAATGCCACGAAAGTGAGGAGGCGTATCAGACACGTTTAAGGCTCATGAACAACTCCGACCTCGCTTTCGGTGGCGGTAGCCGTATATGTATCGGAAAGAACTTGGGTCTGCTGGAGGTGTACAAGGTCATGGCCACACTCGTCTCACGTTACGATATCGAGCTCGTCGAACCCGACCGCGACTGGAAGACCCATAACAGCTTTTTCGTTCGACAGGAGGGTGTTGATGTTACACTTTCTCGCCGCCCTTGCCAATTCTAATATAATGCTTTCGTCGAGCTCTAGCATCGGCGGATCATCCTGTTATTATTGCAATCCCTCTTTTGCCGGTTCCGGGTCAGTGCTTGTGCTTTTCTTCTATTTCTTTTCTTCTATTTTTTTTCTTCTTTGCTTATACTTGTTGAGTTACGCTTCTGCGCCTACCAGGGCTTAATGCAGATGACGGGAATAAGGGACAGTCTTTATCACTTTGTGTTTAATCAAGTAATGTATACGAATTAATTACTGTTACGCTCTACTTGCAGTTGGTTCAATGAGCAAAAAGCGGCATCAAGTAGGATTAGTGGCAGTAAGTACTACCTTCACTATACATCAGTATTTATTGGCTTTAAATCCACCAAGACCTCATATATGTACTTATATCTTACACGACACTATGCAGGATTGTAGCAAGTGGAACAAAAACAAATTGGAAGGGAAAAAAAAAAAAAAAAAGAACAAGGATAAGAAGAGATATGAACCCAAGAAAACGAAACGAAATAAAATGACAACAAGCCACAGTACTAAACAAAAACGCAAAGAGAACTTCCTCATAGTATGAGCAGAGGAATGGTAGCTAAAACATATCCCTTCTCCGAATCAACAATTAACCAGCGCCAAGGGGGTATTCTTCCCCACTCATTTAATCATGATATCATATTAACCATTTACAACCGACTCGCCCTTAGGAACTCCTCGATCCCATCGGGTGCCCTCCATGCCTTCTCGACTGTTTGCCCATTGTTTGCTGGCAGCTGCCGAGTCCAGCTCATCAAGCGCTCATACACGTTTCCGTCCTTGCACCCTAATGCGCTGCATAGACTGGCATCGGTGAAGTCCCAGGCATCCGTCAACGCAATTACATCGGGTAGAAGTTGTTCCAGAAGCTCGTTGATGTGAACGCGCATCTCATCAAGTTGGCCAGGGGCAAAAAGGCCATGCTCAACAAAGGAGCCCGCTGAGAAGGACAAAACAGGGGTAATGATGTTTGTGAGAGCGAACAGACGGGACAGACGTGACAAGACCAACGACAGACCCGATTCTCTCGCAGCTATGGATGATGCCCTTTCCGTGAAGGATCTCAAGACGATGTACTCGATATATGCCTGTCCTGCGGACAAAGTAGATATCATGCAGTTGTTCCACGCAGTGGCTACCGAGAGGCTATGACGCATCGTCGTGTATGATTTGAACGCAGCCACCAACAGTCGCTGTGCTCGTTTCTCATAGATGGACAGTAAATAAAAGTCGTCGAAAAGCTTGTCTTGGCTGTGATCCGGATCGCTGTATGCAGGCATATCAGCATCGAGGCACGCGCGGACACCTTCTATAAACTCCTTCACTTCTATATCGACCTCCTGGCCCCGGCAGGGCGCCTCGACTTGCTTGAAAAGGTACGCCATCAGCTGTTGCCAAAGGACATAGTTCTCACCCTCGAATGTAGCAGTCGCAGAAACCGTCCCCTCAATCTCTGGTAAGCCAGACAACGCCACAAACCCATGACCTCCACACATTTTGCGTGCTTCCGTCGCGCCGGTATTTGCAACTGTGGTCGCCCACGCTTTAAGACCTGTGCTAAGGGCATGCATGAAGGATAGCTGGCTATGATTGTTATTGGCCTGGTCCCGGATGAGCTGTGCGTATTTCAAATCATAGTCCTTGGCGGCGAAGAGGATGGCGTAAGATTGTGCGATATGGGTGAGTAGCCGATAATGCTGTGATTTGTATGCGATAATGGCTGCTTCTTCGTTCTTCCCATTGGAAAACATCGGCTTCCCCTGTTCGCGCACAGTTGAGTACCGCGCTGCGATTGTTAGGCCTTGCGAGAGCCCAAAAGCAACGCACCGGACAATGTTCCGCCGCGTGTCTAGCATTGTGGAGTATACCATTTTCGACAATGGAGGGGCGTCCTTCTGTGTCTGGACCGAAGTGTATGTACCATCGCGAAGGACCTGCGCATGACCAGCCAAAAGACTGCTTCTCGGTACCCGTAGGAAATTGAACCGTGCATAGCCATTGCAGGTCCCGTTGTAGGCCATTTTCATACCCAAGTCTCCCAGTTCCACTCCATTCACGGGCTTGAAATTCTGCAAAGACCGGATTTGCACGATAAACATATGCACGCCGTGGTCTTTCCCTTGGATGATCAATCTTGCTGCTACAACCGCGTGTGAGCAGCTGAATCCCAGCCCGCCCGGCCAGTATTTGATAGATGTAGGGGTGGGCGAATCGATAGTGAAGGTATCTGTGTTCACATCAAAGGTTGCTGTTGTTTCTATTCCGCGCACAAACGTCCCGTGGGCTAGTTCTGTCTGAGCATATGCCCCGTTGATCTTCATCTGGTCAATCCGTGGAAGCCAGTAGCGCTGTTGTGCTGGAGTGCCTTGCAATTCAATCGTTCGTCGAAACATGAGAAAGTTCATCCCGAATGGAGACGTGTTCCCGATCTGATAACGTTCATTCAACCACTGGAAATGGTTGTGACCGTGGGTAATCATGTCATTCGTAATGGCACGCGCTCGACGCACGCCTTCTAGGTACAATCCGTCACGGTCCAGACCCGAATAAACATGAGGCAGTTTCATGTTGTCGAGCAGCCCGAGGTCGCTCTCCACACGTTCAAAGGCTGCTCGTCGAGAGACGACAGTGTCTTCACTTTAGAAAGGTTAGCTTTCTTGCGTAGCGTATGGGTTTCATAGAGGGAGAGTGTGAAGTACTTGTCATAGATCATCACCGTCAGCTTCATAGGATCAAATGTTGCGGAGATTCTGGCCCGATGCATCAGGTCCAATTGCCTATTAGACACTTCCATTATCGAGTCTTATGTCTGGGCCAGATACCAGGTAATTGCAGTTATGGTCGAGAGAACAGTTAAATGAAGGGTTGCCTCGTTGGAAGGACGTGATCCGGTCCAGCTAAGGGTACATATATAGGCGATGACGACTCCCTTCGTCTGACCATGGTGATTGAGGCTTTGGGGGCTTTACTCCCCTTCCCTCAGGTGACAGTCAGGCTGCCAGAGCATGGTGTGCCTTGGCGCGGTGGCCCTCCGCAAGTGTATGAGTCTTTTGGGACAGGGCTGAGCAACTCGTCATCATTGGCTCATATCATCCTATGCGTCACATATAGCATGAGAGAGTAGTCAGAACTTTGATTCGGAGCGCACTCAGGAGATTGGATCAGCTCCGCAGGGATGCACATTGCTAAAATGAACCGCGAGTACGATATGCTGTGCTACATCGCACCTGCTTTGCGAACACATTGTTTTGCCTACAGAACAGCGTAGTCTTGTGGATCAAATCATTCATGCCGTATTTTACTAGTAAGAGGGGTTGTTACACTCATGATTGCCATTATTGAGTTTGGAAATGCCTCCACCTTGCCCTGGGCAATGTGGCACTGGTATGATGGCTATGCCCCCGCCCTTCCCTGCCTTTTAAGATGATGTTGTTCTTACCCCAAGTAGAGAATCATAAGATATTACAAGGGTTAAGGTTCAAAGGACTGGGCTGTTCAATCAGCGCCGGGTGGCGGAGCGTCATTCGTTTCTAGAAGAGAAGCAAAGGGTTCTCTTTCTAGCCCTTGCGGGGTTCGAATTTTAGCCAATAGAAGCTGAAGCTCAGTGATGATGACCCTTGGTTATGCTATTTTGTTTTACTCGGTTTTCTCGTCCCCCCTGGGGAAAGGGGGCGGTTTTGTGCTGCATGCATCTGGCAGATCAAAAATAGACAGCGGAACAACATGTAGCACAAAACCAACGTACAGCTCTGACAGGCGCGACTGTACCTGTCTCATTATAGCCTCAGCGAGTTATCCAGAGAAACTATTAGTGTCACAATTACACTGTCTTACACGAGTCGATCCATGGAAATCCAGGAAACCTTACCCTGAGGGGGCGCCGTATCCGACCAAGTTTGGAATTGATCTTTGGGTTCAGCCCTAAAGTATATGCTTGAACCAGATAAATCTAGTCTAGTTAGTACCATAGCCGCCCTAAAGAATGAAATTATGCTCGGTCTAAATATAGCGAGACAAATCTGGTATGTTATAATATTACGTTCTATATTAGCCCGGATATAGATTCCAGGCGTCGAACCTTGCAGCGGGCCGAACAGCTGGGTGGTGAGACAGGCGACGCAACTACCGGGCACTTTTCCCCAATACCTAGATACGAGGATATACGGTATTCCAGCCGTGCCAGTGGTCCATCTCGCTCCAGGCAATTGGTGATGGGCAAACTCATCGTACCAAGTCTAGGATGGGGCAGTAGAATGTTAATCCTTGATTTTCATTTTCACCCCACGACTTTTGGCCGCCACTTTACACCTCGGCACTTACACCGCAGCGTCAGCATCGTCGGTCAGCTAGAATAGAGTAGCCGTCTGACTTGAGCCGCATTGACTGAGTCATATTCGTCTTGTAACTAACAGTTGAAAGAAGGACAGTCCAATCTTACTGGTTGTGCTTCCAACGTCTCAGCCATCCAGTGTCTCCTTGTTGATAAACGCCCCCGGTCATCGCAGTGCGATACCCTAGGCACTCTACCCGATAATCTTCGCGACATGCAGTTCGGTCATGAATCCTAGCGCCCGTGTTACTTCCTTCCGAGTCTACTGTCTCTGGTACTACATAGTACACTGGTATTTGGCGTGACCACTTTCTGGTCCGATTGTGTCCTAGCATGTTCGTATAGCTTCCCCCAAACGACATGGCTCACGTACAGCTTGTTCCTGACGCATAGCCGGGTATAGGAGAAATCCCTAATGCAGCTGTGGGAGAAGCAGGCCATTCTATGTCTTGAAATTGTTCGATTAGCGGCATAGCCCGGGGCGTTCTTCTCGACACGCAGAGCCGCATTTTAGCCGAAGTGCGCCTTAATTCATGATCTAGACCCACATACAGAGTAGTTCATAAGGAAAGAGAAAAAAAATTAATAATAATAATAATAATAATAATAATAATAATTGAAAAACATAAAAAGCATCGAAAGCCACGCGACATAGAAGGAACGCTCGTGCATTTACTACTGGTTTAGATTTTCCTGGGCAAACGCATCCATTTTACTACTAACAGCTAGTTAGGCGTTGGTCGGTGGAGTCAGGCAGTCTAGTCTGCATGTCAGCGCATTGCCTCTTTAAGAGTCTGTTTAATATCTGCAATTAGTATCAGCCGGCCCCCAGCACTGCCCCAGCGTTTGGCCATATCTATGTGCCACGATACCCAGTACCCCCGAATCGAGCGAATGCCGCTGCAGGAATGCGGTAATTGCTGAGGTGGAAAGGGCAACAACGTCAAAATTCCATAGCTTTCTCAGGTGCTTGGATTAAGATTGGGATAGGACAACACTAAAGGTGTACGGCTAATTTCAGCATAGAAGTGAATATAGGACAAGGCTATCCATAAGGAGAATTGCACCTTCCATAGTGGACAGGTGTAGAGATGAGCAGATTTGCCCTGTGGGTAAGCCAACTTTTGGGTCTTTTAAGGAGCCCCGTCCGATCAGATCCGTGCCTCGGCCCACTCAATGTTCCGTTCAGAGCCATTCAGAGGCTTTGAGGTGGATCGTGGTTAGGTTAGGGCACCCTCACCAACTGCGGCACATTTTCAGCCGTCTCTGCCTTTACCCCCTCCAATTGTCTCTTGCAAGTTCCTACAGAGAATGCCATCTTTTTCTTTTACCATCTCCCCCACTTCTTTCCGCTGACTCATACAGCAAAGGCTTTCTTCCCTGTTATTACGGGCTTCAGCCGCACCGTTTTAGCATGGAATAACAACCTCCCAGTCTATCCAATGACTTGACAGTATGATAGGCTTTCCGCTGTCCTCGTAAATGAATCCGATGGTTTGGCAATGAGCTGACCCCGGGACAACTGATCATCTCATCACGATCCTGAGGATTCTCTCGTGAGCCACAGCACGGTAAAACTAATTTCCGAGTCATAATGAACGATTTAGCCGTTCTAGGGCTAGTGTGCATTAGTCAGCCATCTCTTTTTGCTTATATAATTAGCCCCGAAAAGAAGTGTTTTTTTATTTGAAGCAGCCCTGCCAGAAGTCCATCAATAGTATCAGATGCAACAGACTGGCTCTATTAGGCCGTTTAACGCCCCGTTATGTATCTCTCCTGCGTTTGAAATCTACATGCCAATGTTGTAATCCCATAGGAAAGGAGACCATCCTTGGATCAATCATCTTAATAGGATTGGTAAAGCAATATATATAAAATAGCAGAGAGTCTATAGTTCGTACCTCAGAAGAAGCCGAATTACTATACTTTGAAAAACAAACATCTCCAAGTTTTATCCACTGCTGCGGGAGTGAATTTAGAGTGACATCGATGAATTGCTAGTAGGTTTTAAAACGATCTATAAGCATGGAATGCCCCTCATCGGGCGTTCATTCTTGCCAGCAAAGAAATACGGCGAGGGCAATAATATATTCCTGAAACTAGTAGGACGCTGTTTATAAGTTAACAAGTTAACTAGATTATACATTACTAGTCATCCCGCGTCATTGCATTATCAACTGTTACCGGGCATCTTGCTTTATAGACTCTCAAACTCATCAATGACACTTCGGGATTCGACAAACGCGTCGTCAACACCCACCACCGGCATCTCTAAGCCAAAGCCTTCCGGACCCCCAACCTTTAGTCCTCGATCTGTCTTCCAAAGCGAGTGGGCCGGAAGTGCGATGACACTGACGCGCAACCCATACCGTAAATCCTGTGAGCCGATCGCCTCCCCATCTTGGCCTAGGATAGATATCAGGTCAGGGACGGTGCAGACGACTTGCTGCGACTCCTCCGACCCAACAGAGTCGGTTAACGCGGCATATAGATATTCATTTTGGAACGGGATGATCATATAAGCATTAGTGGGTGTGGACTGCTCGCTGGGGTTTGCCGTGGAAGAAGCTTCGTTGTCGTCGTTGGTAGGGCCGATGATGACTGCCCCCATCGTGTATCCGCCGCCAACGTTCCGGCGCACATCGATGACCTTGCCGGTAAAGAGAAATTTGCCCGCGCAGATATCGAACTGAAACCGGTAGTCAGTATGGGTCCTGGTATATTAGTATAACCGGACTTACGATCGCGTCCACATGAGGACGCTTCTGTCGCCGAGCCATGTGAATCGCTCGTCCCAGATACCACGCCAGTGATAGTGTGTTCGGAACGCCATGGGACTTGACGGCGGACCCAGGCAGCGGACGGGCGCAAACAGCACAGCCGAGCCCAAGCTCAATCGCTGCGGTCCGCAGGATTCCCTCGAGTCGAATGGGTGAATCGGTATTCTGGAATGGTTAGTCTAACACTTTTGTATGTATGAATGGGTATTGGTAGATCGTACCATCACTACTGAGGTGTTGCCCCGAGCGTCGGACAACGCACAAGGGACCAGGGAGTGGCCATAAACACTGAAGGTTGCTAACAAGGGGCCACATAAGTATCTGGACAGAAACCATGTAGGTTTTCAATGCTTACCATGATACATGGTCGGAAACGCTCTCCCCATCGCGTCTCCGTCCACCACGGGAAGGTCAAGCTGGACGCCGGTAGGAAAGGCGCTCATCCCATTCCCTCCACCACTGAGCATGGTCAGTGGTGTTCTACCCTAATACGGAATTACCGGGGCTACTTACATCTCATCAATAAAGACTCCATTGAAAGAAGGATTGCCCAAGACCTTGCGGAGGGCTTCGATACCAGCTAGGATCTCATTTCCTCCGGCGATACGCTCGTTGATGACACTTGGGCTACCATACCATGAGCCGAAGCAGACCATGTCCGTGTCTTTGAGCGTCTTGGGAGAGATAATTCGCATCTTCCCCTTGCCACTGGTCCGGTGCACGTGGAGGCTCTTGAGATACTCATGATGGGTTGGACCACCACCTCCAGTACCCAGCACTCCGCATCCAGTTGAGATCAACTCTAGATCGACCTCCGACACATACCAGACCCCACTGCGTACATCTGGTCGGTAGGATGTTAAGTCAATTTTCGAAGATGGTTTGATGGTCGACTCTGAGGCATTGGGAGGGGCGGTCTTTTGCCCTTCACTAGTCTCTTGGGCCTCAAGCGCTTCACTTCTGAGTGGTGATGGCGGAGGTGCGACCTCCTCCGGGATGGCCAGCGGGCCGACAGCTCGGACTTGCAATCGGATCGCTCCGTTGTTAACATACTGGAGAGGCATCTTGTTAACCTCAACAATCTGGACCTCGTCCCTGGAAGCTCCCTTTTGTACTGCCTGGTCGATGGCCTTCTCGCATGCGGCCTGGACGACCACTCGCTCGGACCTTCCAGCCAGGATTTCTACGACATCGATGTCGCCGGATACCTTCGTGATTGCGGCGCCCACCGCGTTGGCTGCTCCTGAGTGAATCGGCTGGATATACTTGTCTACGTTCTTTAATTTCTCCGTGACGAGCAAAGAGCCACCTCCGACGAGAAGTATATGAACTGGTGCAGAGGACACCTTCATTTGCTCTACAACGCCTTCAAGCAATCGTTTTATCTCGTTGCGTGCGCCATCTATAGCTGTTTGAGGTGTATCCCGTACTCGGGTAGCATTGCCAAGGTGGGCTTTCCCTGTGGCAACGACAATATCGGTCGCCGTCAACGTGTGGCCACCGAAGACCTTCGCTTCTTGCTGGATGTAGTGCCCTACTGACTCTGGTCCGACCGTGACTCTGTCGCCCCGCGATGAGTCGACTCGGACCTTACTCCCACCACCTAGTCCGATTGAAACGACCTCTGGCATGGAGAAGGCCGTTCGGACCCCTTCCAGTTCTACAAATCCGGGAGCTTGCCGTGGGAAGCCCGATGGTAATAACGCACAAACATCAGTGGTAGTGCCTCCAATATCAACCACCAAAACCTGTGGTTCGGTGGAGTGGGCGTCCTCAGACGCCCTGATTAGATTGATGTCTTTAACACGGTCCAACCCCGCTAGGAATGCAGCACCTATCATACTATTCGTTGGTCCACTCGCAAATGTCTTGATGGGATACTCCGCGGCGGCATCAGCTTCGATGAGCGTTCCATCGTTTTGGGACAGATACAGCGGGCATTCCAGTCCGAGCCGAGTCATCGCACGCTTGAAACCCCTAGTAACCCTATCTGCTGTCCGGAGAATCGCAGCGTTGAGGATCGTGGCGTTCTCGCGTTCGAGGAGGCCCGTGGGGCCAATATCATGGGAGCATACCACTTGTAGTTCGGGCACTTCCTGCAATAATATCCGCTTACACTGCTCTTCATGAATGCCTGCATGGTCTAGTGGTGAAAAAACTCCAATCAACGCAACCGACTTGACGCCCGAGGCTGCAATCTCTCTTGCAGCCGCTCTGATCTCTGAATCATTCAATGGCGCAATCTCGCGGCCGTCGATTTCAAGGCCGCCGTCGAGATAGTAAGCACCCCCATCGAGAATGTCCCGGAGTCCAGTTGGGAAGTCTGAGAAGGGGGGTAGCTGTCGAGTGAAGGGGCCACAAAGCCGTACTACAGCAACCTGCTCTAGCCTCCTCGCATCTGCTTCCACGAGGGCGTTGATAAAGTGGGTTGTTCCAATCGTGACACTAAACACACGACTCTGGTCGACAGCAGACTCCCCAAGAACCGCTCGGATTGCAAACTCGATCCCGCTAGTGATATCGGAGGTCGTTGGTGCTTTGTGGCAAGCAAGTACACCACGGCCGGGGCGGTCCGCGGCCTTGATATCGAGGATTGCGGCATCCGTGTTGGTCCCGCCGACGTCGACTCCGATGCGGTAGAGCGACATGCCTTTCATGGGATTCGCCTTGCAGACGATTGATACAAGAATTAGGAAGGATATCTAGGTCTGAAGAATCCTTTTATATCAGGGTAGTTGAGGGTCATTTTCACATTCACCGATGCCAAGAAATATGGCATTACACCTACTTTCCTGTACCCTGAAGACCGACCAGATGACGGGGGAAGATCCAAGGGGAGGACAGATGTTGCTAGGCCACGGACCAATGAAACTCAGATCATTCTGATAAGCTGGGACGTAAGACTAGCAATTGAGCGACGTGTGGACCCGCTTCTACTATCTGATAGGTGCAGCCAAGTCTTGTCTCGGCGAACTTCTGCCTATCAGCATATTTACCGACGGGAGAATCCGGTTCCCCGGCCCTTGAAGCGGGGAATCAACTGTAGCCTATATACCTGCCGATTTCCGTTGGTGGTTAAGCGTCTTGTAAGGATGTGGGGGAAACGGGTGATTGATAGAATGTGAGGAATGACACCAGACGATTATACCTTCCGGAAGATAAGGTGGTTAATACCATTTATTATGCGAACATTTCGCGCAGATGGAAGGGGATCTCTAAGTTCCTTGTCGAGCGCAACAGCATCTCGAAATCCTCAATCATCCCTCCTCCCACTGGCAGTAACAGTGCCCACCCGCCTTCAACTGATAGAGTGAATCATGATGAAGCCGTCGTCTTTACTCAAGCGTATTGAGATTCCTTCTGGGTCTCAATGGATCGTTGGTTTCCTTCTCCGACCGCAATAGTCAGTTGCTAACATGCTGCAGAATGAGGATGTTCGCCCGGTCGAGTCGGATAGACGCACCTGGACATTCCTGACATTCCACAATTTTTGTACGACGCGACGCGAGGGATAGAAAAGATGACCAGCCGGACTAACAAGTATCTTTCAGGGCTGTTGATCAATTGCAACATCGCGACGTTCCTAACAGGGAGCGCCCTAATCCCATTAGGACTCGTCTGGTGGCAGGCAATAATAAGTAATAAGAATATCTTCGTCTTCATACACTCATCGCGCTCAAGATCTGATTTCAAATGCCAGCTATTGTCATTGGTAATGTCATCGCCACCGTTGCGCTTATATTAAGCTCTCTCGGTGGAGCATACTATCACAGTACGCAATCTGCTGCATTTCATAACCTCACCATTCGTAACCAATTAACTGTGACTATAGTCGGTTTCCCTGTCTTCAATCGAGCCGTATGGGGCATGTGGGGATCCCAGTTCGTCATATGGAATCGAATTTTCCTGTCATTTGGTATGGAAATAAGCAATTTGTACCTGTCTTCGTGATCTTACTGACAATGACCGACAGTTTGGTTGGTCTATCTCCAAACCTATCTTCTTACCCCTGAAACCAACGACTGATCTTGCTTTACGGAAGGTATGGCTTTCAATCATGGGTTGGTGGCGAGTGTATCTACCTTATCCTCCTCGCCTGGGACCCTAAGTACGAACAGCGAATTCCCAACGCCATTCCGGCCGAGACAGGCATGACATCGGCCCAGTTTCTCTCGTACTTCATCTTCTGTATCATCAGCCTACCCACCTTGTGGATCCAACCATATCGTCTTGAGAACTTCTTTTACTTCGCGAGCTCAATCACGTTGGTCTTCTTCCTAGTTCTGCTCATCTGGGCCCTAGCAACCATGGGACCTGAAGGATTCGGCGACACGCTCAACTCCGGCACGGCAATCCCGCTTAGCGGAGGTCCGAACAGTATAATGTGGCTTATGATATATGGTATCATGTCGACCATCGGATCAATCGCCGCCGGCATTATGAACCAGAACGACTATGCCCGTCTCGCAAGACGCCCCCGCGATGCCATCTGGGGCCAAATCTTTGCCTTTCCGTTCTATAGCACCTTCACCTCCGTTCTCGGGATCTTGGTCACGGCAGCCACTCAGAAGAGACTTGGTGGGGAGGCCGTTTGGAACCCTCCGATGCTATTTGTTCGTCTTCTCGAAAAGGACAATACTCCCGGTACACGGGCGGCGATTTTCTTCGCGGGGATGGCATTGGCCATCTCGCAGATTGGAAGTAACCTACCGGGTAACGCTCTCGCTGGTGGGATAGACCTAGCATCAACATTCCCACGTTATCTCAATATCCGCCGAGGCGCCTACCTCGTCGCCATTCTCAGCCCGGTGGTGAATCCATGGCGCCTGGTCAACACGGCCACTACGTTCCTTACGGTCTTGTCCAGCTATAGCGTGTTCCTGGCGCCGATGACCGGCCTCATGACTGCCAGTTATCTTATGGTCAACAAGCGAAAGCTGAATATAGACGACTTGTACTGCGGTGACAGCAGGAGCATTTATTGGTACACAAGGGGAGCTAACTGGCGTGCACCAGTCGCCGTATGTATCTCTTGAAACTACGGTGACGCATACTTACAAACCTCATTATAGTGGCTCGCCGGCGCTGTGCCCTGCCTGCCAGGCTTTGTTGCAGCAGTCAACACGTCTGTGAAAGTGCCGGACGGCGTAACAGAACTTTATTATTGCAACTATCTGTACGGATTTGTAGCGAGTGGACTTGTCTATGCAGCTTTGCATCGCGTTTTTCCCGCAAGAGCAGTCGATGAATTCGTTCATAGGAGCGCAGCAGCGAAGGAACTCCAGCATAACTTTGAAAATCGCTGGGAGCGTATCGCACCAGCACAGTCACTTGGGGCTATGGAACATGGCGCCCATTCTATACGGTCAAACAAGGGTGTTAAGAGTGCTATTACATGCGTGTAATGTGTTACACTTTTTCGTCACCTGCGCATGTTAAGTAGTTGCCAATCAATGGCCATTTGCACCAAGTTAGAAGTGTTTTATCCCTACATGGGGGTTATTGGAGGTACAGGACTCGCGCATCCACCGCGCTTCAGTAGCTCCGAGGCCTGGATGAAGAATGAGTCAATTCGTAGCCTGATCGGCCGCAGAAGTAACCTTGTTTGTGTCCTTGCTTTTTGCAGTGCCGAGACGTTACAACGACTGGTGAAAGGTCTCCAGCAACTGATAGGCGGACTCAATATCATAAGGCGTGTAGGCCAGAAGAAATAAGTAAATGAGGAAGTTGCCATAGAGAATCAGCTGGGCCGAGCGTCTGAATGTGAGAGCCACCGTGAGCTGCATATCTTTTGGCAGCATGGGGGAACAATAAACGACGAATCCAAAAGCCTTCCAGGTCCTCTTCTGTGAGAGCGTTCATTAAAGACGCAAAGGACCTGAACTCTATGAGTACAGGAGAGAACCATTGCCGTAAACTCGATTCCGGGGTGGCTCGTGCCTCTCTTGTGGCCGGGGAAATTAGGTCGCGGAATAGCAGGACTTGCGAGGCATAGAAAGACAAGTGGAGTGCGACTGTCGGAGAAGTCAATATTATCCAATGCTGAGCATATCTAAACGAAATTGGGGCTAACCATTGTTATGGGCACCCAAGGGTCTTTCTAAATGACGTATCCCTAGACACTGTGGGAGTAGGCTGAGCCAATCCATCAGCTTGACTCGTATTCCCCGAAGCTGATCATTGGGGTGACGCTATGTCGTATCCCTTCACTCTAGCCCTGTTGCCTTGACTGTATAGTACCAAAGTATCAAAGATACGAACGCGCAGAAATAAGGTACGAGGGGCCTCAACCTACAAGACGTGGTCAAGTATACTACGTAGTTATTGGGCAACCTTGACCAATTCCAAGAATCGGGCGCCATCGGCCAATACAAAATCTGTATCAGTAGAATGCAAAAGATGCTGCAGGTGCTCGGGGACGTCTTCATCAAACCGAATGGTGTCCATGTCCAGTGTCGATGTGGTGGATTCCCGTGGAATACCGCGGACCAACAATCGGCAGCGTACGTTGCCCACCAAAGTTTCTTACGCAACTTCTTCTCCCATGGGGCTATACTCCATCTAACAGGGTCCCTGTGTAGGCCAATCATCTGAGCACAAGCCACTGCTTGCGCTGTTATTATTCAAGTAGATGGTGTTTCGACGCTATCGATATCTGGTGGCCTCACATGGAGTAGCAATAAGGAAAGCTTGTAACTTGGATAGGTTGGGAGCCTCAAGCTCCCGACGCAGAGATTAGTGAGCGTGGTTCACTAGTTCATGTTGCATAAACGGCCGCGGAACACACAGCGACGGGTCAGGCCGCCAGAAGCTGCAAGCCAACGCATACACCGCCCCACGCAAGGAAGCTGGCATTTTCTCCTTAGCCGTTGCGTATTGACGCAGGAAGCGGGCTTTTGACACAATGGGATACGCAGGATGAACATAGCGAAAATATAGTCGAATTAAGCTTGGGCCGTGGGGCCATACAGTGGCCTTGATTGCATTCGATGCGTCTAGCATCGCGCGATTCGTTTGCTCAGGGAACTCATTCACTAGAGAAGGAAATGTATAGGAGGTTCGTCCGGGTGAGGACCTCCCTGGGAGACTTGGATGATATTGGCATCGATCTAGTCTTTCTCGCTCATGATGACGGATCTGGAAGCATCTAATAAATAGGATTCTTGTTCGGCTACCAAGCCCATAGAATGGGCCGTTTTGCTCCCGATATCCTCGAGCGATTGGATAGTAGCCGTTGCCACTCTCGAGCTGTTGGAGGAGACATCCAAAATCGGGTTTACACCAGAGGGCAAAGACAGGCGCACTAGCCCATCATGGACGAGTGAAGCTGACCTTGAATTTTGGGACTGGTTTTGCGTCGTTGAGATTGAGGCAGTCAAAGCTAGGGATCCTAGGTTCGAAGTGGGCTGTAGCTGTGGCTCTGACGTATCTGCATGTAGCGTGCCATGGTGCACGCCGTTAGTAAATCCTTTTCTAGATGCTACCGGAGAATGGTTAATGGACCCATGCAAAGATTAGCAGATCAATCCCCTGCTCTTACAAAACAGGCCTAAGTTTGAGACAGTCAGTCAATGTCGCCTGGACCGACAACCTTGTACTCACATGGGGGCTCGGTGGAAATGACACAGGCCGTTTTCCGCCTCCGACAGGCGTCGCACAGCCTGTTCTTGCGGCTCCTTCGCGTTCGTGCCTGGCCAAATTGACTGCGAACGCTCAATCTGAACTGGGTAGTCGACGGGGTGGAAATACGCGAGAACGGGTAGAGACCATGGTATTGGTCGGTGGCGGGAAAGTCCGCGATTGCTGCAAGGCATCCGAATCCTTGGCGACAGCGAGCACATTGAACGCCTCGCCCTCGAGGCCAGCTTGACAGGTGGAGATGCATCGATCAACATCCATTCGGCGAAATATGCTGGCATTGTTCTGAGCGAGGTCGAACAGCCAGCAGGTGACATAGCTTGGGGTGTCGGAGACACGATACTCTGCCATCGCTTGGGCACTACAGTCGAGCCCAACACCGGTATTGTTTTTCACAAATCCTTTGGCAACAACGAGGCCACTGTAGTCATTGAAGGTCGTGGTCATCACGACTGCCGAGTTCCACAACAGGTGCAAAGGTAGTGTACTGAGCAAGAGAGCTAACGACAATACGGCCTTGGGCCGTGCGATAAATGGCAAACTGCGAATTGAATGCACGCCGATATCTAGCCTATGTGCTTAGAGTGGGCCTGATCGACCTCATCACGCGTAGGGGCCGTCAGGCATTGCATGATATAATTGCTAGCCCCCACGAGATCGTTGCGATTACATTGAGAGCGTAATGCAGTCTACTGTCAATGGTCCGAATTTTGCCACAATTGCTTTCTAATATGGTCCCCAGGTCATCGCTACTGGGAGGGTACTTGATTTGAAGGTAGATGGTGGCTGCCACGTTAACGCACAAGCATACTCCGACGACAATGCACGAGGCCAAAGCTCCGACCTGCCAATCATGGAAACGAGTTGATTCTTGCGCTCTGGGCGGTAACCGATTGTACCCCTTGCCCGAGCGTAATATGGTTCGAGAGTACCAGGCCTTGGTGGGTGTCCAGGCGCCGCGCGTCTTCCGTCTTGAGGTAATTGTTGGGTCGCAGGGTGGGTTTGACAGCTCAAAGGCCTCGCTAGGTAGGAGCTTGGTTGAATCGCCTTCGGCTGTCATTTGCAGGAGTATGCTTATAGCGTGGTATAACGGTGAGTATAATCAGAAAGTAATGAAGAAGAGACCCTTGGCAGCTTCTCCTGAATTTAGGTCCTCCGATCACATCGCAGCCTTGTGATTGGCGAGCCGATCCTCAAGATTAATTCGCTCACAATGTGAGCCCTGGGGCACCTCAAGTCTAATGTAACAGAAGGAATAAGCGATTTACCGACTCAATGGTGGTAAGTCTAGCCTTGCCACAGGCTTGAAATATCCATCATTTGCCAGGGGTACTAAGGAGGATTAGCGCTTGATAATGTCTTGTAATTTAGGGCTACTGGAAGCAACCCTACTGGGAGTGCCTAGCCAGCTGTGCCGAATCAGCGCGCTATAGTGGTACAGATCGACTTGGTCTACGCCTGATAGAATGGGGCCGTGATATTTTGCTCATTCGAAACTCGTTATCGCTAACAAGCTTGGCTAGTAGTTAATCTGATTTCTGGGCCAGGCCAGGTCTCACATGGAGTGGATTTTACTCCCTGACGCTACTCGTCGGTTTTTCTGGGGCCACCCGGAGGCACGTACTCGCTCGATATTGGGTGGGAAACTCCAATCTTGACATGTCGCGGTAGATACCCAAGCAGATACTCCCTCTATTTGAAAGTTATATGCATGTGCAAGATGTCACCACTTCTCTCGCAGGTTTAGGCTTTCGGGCGCTCTGGTAGGTCCTGTGCCTTGGCCGCCCCAGGGTAGCGGGAACCCTTATCCTTGACCTTCTTCTGTTTCTTTTCCACCACCGGAGGCGGGTAAGCCTTTAAGGTAATCTCCTGCCACTCCGGCGAGGCTTGATAGGCCGCCTGGATCGGCGCCATGAGACTGTTGAGGGCAGCGGCTACGGCAGGCTTCAGTAGTTGTGGCGTTAACTATTATCAAGTTAGTTAGTTCACCAAAGACCTTTAAAAATCGGGAGAAAGACATACCACGTCGTTGACGTAATCATCCTTCAGCTGCTGGATATCCGTGTAGATCAAGGGCTCGCCATCCCTACGCTCCACGCGAAATTCTTTGTTGCCCTTCAGAGCCGCTGCCGGCAGCAAAATGAACTCGACCATACCAATAATCCCATTGTCTTGGATCACTCGAGGAGCCGACTCAGCTTTACGGATTTTCTTCGCGACACTCTCCGGAGGATCGAGGAGATCAATCTTACTATCTGATCAAGATTAGTGTAGATTGCGACGGAGGAAACGCTAGAAGCACATACCTTGATCGCTCGAGCTCATCTTACCTCCGCTGAGACCCGCGACCATCGGGGTGACGAGATGAGCACGCTAGAGAGATATTAGACAAGTGGCAATCCCCAAGTCAGCGATAACCTTACCTTGCGATAACCAATTTTCGGGAGCCACTCAGTGGCCGCCACAAATAGCTTCCTCTGGTCAAGGCCTATTCGGATTTAGTATCATATGAAATCAGGATCGGTGGTCGCTAAGCTATACCTCCAAGTTGGGCATCGACCTTTAAATGCTCCTCATCGAGTACCTGCAGGATCGGGTAGAGAAGGCCACTGAGGGGAGCATTCGTGGACTGCTTGACGATTTCGGCTCCCGATTTGCGCGCGTCATGCTCGCTGGTCAAGGAGGCGAGTCGGTAGACATCCATCACATAATCCGGGCTCTTTTGGTATGAACTGCCGAGCACAAACTCGAGCTTTTCGGTCGGCACACCCACCGACTCGAGGATTGCGGTGATGATCTTGCTATAGTATTTCGCGCGATTCTCCACCAGTTCGAGCGGTGCCTTCAAATTATCTAAAAAGGCATGAACGTCGGCCAGAAGTACCACTATTTCGCATCCTGCAGCCAGCAGCTGCGCGATCTTCAGCGCGGAGACATAGTAGCCAGTATGGGGTCGACCGGTAGTAGCGGTGCCCCAGTAGACTCGTGGGTTGCGTCCTTCGGCGAGGATACTCTCAATTAGTTCGGGGTTAAGGAACTCGGCGAGATTATCGTTGATGAGATCAAATCTCTCTTTCGCGGCGGCGTCCATTGTGACGTAATGTGGGGTGTGCGATCAGGGAATCAATTGAATTGCGCCAGATGAAGGTTAAGAAGGAGAAAGAAGATGTCCAACTTTTGCCCCTCTTTTGACTCAGAAAGCGATAATGAGCCCCACGGCTGCGGCAGTACTGAGAGCGGTGTGTCAGGCGGTCAACACAAACAGTTAAGTTTCAAAAAAAAGGCGTGATATTAGTCATCGCTACAACTATAGTGTCAAAATAATCATGTGACTTATCTTGGCCCTGGATGAACAAGCACCTTTGGTTTTCTCAAAAGCTCCACATGGAGGGGTCCTCGCTCGACTTTTACTGATCGAATGGGCCTATTAATATTCCAAGTGTCGTCGTGGGAAGGGAAGGCTCCACCCCCCACTTGCGCTCAAGTCAAATCGACCCCTAGAGGAGTGAATTTACTTCGAGTTTACTTCGAGTTGGGAGTCGAGATCATCCCTCATGACCCCTTATTGCCTCAGACTATTGGATCTGTAATCAATTATGGGTGAGTCCTGATGCTATGAAACGGGTCTCGGCATGCCGTCTTGCTCTACACCTAGTATAGTTCGAACGGCAATAAAGAAAGAGCCCTGCGGTCTAGCACCATAGATAATTCAAAACTCCTCCCTTCTTTGCTGCTCTAGCTTAACTGTAGCTATATTAGTACGGCCAAGCGGTAGATCATTGTCGCTGATAATAATGTTCTTCTGTGAAAGACTATGCACAGGAGCCCTACGTAGTACTACAACGTATGTGGATTAAAAGCAGTGAAAGAACATTGGAATATTGATTCATTGCTCCTCTCGTATAAACTTTTATGTCAGTTGGAATATCATAGAAGATTAACTACTTATCTATCCGAACGGAATCGTTTAATGATTCCTTTATTCCAGCTTATATCAGCCTAGAGATTCGTATTTCTGAGTAGCACTTTACCAAATCTTAGACATGACCTTCACCCGCATTTTGTCCTGAATCAAGTCTCGCGCAGCATCACCAAAGCTAGTAGATCCCCCGTCAGATCGGCCGCTCATATATGCCATCAAGAATACATTCTCAACTTTCTCGATATTGCACTAGATGACGTCAACCTCATAACCTTGTTGCGAATTGGTCATGATAGGGTAGAGCAAAGAGTTCGCATGGGTTTCCTGTCGAGCTCATCCCACTTCTCCCCTTCTCTCTGGATCTTTTCAACTGCGATTTCCATGAAGTCACTAGGTAGATTGATACAGCAGAGTTCACGGAAGGTATAGGGCGGGGATCGGCACCGGAGATAATTCTCCAGAAGCCTTGGGTCATGAGGTAGGGAATGACTGCCTCAGACCAGGCCTTGTATGTATCAGACCCGGTCAACATCGGTTTCTTCCTGACATCAACAGTACGCATCTTGGGGACTTTAAGTCAATAATGAGAATGTAGGGTGGTAATAAACAGCTGTTAAAGTGGGCTTGCCTTGTTTCATCGCTAACGAGCAGGTGAGTTACGGGAGCTGTGGCAATAACTTCGAAATGTCCAACTCGATCTTTCTGGAGAGCTATGTAGTGTTGTTAACGTAGGGACTCTTATAGTAATCGTCTTCACTCCCATTCAGATTGTTTTGGAATGTCAGCTGAAGGTTCTGTACGGCCGCATCAATGGCCGGGATCTTGATCAAAGGAACGTAGAACCGCGTGGCATGACATGACACCAGAATATTCCATTCGACCCCCTGTACATTTGTGAACACCATTGCAACCCTCGTACAAAGAAAGAAGCCTAGAGATTTGGACGATCCACTTGTCCAAACAAGCCTTTCGGGACTAGGCGCAATCAACTCTTTCCCGAGTTGCTCACCATCTCTAGGTTAAATAGGTATATTAGTGGTCTTCAGCGGATCATGACTTGTTCTAGGTAAGCCGTTTTGTTGCAATATAGATCCGATGACAAGGAATCATGTTTCAACGTGGCCGATCATTGCAGTAAATTTTTATATTTCATTCCTGTACATAATGGACCGGATTTTCTTAGTGCACTAGCTACATATAGATTTGGCGACTGCTCCTGGACGCTATGCTTGAGGTAGGTCCGCATCTTGTCACATAAAATCCCATTGGTTTCGAAATTACACGCAACATTTCACTATGAGCACCACTTTCGACGTTTTCCGTGGTTGGGTGATCCCTTAGATCTGTGAAACGATTATTCTGGTCCTTCGAATTTTTCTCCTTTCAGAGGGGTGGCTACCTCTTGTGGGTCAGGACGGAAGAATAGGCACTTTTTACCATGACACCTGTGTGGGTCATGTTCAGCCAGACATGGTGCATCTTGGGGCAGACAACCTATACCCTATTTCTCTCTCCAGGGCTGTTGTGCATCTGGAATCAATTGTATAATCAGTTATTTCCCTACCGAGTTTATTATTCCATAAGTCTCTCTCCTTGTGCCATCGAAGAAAATTTTCTTTACCATTATGAGGTCAGTTGCCCCATTGCTTTCTAGTTATACGGATAATGATGGAACAAAAAATGCTGTGGTTTAAAATATTTCTTGAAGACTAATTGCATGAGCCGGTAGTAGCGGGCAAGCTATGCCAGTTTCCAATGGTGGATTTATCCTAGGCACCTGGGTTGATACTGTTGAGAAAAAGATCCCTGAGGTGTCAACAGGCAGCCAAGCCCTGCGTGGCTCATGTAGTAACATTCTAGATATCGCCCACGTAGACATCTTAGGGGATTCTCATCCAGCTGGGAACACACTGTGTGGTGTTAAGGAACTGCACGATAGTCAAATATACTATCTCCACCCACCAAGTAGTAGCACCTCGCAATCCGTAACCCTGTTAGCTGTCTATATATGTTCAAGAGATACTATGAAATTTGTTTTTCATACTGTTCACAAGCAAGCCCTTTCTACACTGCCCACACGGGTGTCAAAAGTGTCTTCCGAGGCCTTTGAACTTAGCAAGGGACCAGGACAGTTTTGTGAGATAATAAAGCTAATATAAGGCCCAGTTCACTATGCAATTTACAGACATCCGCAAACATTGTTTTTCCGGTGTAAGATGACGCAAATATTTGCTGAGTTCCAAAATTCAAATGAGGTTGTCACTATACATCGTTTTCATTTTGTGTTTTCTCTCACAATTATTCGCCTTCGATGATTTTGGAACAACCGCTACTGGGTTGCTTGGATCCTGATACGTAATCGGTGTAACCAGATCCTGATTATCCGAGAACTGCACATCTTTGAACGCGAACGTGTTACCACCGGGAAACACAAAATTCTGAAATGGTGCCAGGGGCGTATCTTTCAACTGCCCACCTTGAAAGTCGTTGATGTCGCCTAGGATAGTAGTCGCAATGCTCCCTATACCCGTGAAGAAATTTTTGAGCCCGCTAACGGGAGGAAAGGTAGGGTTGGTCGACGAGCTTGAAGTGCACGTAGAGTTAAGATTTCCCTGACCATCAACATAGAGGTCGTACGTATCGGTGAGGGTGGTATCTACCATGTTCCCATCATCCGAGCTTAGTGTGTTCGAGATCTTCACGTAGATGACCTGCTCCTGCGTGACAGTCACCTGGGTACCCGAGAAGGCCATGTTCATCGTATAGGTCGCTGTGATTGAAAGCTCGCCTACGTCATCCGAGTACTGGTTCCAAGCATAACTGTTCGCCGTATGCGAAATGGTCATGACGTTCTCGCCCGACAAGACGGGGGTCACGGTGGGCGTTTGATTATTCTGCATCGAACAAGAGAATGCGAGGTATATGCCGACCCCACTAAATTCTTGATCGACGTGAGCGGTGGGCTGGAAGCAGTACTGCGTAGCGTATGCGGCCATGGGCGCGGCCAAGTACGCAGCGAAATCGTTGCGGTTGATTGAGACGACGCCATCGAAGTTGCTTACGTCGCTGCTGTCAACCCAGTTCCAGTTGAATTGCACCGCTGGGGGTAAATTGTTGTTGTTGATGGCGCAGAGGTAGTTGAGAGTCGCCATCTGTTCCTGCTCCTGGGTTGGATCGGAATAGGGCTGCCCGTTCGGGTCCACGTACGGAGAGACCTCGAAGTTGAGGTCGGTGAGGTCGAGGCTAGCGGTGGGTGGGGTCTGCTGGACCACACCGACGCCCAGAAGAGGCTGCCCAGAGCTCTGCATCTGCGTGAAATATTGACTGACGAAGGTCCCTTGCAGTAAATCATACAGTGCCGACCCTGGGCTGAGTTTAGGGATGGTTGGGGTTGACCACAGTCCCGCATTGTCCAAATCAAAAAGTAACTGCTGCACGCTGAACGCGGCTCCAGATAAATTTTTAAGTTCATTTTGCACGGCTGGAGGTAAGTTTTTGTATAGGTCTGGGTCGATGGGAGAAAAGCGCATATCGACGTTGGAAGCAAAAGTCCACAACGGCCCTTGAGGTGACTGTGATTGATTCAGCCATTGGGGGTCATACAGCGAGCCACTAAACCCGACCACCGTGAAGGCCGAACAGAGAAGGTTGAATTCTACTTGTGAAGTGTCCGCGCCGAGTGTTACCAGGTCCGGAAGATCTGGTGGACTAATCCCTGATGGCAAGCCCATCGTTGCCTGAAAGGCGCCCACAAATAGGACATTCTTCAGATTGATTACGTCTTGATCACTGTTGGGATCAGAACCGTCCGGCACGCTGAACGGATCTGTCCCATTGGCCTCTTCAACCAGTGTGTCATAGTCGATTTGAACGATGGAGGAATGTACCTTGTCGTACACGTAACAAGCCGTCACTGTTGGTTCAGCAATTTCTGCAAGAAACTGAAGGAGGATGGCATTGATGCTGATCTGGGTGGTCGCGACAACAAAGTTGTAGCCATACTTAGGGCTACTCAAGTTGGAGTTCAAATAAGATGCTGACATATTGCAGTAACGGTTATAACATATTTTAGTATTTCACATTCAAGGAAGTTTTGTTACTTATCAGCAGTAGGCTGCTGGAGAGGATAGATAACTAGGAATTTAATCTGAGACGGAATAGTCTCAGTCAATACATCGATCTTGGTCGAGACTGTTGGTCGTTCCATGGATTAATTGAGCATTGTGGCGATTCTTCGCTGTCACCTTACATATCTGGTGGAGGATGAATCCGCATTTAATTTTACAATAAGAGCCGGCTGCTTTCAGCTCGACTTTTCCAAAAACAGCTCTTTTTGGCCCGGCGGACTGCTGTGGTAGGTAAATAATCAATGTCATACGATATGGATCAATGATGTCGATATGATGTGCTTCATTTAATCGCCCACCTACGATCCCTATAGTTAGATGTAAGGAAGTGTCTCGTCGCTAGGAATCCCAATTTCCTTGCTTGGTAACATTGCTTATATGTGAATTGAAAATTTACTTCAAGTTTATTGCTATCTAACCTCCAACATGAAGGTCACCGTCGAAACAGAGCTGATGCAAAACCAAAAACACGCCAGCGTCATGGCGCCAGACTTGTCATTTGATGTCCTCCAAACACCCAATGGGGAGGCTCTTTTCTTCTCAATCGGGGATGACAGTGTCTGCTACTTGACGAGGGAGGTCATAGCCACCGGAACGGGATGGACCAAAATTGACCTGTCTTCGTCAATATCAGCAGACAATTCCGTTGCTGCTAAAGCCTTCGCGCTGTCGCAGAACCCGCAGAGCATGGCGCTAGATATGGCTCTCATTGCCACAGTCAACGGCGTCGACTCTCTCTATGTTTGTCTCGGTCATTCTATCGATGAAGATGGATGGGAAAACGGCATCACTTGGACATTGATGTCCTTCGATGCGATCTCCAATACTGGGCCCATCACACCGCCTGATCCGCTAACAATCGCGGACGTTTTCATCATGAACATCCCATACAATGGGGCAAGCGTTGAGAACATCTTTGTAGACATCCGACGCGATCCCGGTGACAATGTGGGCCTCCTTGACCGTTACTATATCCAGCCCAGTGCTTCGCCCAAGTGGGTATCACGGCCATTGCAAATTGATTTGGTCGAGGGCTCTATCTCCTGCTGCCTTGGACACCGTTCCCAGGACTATGGCGTCCCAGGTATCTATACGCTGGGGGGGATCGGCTCCGAGACCGAACTCGTGTATATTCCTCAAACGAACCCAATCAGACCTTGTACAGCCCCGACTCCGACATTCCTAAACGTCCCGACAGGGGCATCGTGTATTTCCTCTGCCCTCATCACTGTCCAAAAAAGTCCAGACGTAGGGAACACAAACCTTTTCATCGCAGGCACAGACGGGATTCATCTGCTCACACCCATAAACCAGAAGAAAAATATCGACTCCCTCCTGATCATCCCAGCCGCAGCCGTGGATAACGGCGGTATGCTGGATGGAGTGACTCAATTATCCGCCTCTAGTGTGGGAGATACAACGGCAATTCTGGGGTACAACGAGGCGCAGCAAGCTGTGTTTCATACCCACTGTGCTGCTGGGAGTGAGGCGACTGCAACCGCTTGGTCCGCACCGATTCCAATCTGTTCCGGGGCAGAGGCCTTTGCGTTCTATCTCAATAACCAGGGTTTCAATAATGTCTTGTTTGTGCACCTCTCGGGTGAGAATCTAGTGCAGCTAACTCAAGACCCGAGTAACGGCAGTTGGAGCCAGCGGAGCATTCTCCTCCCCTCGACCGACAATAGCGACATGGTTGAGTATAGTAGCTTCACAAGTCATCTCCAAATAATCGATGACAACGGGATGGCTTTACCTAATGAAAGCGTATCAGTGACATCCACGACCCCCGTCTCAGTGTATATCGGTAGCGACTATCATCTACTCACTCCATCCTTCGGAGTCATCGTAGAGACCGATGTTACCGGAACAGTGACAATTATTCAAGGGACCGATGCCTTGACTAACACTTGTTTCAACGTGACCTCGACTGGCTCCCCCGATATAACGATTCAAGTCGACCCGTTGACAAACGCATGGAATACCTTGTCCAGCGTCCAGACCGGAGATGATTTAGGCGATGTTCAAATCCAGCATGAGGATGGGTCGACGGAACCGCTAGTGCCAGACACGGTCTCGCCAACAGACAAGAACACTGCCGCACAATGTATCGTGCAGTTCCTCAAAGTCAAAGGCACTCTGCCATCGGATGGCTCAACCGTCACGCCTCCTTCGAACCCCTCACAGCCCGTTCCGGTATGGGGAGCTACATGTGGCTCGGATGGGTTCAAGTATCATGAAGGAGATAGTGCTGCAATGTTATTGCATTCTATTACTTCTCCTGAGTCGCCCACGAACATTGGTGACTGGCTTGGAGCTGCCATGGGGGATGTTGTCCACTGGTTGAAAGAGGCATGGGATGATGTGGTACAGTTTGTCGTGACGGTTGCCGATGACATCTACTATTTTCTGATCCAGATTGGGGACCAGATCTACCACGCTGTCATGGATTGTTACAACGCTATTGCCGGTGCGATTGAATTTGTTCTACATAAAATTGAAGTGGCCTTTGAGAAACTTGCTGCTTGGCTGGGTTTCATTTTCAATTGGAGCGATATCAAGCGCACGCATCTTGTGATGAAGAACATCATCAAGCAGTACACGAACCAGGTGGTCAACAACATTGATACCATGGAAGGGGATATCAACAAAACATTTACCGACCTTGAGCAAGCCGTGACTGCCTGGGGAGGTGTGAAGGATCCCGGAATTAGCAACGGATCACTAGAACAGAACAGCTCGCAGGTACCAGGGAGTAACACTCCTCAGTCGAATTGGGCAGTTCACCACACGAAGAACGGCCAGAGTGTGGCGACTTCGACCTACAACGAGCCGACAAATGATCCGTCCGGGCTTGCGGGGATATTGCAGGACCTCAAAATCTTGTATGACAACGAGTTGAATGCCGTGAAAGATATGATATCTGTGATCCAGGAAAACTGTGTTGATAACTTTTCGAACTTGACTCCGGTCCAAATCATAACGGAGGTTATGGCCATCCTCGAAGAATTTGTCCTCAAGTCAGCCCAAAACGTTATCACCATCGTCATTGATGTTGCTAAGCAGCTCATTGAAACAGTTCTCGGTTATTTGGATGCTCCTTTGGACATCCCAATTATCTCACCACTCTACAAGAAGTTTGTTGGAGATGACCTGTCTTTTCTTGATTTGGTCTGTCTGATCGGCGCCATCCCAACCACCATTATATATAAATTGATCACGAAGACAGCCCCATTCCCCGACAACAGCCAGACACAGGCCTTGATCGATGCAGCAGACATGAAAACTATTGTCAATATTATCACCGGCAAATCCCCCAGCCCAAAGAGGAGCACCTCTTTTACACAAGGACTACAGGCCACAACCACTTCATTATCCGACATCGTAACCGGGTCCCTAAACATCAGCGCCGGCTTCGGCAGCATCATTGTGGCAGTCTTCTCTGCGCTGAAGCGCGCTGACGCTCCCACTCTAACCATCCGCATTATCTCCGCAACAAGCTACCTCGTCTACGCATCTCCAAACATCACAGGCCTCTGGATTGACAACAACGCCTGGTACACCATAATGAACGACACGGTGACGGGAATAAGCATCATCAAGACAATCCTAGACAATACGAAGACCCTCTCCAACAACGAGTTGTATTCCAACCTTCTCTCACCATTCATAGAAACGATAATCAATGTTGTCTGGGTCTTCCCGCCTTGCTTCGCTATTGCGGCTAACACGGATCCACAGCCTAGCGATTGGTTCTCGCTAGGCGCGAATTTGGCGTTTGATCTTGGGGGCATCTTGACCGTGTTCACTGCCCCTGCTATCGTGGGACCGGGGCCAGTCTGTGACGCGGTTTTTGTCACGGCCGAGGGACTTTGTATTGTGTATGGTGCTCTGTGCATTTGTTCGGCTGGGACTTTGTTGGATGGGCCGTAGTCTCGATTAATCGTGCCTTGGGACTACAAGTGTCCTGCATTTGTAATTTTCGCCCTGCTTCCTAGCAAAATAAAAGCCTAAAGGGGTCTGCCATCGCCCACAACAACGACTGTGGGAGACACTCGCATTCACCTAGCACAAGGCGGCGATGCCCTGCTCCTTGTACAATTTATTAGGGGATGTTGACAAATATAGCGACCTTCTCAACCAGCCACATGTAAAGCCAAGGGGGCGACAAACAATTCCGTGGGCGATATCCTCTCTGGCATCTTGATATGATTAATTAATCCCCGTTCTTCGCTGTCATTCTTGGTATAATCAATGTTTTTGTTGCGGCGGGGATCGCTTGTCTACAAATACCCGGCGATAATATAAACTTTCTGTTTGTAGCGACAAGTCCCCAATCGATTAGGCAACCATCGCATACACCAATCAACGAATAAGTTCCTATCTAGTTAATTGGTGACGTGAATAGCCCTAATTGGTATAGCATCCCTTTCCCCCATCTACCCCGGAATACCACTATCAATATTTAGTATTTCGCCGCGCTCTACTAGGAACTGAAGTATTCGGTAATGTGACCCGCAGAAGCATCCGCAATTTACAGTGGAATGCCCCCACCCCGCGGAGTTTCCACGGAACACCGGCCTCGCCTTCGAACTTTAGCTATATTATGTGTGGTTTAGCATATTGTAGATGAGTTTGAGCTTCCATGGGGCGGAGATTTGGCGCCATATCGGCTGTTAGAGACAAGATGGTTCTGTTAAAAGTGGAAGCAAAAGCCACGTTTTTGACAGAGGGGTAAATACCCTTGATTGGCCGGACGTCAGATGGAAAGCCACAAAACTGCGTAGTGGGAAGAACATAATGCAAACTGGGCAAAATGGAAGTGGAGAATAGTAACTCCAGCTCCGGCACATAAAAGAGGAATCTAGTGAGATTGTGGTCCCTCTGGGAGGGTCGGCAACTTATCTTCAACATTGATAAGAGAATCTCTTTAAGTGCAGGCACACTGGTTTTTGGATCAAAGAAATGTGCGAAGATCCTGGGCGTCTGCTCTTTATCATACATCACCTTTGCTTGATTGATTATCACATACATGTTCACTGGTAGGTGATTGGCCGCTTGTGTGAGGCAGCCTTGCGGGAACACATAGATGATTACTTACTCCTCCCTTTCCCAACATGATGAACTTTCCTTTACATTCTCCCGTACGCCATCATAATTCCTCCATATTAGCGTTTTGGTGTCTCTGAAAAATCTAGACCTGACTAGTTTTGTTCTGCTTCTTGTGTTGACACACAATGGCTTCCTTCACGCACGATGACTACAATCGCGTGGATATGCGCCTTGCCGTTAGAGATGGCAACGGCAAAGGTCATTAAGATTCACGACCCCTTACCTAAAACCTCTGCGGATACAAATGCCTACACACTCGGCAAACTATGTGGCCATCATGTGGTCATCGCGTGTCTGCCAAGTGGAATATATGGAACCATATCTGCTGCAGATGTTTTATCTCATTTGGTTCGAACGTTTCAAACTATTAAATTTGGACTGATGGTGGGAATCGGAGGAGGGGTCCCAAACAATAGTAACGACATTCGATTGGGTGACGTGGTGGCCAGCAAGCCTACTGGAAATTATAATGGGGTGATTCAGTATGGTTATGCAAGACAATTCAAGGCGGGCAGTTTGAACAGACTGGCATGCTAAACCACTCTCCTGAAATTCTATTGACCCATATCGCTAAGCTCCAAACCGACCAAATGTCTAGGAAGACGATGCTATTTTAACTATTGTGCGGGATGTACTGGAACAAAATCCTGACATGAAAGAAAGCTTTGCGCCCCCAGCCAGCAAACCAATTATCTCTTTCATTCCTCATATCACCATGCCAGTAAAGAAAGCAGCTGTGTAAAATGTGATAAAGAGCAATTAGTTTCTCGAAAGCCGCGTAATACCAGGATACCTCATATACACTATGGGCTGATTGCTTCCGGAGACCAGGTGATGAAAGACTCTTAAACACGGGATCGTCTAGCTCAGCAATTGGGAACTATTTGTTTTGAGATGGAAGCAGCAGAGCTAATGAATAAGCTACTGACTCTCATGATACTACTGTTACTCTCATAAACAAAAGCAGTGGCAGGGATATGCAGCTCCAACGGCGGCTACTTATGCAAAGTGCTGTTATCAAAAATTCCTGCTTCCACCAAGTCGGTCGCGTTATACCCCAAACCAGTACGATTTAGCCCATCCTTATTGATAACAACTGGGTACAACTAACCCAAAAGCAGCCTCCCGCGATGATAATATTATGAATCGACCTTGCTTGCAAGCTTTACAATGCCCTGAACCGTTTGTTATTAAAAATAGACTGAAAGAAAGCGAGGATGGTTTACTCCTTGAGGCCATCGAATGGAGTTTTCAAGATCCGAACTATTGCTTAACACTGCTGGACAAGTTGGAGTTGAATTGGAGCTAAACTCTGAGTACCTTGACAATGCCATCAAAACATATGTCACTCAGAGTGGGTTAACTTTACCCTCGCCCCTTTTTCGGCCTGGATACACAACAGAGAATAGAGTCTACGCTTTTGAAAAAAGCCGAAGGAACGTTTCTTTCAGTGAGGCATATTCTCCTCCAGTGTCTGCTCTACACTGGTTTAAGGGTCGAGATGCTTAGGTGTGGCAGATGAAGATCTCTCAGGTCTTCATGGCCTGTGACGCTAGCACCACAGGCTTCCCAACAGGACAGAAATTGGACAGTTTTTCAGAAGTGAGGCTTAGTACTGCAGCGGCCCCGTCCTTGGTCAGAAATGGGTTTTTCTTGACCAATGACCTAAGGAAGTAGATCATGACTTACCTGTGTATGGGGTTAACGAAGTTCACAAGACGTTATGGTCGGGCCATAGAACTACACGGAAGGGCGAAAGTAGAGCTGAAGATGGAGAAGCAAAGGAAGAACAGGGAGGAACTTCAATCGGATGACCAGTGCTGTCCAAAAAGTATTTATCTACAGTGGGGTTCAAAAGTAAGCCCCAGCGGTCCCGTGACCATTTTATAGTTGCCTTCATGGGCTCTCAATCAACTAATTCCTGCCTCAGAAAGATTACCTAGTAGGCCACCTATCTCTCTTCTCTAATGTGGCCTCTGGTCTAATAAAATCAGTCCTGGGAGTCCGTAGAAAGTGGCAGTGTGAACCGCCTTCGCTTCATTCTTTAGGCTGAACAGTCGCCGCTTCAGCGAGATTCCGCAAATGCTCCAAAGTATTCTTCCAACTGTCTCCGGCAAATATGTACTGTTGGCCGCTTCCGATGCGTACAAAAGAGGAGTTTCCCCCTCTTTGTCTCTGTCATCAAGATGAAGGAGATATTTCCCCAAGACGAAGTTCAAAATCTCCATGCTCAATGAACCAGGAATAGCTCCATGGTGTAAAATGCTTTTCCCACCATTGTCCTTTGCCACCAAGTCGACTCCATGAGCCGACAGAGTTTCTAAAACCGCAAGATCGGCCTTAAAATTGCACATTGGCAAGTGTGCTAGATTTTGGCCTCCTTGGCTAGTCCGGAGAGCGTCAGCGCCGTGTTGTAAAAGGAAACAACAAGTTTCCGTTCGGTCTCCCAAATTAAATCCTTGAAGGTGTAGGCTGGTGGAGAGTTCCCTTCTTGACCAACATTATTCAGCCTCGCGCCATGACGCAACAGGACGGTAATCATTTCAATAGAGCTGTCGCCGGCTTGTAAATAGTGGTGCAACAAGGTTCTACCCCGTGCGTCCACCTCACGACAAAGGTTACGGGCTAGATTTTTGTCCCTCTCCAAGATCGTCCTAACGGTATCATACAACAGCAATATCATTGCTATTTAAAGCATTTCGCTTTCTCCATGCTTTTCATATGATATTAACTGTTCATCATCTACCACGCCAACTCAGAGCCATCATGGTCAAGGAACTTCCCACTGATCTTCGCAGTCACACTGTTAATCTGTAAAGTTCCCAGTCAGTCACTTCTATAATATTCACATCTCCGTTTCATGTGAGCACACATACCATGTTCTTTATTGCACGCGCACTTTCTTCAGGAGGGGTAAAGCACACTATAGACAAATCAAACCCTAAAATCTTTGCAAGATCTAGACCATCCCAAGCCATATTAGTGTCCACGTTTCTATTCGCCGAATGTAATTAGCAGCATTCACACCCAAGAAATAACAAAACTAAAAAACATACCCAGGATTTTGTGCCCAAATAATCACATTCTTATTGTTTAGCATTAATTATTTAAAAAGGAAATTAGCTAGGACCTTGCTCACCCCATATGCGGGAATAGGCACTTAATGTGGAAGTACGAAGTCAGCGTAGTTTTTCAAAGCAAGGGTTTAGACACGAAATCAGCATTCTATCTCATAAACAGTTAATGGGACAAGACCCAACGACTTAGTACTGAGACGTTACGTACTAAAATTATACATGGTCGTCAAACTTCCGCAGGCGCTCGAGATCAAGACATATTTCGCCTTACACTCTGCATCGGAAGAGCATAGAAGAGGGAGCACAGCTTTAAATAATTTAAACAATTTATATATATTCACATCAATGTACTTTTGGAGCTCAGAGACGGGTGCCTCAACCAGACTATGGGTCGGCCCGGAGATGCCAGCATTTGCAATGACAACGTCAAGGGCACTAATATTATGCGTCTTCAACGTGTCTATGGCGGTGGCTATAGACTTTGTAGATAATATCTCAAGCTTGATAATAAACAGGCTGGATCCTAAGGCCTTAGGAAGAGCAGACAAAGACTTAAACTTGGACAGGTCGCGGACCGTCACTATCATCATGGTATTTGGAGTAGATAGGTATGTAGCTACAAGTTCTTTACCAAGTCTTGTTAAGATGATGAGCAGGGCTCAAGAAAGAGGGGCAAAGGTGCATACCATGATTTCCACCCATAATCAGGATCGTGGTGGGCATATTTAATTCAACAGCAGATAGAGAAGATGCCAGGTAGTGAAAATAATATAATTCAAAGCAGAAGATTCTGAAAGTAGAAGACTTGAAGATAAGACTTTAGTACTGCGCAAGATGATGGCAATGAAAAGCTGAGGTGGTTTTTATAGATATTAACTCTATTATAAATCCTTTCACCTACCTTTACTTTCCGCCTCTAGAAGCCCCGGCTCATTGATTATAAGATAATAATATCTTCAATTCAAACTTTTCATTCATAAGCGGATGCGTGGTTGTAGACTAAGCTTGATGGGATATCCGCTTGGAACATTTAATTGCCGAGCCAGGAGTCGGACCGAATCCATGATAGATATGACTAACAGCGCTTGCAGACGCCGGATCTCAGAAAGCCGGCTCCATGCTGCCGAACTCCGCAACCTTACCTCATCACCCCTCTGCAAGTGAGGGCAGAGTCACGACTGCGGATTTCTTCTACAACCTCGCAGACGGCCTACGGTGGCAAGCAACTCCCCGGGCTCGCACTAATACTGATGGAAAGTATGTGCTACGATGCCCCCAACACGCCGGAAGTCTTGCCTTACTTGCGTTCAGTCCAAGCGAAAATGCGACAAAGGAATACCCAAATACCAACGCTGCATTGCAAAGAAAACTGACTGCGAGTACAACGGCCGATATCCCAGCCCACTGCGGCAGACTACTGGAAGAAACGTGGATGAAAATATTGCTACTGCGGAGCCCTTTGCGGAGCCATTGGCGGACGAACTGTCCAGCCATTGGCAACTTCAGCGAAGTCCCGCGTTACCAACGGCAGCAGTACTCTCGCCCTGCACGAATGATGCATTCTTCAACTTTGGTAATAATCTATTCAGCCTGGCAAGCATGCCGCAAGATGGTTTCCTCAGCTCTGCTGTCATCGAAGGTATCGTCGCTGAGCCAAATCCAGACGATATCCAGCAGATCATCTCCGATACAACTCCACAGGCTCGCGTGGAGTTTGCAGCAAAGAAGTTAGCTGTGGTTCCAAAAACCTTTTCCGAGCAAGGGCAAACGATGTTTATCCACCGTATCTTGTTCCAAGGGAGAAGTCCTCCAGCTTTACAGGATGCGCTTAGTGCTTGTGCTCTATATTGCTTGAAAAGCCCGGAGAATCGGATGCTAGTATTCTGCAACCTGGAGCATAGGCGGCAACAGCTGATCGCCAACACCGATCCGCTTCTCGCTCCAAAGATGGATCTCCTTGAAGCACTGCAAGCGCTGATCCTCTACCAGATAATAAGACTCTTCGACGGTGACATTCGCCTTAGGGCCCAAGCGGAAGAGGACGAGCCAGTTCTCATAATGAGGGCGGCACACCTTAGGTCACGCACGCGTCAAGTGCAGCCTCCTCCATTGGGTGCAGCGGAAGCGCGACCTCTGCCGGAAAGCACTTTTATGGATTGGCGGCGCTGGCTGATCGAGGAGAGCAGCCGACGGACAGTAATAACAGCATTCATGTTGAAAGGTGTATATAACTTCTTAAAACTTGGCTACGACACAGTTCCAGACCTACAAATGAGCTTCACGGCCCAAGCGGCGCTTTGGAATTCACAGTCAGAAATTAGTTGGCGGAGAGCACACAGTGAGAGGGAGCGGCTCGAAGTGCGGGTGACGCATTGGGACGAGGCAATAGCAAAGGCGAAGCCGGGTGATTTAGAGGAGCTCGGAGTATTGATAATGACCATGTTAAAGGGGATAGAGGCTACCGGGAAATGGTTGGGGCATAGGCATATTATTAGATACGGTTTAGAGGGAGCAGAGTATGGTTTGGTATGAATTTTATCCGAATTCAAGATATACATTTCGTGACGGGTTAGACCCGACTTTTCGACAGTGAAACCTTCGTTTGTCTGCCATCACGTAAAAGGGAATGGAAAAGCTCCTGTTCACGTTAACAATAGGAACCGTGCAATAGGAACAGCATGCATTGCTATCACGGTCGTGAGATGCCTCCAGGCGCATATAACTTATAAGCCCTCCCTCGCTATAGTTAGCCCCCTACTGAAGACAGCTCAGTCATCATGTGCTATCATCTTTCATTCCGCAGCCCCTTGCAGGTGATAGGAGGCCAATTGCACACAGGGGCAGCTCGATTTCACGTTTTTGGAGGTGGTAGGAAGTACCTCTACACTAACACGGTATTTGAGCGACCTGAGTGGTAACGGGTCCCCTGTTACACAGTATGCCACCTTGGGCCGATGAGCCATACTACTTCCCCTAGCTAGGTTCTTCTGATTACTTATCCAGGCAAAAGTGATTCCTGCACTATGCAGAACAAAAGAAGCTAACAGGAATGGCCTGTACTAGTTATGAAATACTAAGGATATACCAGCCAATCAGAGCAGTGGAATCAAAAGGGGTAATGCAAAGATGGGATGAAAAGAATGTTGATTCTGGTCCTCTAAAACGACTGAAGGTCGAGGGGCTTGAAATACTCTCGAGAATACCCGTGATTCGGAGGTTACATATCCGAGATGGTGAAAAGTGGCAAAAGAACTCCGTACAAGTAAAACTAAAAAGGGGGGGTATTGCATGATTGCAGACCTCAGATTGCCACAGAGGTATCTGACGAGTCAATACAGTGCAGATCTCCATTTTACCTGACAGAAGCTTATTCTGCTATGGTTGTGGGGCTATTTATATTCATTCTGGGTGTAGCTGTAGTATAATTATTCCAGCTTTGCTTTGTTTGTATTGTAATTATCAATGTGTTTGGCAACTCGAAGGATTTGAGCTCTCTTACAGTCAGTTTTCATGCCCCCTGGCAGGGCTTACGGGCCTGGAGGTGATGTTGGTAGGACGCATCTTGGGTTTGAGGGCGCTATCATGAGCGTGAGCGCTCTGGCTCAGTGTTTAGCAGGCCGACCCCTGCGGCCCTGCAGTAGTAACTAAGCGAATGATGGAGAAATTAAAAAATCCAATACCTTGTTAACGTCTGTCACTCCCAGTATTCAAAATAATGGCTATGAAATTGTGGATCAAATAATACCGCCCTCGACCCCCAGTCAATCCACCACGCTGAGCAGCTTCCGCACTTGGGGAACTCACTAGTCGCATTTCCGCTCGGCCAATGGCGCTCTAGGAATAATTCCTGGCATATAAAGAAATTGTAGCGCATAGTTTCTATTGCTTGCCACGGTAATACATTTGCTGCTCTTGAAAAGAATTGCGTGGTTTCGGTATGATTGCGGAGTATGACAGCATGGAAGAAGATATCCTCCGCTAGTTGTCGGACGTTGGGCGCTAACACGAAAAGAGCGAAGCCGAAACTTAGAACTGCCCAATGGTGGCTATAGAAACTCCGCAAATCCCCAGACGCTGGCGGACCTCGGGGAAGGGGAACGGTTGCAGGTCAAAGCGTCCTAGAGAGTAAAATGTTTAGAGTTGCGGAAGCCAGTGGGCATAAAATACAGTCTATGCCTCCACCTGGAACTTCCATCACGCTCTTCAGCCCTCCACTTCAGACACACAATCATTTCCATAGGTATGTCACACAAGTATTGCTGAGGCGATTTGTTCACAACATCTAGCAACCTAAAATGTTGGGTGAACAGCAATCACTCAGCCAATGGGTGGCACAGATCAACAACATATTGTTTATCCAACCGAACGACGAGATCGCCCTCAAGGCTGTCCATGAGCAAGTTGATCCAAGCTTAGTCGTCAGGTACGCTGCCTAGCTCCGTACATCTTGATTAGCACGTCTGACCCAGTCACACCGCCAGGATCAACCACAACGTCTACAATTACGACCAATTCAGAGCAGGCCTCCAATACGCCCGCAGTTCCGGTACATCGATTCAAGACGAGTTTTCTGTGATAGTCCAATGGGAGAACCTGGAGAAACCTGACGGCGTGGTGGCCGTCCTTAGTAAATGGACGTCTAAGGACAAGACAACGGGCAAGGAGACCAAGAAGACCAATGTTATTCTCTGGGAGGTCAAGTGGATTGATGGCAAAGGAAGCTTACGGGGCAGACTGAGGTGGAGTCTATGTAAGGGCAAGTCTGGCGTGGTCCTGTTAGCTCCAAGAACTTCATCTTTTCCTCGCTTATGTTAATATGAGCTGCTATCGGCACGAGTTTTCCTTAGATTCTTTGTGCTAATATTAGTCTGATGAGCTATAAGTAGCTTTAGTCATATACCCCTCCGTTTATTAAAATGCAGAGATTATGCATCCCCTAGGAATTCAAAATATTGTCCACCGAAGTCTCAGTCGACATACGGAAATCTTCCCGCAACGATGAGCAGACGCTTTGTTTAACCGTCTGTAATGTTAATGGGGGTGAGTCCGTTGCTGACTGTTAAAAGTACTACATCTCCCTTTCGAATAGTCCCACTGCTTCTTTGTGATTTCTGTTGCTAGTCTAACCTTTTTTGGTCAGAAGGCCTTTTATAAACATCGTCTTAAAGTCCCGTTGATGAAATCGCTAGATTGACTTGGGATTCCGTGTACAGCAGTCTACATAGTAGGGTTTTCTTCCCTTTCCAGCAAACAAGGTCGTTCTAGTCAGTCTATTTTCTTTTCTTCCTGACGTCTTTTATTCCAAATCTGTGACATACTTATGGATGTAAACTCTAAATTCTACTAATATTGTTGCATGCCCCACCATCTACCAACAGCCAACAGTGAAAACAAAGAAGTCCCCCTCTTTCCCCCCCGTCAATATGCAACATTTGGATGTTTTGCCGCCGGATCCCGCGTAAAGAAAAGCATCTCAGTGGAGGACCTCAATGTTGGCCCACCTTCGAAAATGTCTCGGAGCCAAATACCATAAGCCTGAAGGCAGAGCATGTCCTAGCCAACTAAATCATGCAGCAGTGTGGTATCACTCACGCAGAGCTTCTAACTCGGGATAATGGCGAGAAAACCGCAGGGTAATATAGCGGCAGCAGTACAGTTATAATCCGTCGTAGCACAAAAGGAGATTTCTACCAAGTGATCATCAAATGTTGTCACAACGGTATTAAAAGAGTTCTTCTGCTGCAGAGTTTATTCCGCCCGATCCTAGTCTCCAAGTTCAGTCGACTGGACTCTCTTCGGAATCGCGCAGTACACCGTGGCGGCGGCGGTAACCTTCAAGATGGTGTACAGTTTGATCACAAAATGGACTTAACACAAGTCGACTTCCTATAGTTGCTGTAGCGGTGTGGCCGATGGGCTATGTCAAATGTCAAAAACGGAACGAGAAGCCGAAATATCGAAGGCCAAAGAGGCGGAACGAGTTGCACTCGCTTAGCTGGAGAAGAGTAGGAAGAGAGACATAGAGAGCTCGATCAGGTAGCAGTCAATGAGACTGATATTCGTCATGATGATTTGAACTCAACTAGTCCTTTCCAAGGGACCTATAACGAAGAAAGCGAAAATGACGATCAATATGATGAACCTAACTTCAATTATGATTCTACGATGAGATTGAGCCAACCGTTGCCCTTTTTTACAATCAACAAGAGGTCGAATGCATTGACATGTCGACGGACTTGGACTACGCAATAGACTAACTTCTCAATTCATGAACACAAGCCAAAGGTGAAGGTCGAAGCGGAGGATGCAGAACCGACGGACCTTGTCGCCCCTGATAGTAGCGCCAGCCAAACCAAGATCTATTATCACGGAAGAAAGAGCTGGGTCGTTTAATTAGCCCGCGAATGGGGATCTCTTGCTTGATCAAAAGCCAAACAGGAGTGTAGCAAAGATCAGGAGCGGAACATACAGAGCTCAGAGATATTGACATGCCCTGATGCTCATCATGAGGACCACAGTAGTGGTGCCTGGAAGTCTGAAACACAGTTGGTTCGATTATGTTAGACCGCCGAGATGTGTGTAAGTAGGTATTTGGAACAGCGCAATATCGAACTCAGTCGTTGTACGGGGGCGTCAAACGATTATCTGTCTTACACAGAAGGCAGAGAAGACAACAGTATCGATGTTCGACAGAAATGACTTGACCAATATCCGCATACAAACTCACTTATGGCATCACAAAGCTCAAAGATGCTTTCGATAATAGGAACACACTTTTGAGCTACAATTTTATGAGGGCTTTCAATTTGCTGTTCTCGCTAATCCAACTTTGCACAAATGTGATGTCATCTCTAATGCAGTGCATAGTTAGGACAGGGCTGAAAAGGTCGGCCCTGGCGATGAAACTGCATGGTTCCCACTAATAATGGCACAAGATCAAGTGTCCAAATATCCAAAATCCTATCGTGACCTCCTATCGTGACCAACAAAATCGGCGGCTGTTTGATATGCTCGAGATGACATTGTTTTCCGGAAACGGCCCCGGCCGAACACGCCGCTGATCACGGACAACGCGCTCCTTCATATGTACGACCGAATGGATCAGATGTGGTCAGAAGGCTGGTTGAAGTAATGTATTATCCGCTAAGTTTTCAGACTTAAATGCCATTGAAAAGTTCTTTGTTGAACTAGAAGCTCCACCTGGCGGCATCGGCAGATTTATACTATCTACGCGCAAAATGGCTAGTAGATGGTACATTTGCCTCTTATTATATCATGGCAAGATCAGTTTCCTTAAATTGAATGGCTGACATGAGTACATTTTATCTCTCCGTCAAAACTGGATCAATACCTCCCCGGATCTTACACGGTTTAATCCTTCAATGATTCCAGGATAGGTCCAGTTATACTTTGTAAAAGAGTATACCTCTTGTGGACTTTTCTGTTCCGTGGCCTTCCGAGTGTTGACCTGAATTTGAGAGGCACGAGGCCTCCGCACGCTGTCATAGTTTTTCAGAATGCCTGGAACATCAGCAGATGTGATGTTTTCTGTGAGAAATAGTCTGAACCCTTCCGCATCCTCAACTGCTTGCGTTCCTCCTTGTCCTTGGTGAGGTGTCATTGCGTGAGCTGCGTCGCCGATCAGGACCGTACGACCACACACGTAGGTCGGAAGGGGATCCTGATCTCGGAGTTACCAAAACTTGATATTCTCTGCATTTCTTTGATCCCCATGTCAGCAAAGCAGGCACTTGGTATCAAAAACGCATTCAAACATACGCGAAATACTGGGTAACCTAGGCCGGGAAGTCACAGAAAAGGGAGAGTAACTCGTCTCTATCACCACTTGCTGTCCATGACTCAGTGGTAAGTGTCTTGAGAGAATCGTCCGGGACAATACAAACAAAGTTCAACAATTCGAAGTTCCGGCATGGGTACATCACGACCGATCGTTTCGTGCCGTCATAAGAAAAGATCACGTAGAGACACGCAGTCTGTGATCTATCCAGAATATCAGGAGTATCCCCGAAAATCTCACGGACCTTCTCCAGCCCCATAGCGAAGCGAAAGGCCGACAAACCAGATGGCCTTGCGGTGTTTAATGCCTCTTCGCCCACTACAAGGGGACGAATCTTTGACTTGATCCCATCAGCAGCTTTGAAAATCCACAGTCAACAACAGTTAGACCAAGAAAAGTCAGATTCCATGGATGCCATATTTGCCATACCTATGATAAGGTCCGCTTCGACTTCGTCTCCGTTTGCTAACTTTAGCTTTGCGGCTTGAACATCAACATTGGTCACCTCCGTTCCGATGTGAATCTTAGAATGGCAACCCGGAAGACTGTCATCTTCCGCTATGGCCAGTCTCAAGAACTCATCCCTAAGGTCGGCCCGATGATTGAACAACCAATCAGCGCCAAACTCCTTGTGACACTGTAGTACAGTATCAAGCATCATGTTGCCCTCCTTATCCCAGGTTTTGGTACGGCCAGCGGGCAGAGAACCGACCCTTGATCTGTCGAAACCCAGCGACTCAAGAATCTTGACACCATTGGGTCCAATATTGATGGCAGCGCCGACCTCACTCACAGCCTTGCTACGCTCATAAATTGTCACATCGTGTTTCTCACGCAGAACGCGCGCAGACAAAGCACCAGCAAGGCCACCACCAACAATGGCAATCTTCAATCTCTCGGATGCTGCCATGCCTCAATTTTCAAATTAGGAGAGGCGATACGTGGAGATTGTCTTCAAAGAAATACCTCGTCTTATAAGAACTGCTTGCTATCGGCAATAGAATGCGCCGAGATCCCCCGATTCGAACACCGGGAAGTGGAGGGAACTTTAGCAAAGAAGCTGAACCGGATGCCCGCATCGGCTCCACATAGCTGGTGCTGCACTCCGACCTTGACACCCCAATTGTTGATCGCCAGTTTCGATATAAAACCGCTACGGCTTACGAGAATACTACAAGGTTTTGTGCACAGCTTCTAGCAAAATGGCGTTCAGGCTAGTTCTCACGGAGCCGCACTCTAATTTGACTCTTCAAGCATGTGACCGTCCGACTCCGGCGCAGGATCAATTAGAAGTGGAAGTGCGGGCAACATCATTTAACCACTTAGATAACATTGCTGAGTATTAATTTGTACCCCAGATCCCAGAATGCACTAGCTTCGAAGTAGCGGCGGCAATACCATTCTCCATGTCAGCTGCGGCGTGCGGCTTATTTTTGGCTTTGGGCTTACAATACAAAGCGCCCTTTGCAGCTGGGACACATATTGTCATCTGGGTAAGTATACTCTTTTAAGGCATCTCTCCTGTAAAATCACCCGCTAAAGGATGTAGGGCGCAACGCGCAATGTCGGGTCGTTTACCGTCCAGCTTGCCAAGCTAGTCGGCTACTCCGTCATAGCAATCACTTCCTCGGAATCGTAGGTCTCACGTGCGCTTCATGTATGTGCCGACTACGCTTTCAGCAACAGCGACCCCAATCTTGTTTATAACATTAGGAACGTGGCTCCAAAGCTATGGTATGTCTTTAATACAGTTGTGAACTTGGTGACAGTGAACAAAGCCTCTCAGTGCCTTCTCGACCCAGCCGGCACCATAGCGACTGTCGTAAAATACCCTGGTGAGTTCCCGACCAGCATTGATATCAATCCAGTCTAGTCAGAGAACGTATTTGGAAAGACAATGACCGGCAATATTGACAAAGATGGGCTTAGGCTAGGTGAATGGATGTGGAGCAACCTTCCCAGCTGGTTGCAGGAAGGCAAGCTGATTCCTTTGGACTAGAAGGTCATCGGTAACCTTGAAGCAGTTGAAAGTGGTTTAAAGAGGATGAAGGAGCATAACGCACCATGCAAGTTGGTCGTGTGGCCCAACAAGTAGAGATCAGTCCACAATGGCTTTTGGCGAGGCCACAAGTATCACGTCTATCTTTACCCGTGGCTATCCATCACAATTGAGGCTTGCTATGGTGCCGATCGAGGAACCAATGTCTGAGCGAAGACACTGTATATGTTTCGCATTGTTTTGCATAACTACGTCGATTTTGAGTAAAATAATAGATATAGTATATATACTTATCACTTCTGTTAGCCATTTTTCTCTCTTCTATTGTATCTTCTTTGCCTTCCCCTACCCTAACTACAATGTTCAACAAGCCAAGGATCCCAGAAGGGCTACAATCAGCTATTAAAAAAGGCCTTCTTTGTGATGTGTAAAAGTATCTTAATACAGGGATTAATCCTAACCTCTGGTATAAGAAAAACAAGCAGAGTTAAAAGAGACCACTGCTAATATCCGCTGCTATTAATAATTATGTACAAATAATCAAGCTCCTTCTAAAATACAATGCTAAAGTTAATAAAATAGACGCTGATAACCGAACTACACTCTCCTAGGTCGCTAAGTATGGTGCACTTGATGTTTTGAAGCTAATTATTGAACATGGCGCAAATATAAATACCGAAGACAAAGATTGGACAACGCCACTTGCATGGGTAGTTCATGCAGGCACAGGGGATGCATAGAAAGTGCATGACTACCTTATAACTAAGAGTGCCAAGATAGAAATGCATCACTCATTCTTGGAAATATTGAAGCATTCACTCGCAGCAAAGTGCAACTGGTCGCTGTTCAGACTGAAAGGTAAGAGCTCTTAATAAGATATCATAAGACATCATCAACTGTTTACACTGACCTAAAGTTAGGCAGATCTTGAGGGTAGTGTGCATGAGCGATTGACATATGCTGTTTCTTCCCCAATTACAAATTAGTACATACCAATAGTTATAGATAGAACAACAAATTATATCTATTAAATTATCATTTTTTATTGTTCATTGGGCCAGAGAATAACCAGATGATAGTACATTTCCCAAGCCATCTAAAATTAGTTGAGTTCTACATCTTAACCAAGAACAGGGTTTTGGGGATGATTACAACAGTATGTTTAGTCATAGGGTCAAAGGCAGTTGCGATGGCAGACCCACTTATTAGTTATTATTATTATTATTAATCAAGTTTAACGTCCTATAGAGCCGTTGGCTATGACAGACACATGTTCCTAGGCTAGACCCACTTATGGGAGCTTCCTAACTATATAGACCCTCGCCTCGTATTAAGCGAGACTCTATAAGATATTCCGATTGAGCGAGAAGCCTCGTTCCTCGCTATGAAGCGGCGTTATTCCCGGAATTATTTGGTATTTGCTCAGGTGACAACCCTGCACCCACTGCGGCACCAAAATTGTGTGACCATTTTCCAACGTCAGCCGTGAACTAAAAGAACTAAAATCAGGGTCCATCCGTTTGGGTCGTAAATGTTTGAGACTTCCAACCAATCGATTTGACTAGCCTGTTTACCCACTCGTCAAGCTGATTACCCAACGCGCAAACTTTTGCTTCGGCTCACGGGCAAATTCCTCCTATTCCTCGGCAATGAGTTAAGCATGCGAAACAAATCACGATCTTGAGAAGCTTGTTGGTAAGAATAAACGAAATCAAGGCTTGTTCGGGAAGACGCAAGTAAGAGAGCAGAACATGGAGTATCGCGCTTAATACGATATCCGAATAGGAAGTTCTAAGACTCACACATCCTAGTAGAGCTACATCGCTCACTATCGTGCAGTATTATAGCTCCTAGGGATTTTCGCGCCTGTTGTGTTGTGGTTTTAAATGGTGATCTTTTATTATATCCAACTTGTCCATACTTAGATTTGCCTTGTGGAAAGATAACCAGGAGTGTGTTTAAAGTATTGTGAATCAAGTTTGGGGAAAAGGTATCAGTAGGCTTTGGTACCGTCGCTGCACCAAGTTAGGGCTATTTAAGTCATGTGCCATGTTGGGGTAACTGTCATGGAAGAGAATGTATTCAAAAGGGAAGTAAATTGAGTATAGCCCCTAAAGATCTTACTAAAAGTACGTTCACTATTGCCGTAGTTAAACATTTCCCTCCCTCCGAGACAGGACAAAAAGCCTGACCTTTGAGGTTTGAAATGAGAAATCGAAGACCACAAGGGCAAAAACATGCCACCATACTCGGGGATATTTTCACACCTTAGGTATGGAACGGAGAGACTGTTGATGATACTCGACCTTACTAATACTGTATAGAGTCTGGCTGTTGCAGAAATGACAAACAGGCTGAGAGACCGTACAAAGTAAGGCTACCTGTACTATATCAATTTATGAACGGAGCAGCTACCGAAACAATTACCAACCATGCGAGTTACATCAATGCAATACTGACTTTTGACTTATTGCTACACATCCTTCCATATCTACCTTTAACTCAATCCCCTTGTCCTTGTCCATTGCCTTTTACTAATCCCAGAAACAGATTATGATCCCACGCGAAAGAACCATACAGTACATATTACTACCAGAAAGAGCAACACCACGCTGTACAGTGTCTCAAGTAATATCCCGATTGCCCGTCATCGTGTAACGAAGGCGGCGGGAGCCGGTCTTGCAGGCATATCGACTTGGTATGCGTTTGTGCCAGAGAATCCTATCTCAATCAGATATGCTGTTATGATTTGCCATGAAGCGACTCACTGGACATATAGTGATACTCGAAAAGCCCTTCTTCCAACTGTATTTCGGCACTTTCTGCGCTTGCCTGGCTACCTTTCGGTATAGTTGCATGTCGAGCTTTATCGGGATCTAAAATGCATATGTACCATGTTAGAAGACGGAAGAAAGAATGGAACAATCTCAAGAGCTTACGATTCCGAGACAGGCGACGTTTGAGCCACTTTGGCTGGCATTTCCCCAGCGATAAGATGAAGATCGGGACACCAAAGATAACTGCCAGAGAGCCGAAAACAATGTAAGGAATAGTATCAGTTGAAAGAGCCATGGTAGAGACAATCCAAAAGTGAGAAGGGTACTTGAAGTGAAAACGAAAGCTGAGTGAAAATGCAAATAAGACGAGAGAGGATTGGGTATCAAGCCCTTATAAACATCTCTCAAGCCATATAACTTGTCCGTATAATGATAGGTAAAAAATAAAACTTAATCCATAGTACAGTGAGTAGATTCGTGTCGATCTATCCCGAAACTGAAGTGTTGAGAGGAATTGATGAATGTAGAGTGCCTGGTTGTCAAGCCACCGGAGGTTCTTCAGTGGTAAGATGATTGATAGGCTGAGGCCTAGGTCATCTGAACATTATTGAAAAGGAAGATCCATAGAATTACAAATGTTCCAAAATATCGAAAGTTTCCAAGGCTGTTGTGGACACCGAACAGGCATTGGCATGCGGATGCCCTGGCCAACAGTTTTGCATAAACCAGGATGTATTTGGCAACAGAAAGAAACAGTGATATGATGTGCGATGCGCTCAATCCCTTCGTTTCAGAAGCTACACCGCCAAATAAGCCATCAATGGCATTGATAGAGACAATCAGGCTTCTAGGATGACCCTATCGGCAAGTGTATTTTGGGAATAAGGGAATACAAGGGGATACAAGGCGATACAATGACACCTGCAACTTTTACCTCATTGAAGAATACTAGTGGTAATAATCCTGAATAGAGATACTTCTAAAAAGAATTAAAAATTAAAAAAACAGCAACAACTATAGTGTGCGTGCTCACTATGTACTTTTAATGCCATGATCTGAGCGTAGTTTGGCTTGTCGCTCAGTCTGTTGCGTGCCTCACAACCTCTACCTATCTTTCGCTCCCACTCTGTTATATGTGTTTGTAATTTTAATTTTCTCTTGTTTTAATTGGTGAATGTGATGGGGAAAATTATGATTCAGTCTCATGATGAGTTATCCTTCCGGAGAGCTTCGGCGAGAGATTAAACATCTCTCTAAAGTCAAGGATGTCATCCACCTCGATTGACAGATCAAGTTTATTGTTTAGATGAACCGTATGTGTACAAGGTAAAAGCTAAAGCTTCACGGTCCCACATCAGTATATTTACCTTTTAATAAGTCGCCATAGTGTTGGCGATCCAGGTGCTTGCATCCTAGAGTTGAAGTAAAGTACCCGTCATTAAAATGCGATGTAAAAAAATATAATGCAATGCAATGTAATATTCGGACTGAATAAGGTTATGAGGCGAGGTTAGATTACACCGGCAAATAAGTACTTAATGCCTGCACGGAATGTCGAAGTCTAGGGGGTGTCCACTGAGGAGATCAAGATACGCCTCCACTTCCACTTCCCAACCAGTGATTTCTTTGTGCTCTTTCTCTTTGTGTCCCTTTTTGGTTTCTATTTTCATCTCCTCTCACTTCTTTCTCCTTTTCTCAAGGGCGAATTGGCTACGAGGTACTTACGGTCGAGAACTGTCTGGCGAAGGCTTTCGACGCATATATAACCTAAGTGGGTTAGACGATAAGCCTCCCTACTGTGCGTAACTTAATTCCATTACTCACTCCATATCCCCTGTATCCTATGGTATTTCTAGCTGCTACGTATGATATCTTGATCGTCGGTGGACCAGTAGCTTTCCGTCCATGATCGTCACCTCCCTAGCAGTTGCTGGACAGATACTCTGCCACACACTAGCAGGGACGTACTATTACCAAACTTCTTCTATCCTGAGGTTTCTTGACAACGGTTAGTTTTGCACAATATCCGATATCACATATTGCCAAACGTGCCTTTCTCTAGAATAACAGTCACTGCAACCAAATACTGTTGGTATAAACATCTTCCTCGTCATCCGGGCTTGGCTCACTGCCATGGGAAGATACCGACTCTGTAGGATCCGGTTGCCTAAGGCTGTCTGTAGCTTTGTCTGTCCAGTGTCCAGCTGGAAAACACATTATTCGGGAGTGATCTAGCGGTGAATCTTCACGGCGTTAAGACTTTCCGGTATAGTGAGTGGAGATTTGAGTATCATGCTATCGTTAAAAAAAATAAAAAATAAAAAAAGGTTACTTAGGGCACTGCCCTCAGCTGCTGCGGCCAGCTAACTAGGGGAAATAAACTATCGTACGGGGATGGCCCTCAGGATACTCCACTCCTTCCGTACTAGGATAACATTCTAACCGAAGCATACTACGCCATCTCCACCGATACATCCCAATTCACGTGGCAACATGCTACTACTGATAGGTATGTGCGTAGTTGTAGTACATGCAACGGGCCAGTGATATGAATTGTTGGGAGCGGCACGCTCCGCCCGATGAGAGAAAAAAAATATCAAAGTACCCCATACTAATAATGGAGTCACTGTTGATGGGTTACTGTTGGTTCTTACTATTCTGACTGATTCTGACTGATTCTGACTGATTCTGACTGATTCTTACTGATTCTTACTGATTCTTACTGATTCTTACTGATTCTTACTGATTCTTACTGATTCCAACTGATTCTGACTGATCCCTGAAGATTCCTACAGATCCCTACCTTTTTCGACCTTTCTCTACTAATGTCCAATATTTTTATTGCTCTTTGTTACTCCCCGTTAGTGGTTTCTATTATGTTGAACGCCAACACTATCAGGGGGGCATTATTGCTTCATACAGTGATAAAGCCCGCTACAGGTACATTTACGTATATAATCAAACCGGCGCAAGTAAATGGACATCTACCTGCTTGGGGGGGGTCAAACTTGACCAAATTGCTTCCAACTGAAGGCCTTATTAAATGCAGTGACTGTCTTCAAAGATGGTTAGGGGTCAACCCGACGAATTAAAATTTACCTGGAGTTGAGGCTCTGTTGCCTAGAAGGATGCGAGAATACTTGGGAAGAAAATCAATAAAATAAAAATTCCGCAGGAGAGAAGAAAATGAAAATCAAATCATGAATATTATAATGAAATCTCCGGATCTGTAAAACTTGTGTCTTCGACTCCGCTAAGTTCCGAAAACACCTGCACCATCTTGGCTACTCTCCTACCTGATGTTTTACAGCCCGTGATGGATTGACATCCGTTGTAAGCTGGGATCGTCTTCTATGCTTGATTTTACGTCCTTTGGGGACCAGTGTTGGCGTATTCGTATACACTGCCACTACTGGAATGTTGCCCCCCCCTCGAAGCGAGAATTAAAAAAATGAATATTGGAGGGATCAAAGCACCGAAGCCCGTGTTTATTCCAGAGAATTTGCGACGTCGGTGTAAAAGAAGGTATTGGAATAATTCTGGAGCCAGAAACCAAAATTGGGTCCCTTGATACAAACGAACAGCCAACGTTTAACAACCAAATAGAGGCAGGTCTCGATATGTCCGACGCCAAAATACCCGGCCGAAAACCAAAAAGCCTGATGGTTGTCCTGAGTCATGATTTGGATGTTGAGCAATTCCGTTTACCGGAGAAGCAAAACAGAAGAACGATCTAATTTAGCGAAGGGGCAGGATCCCTGACGAGGGATTGCACTGCACAAAACGAAGCTTGATTTACTAATCTAGCCCCCAGAATGGGCTTTGAACATGGACTCGCGAATCTCAAGCGATGAAAGATCATCCATTCATTCACCCCATACCTTCAGGCCTCTTTCAATTATGACTTTTGGTCGTAAAGCATGAGATATAGCGCAACACAAGTAAATACTAAGAACAAATAAGTATATGACAGGCGTACATTTCATCGGATGAGGATAGGAAGGAGCCATTTTAATAAATTATATTGCACTTTATTTACTCTGTAGTCTATCTTTCTGTTTCTTTTTGTCTCCTTCTCGGCCCTGGGGACCGGGTCGCTTCACTCAGCCACAGTTTTCTTTTTGGATCAAACGAAAGAAAAAAATAAAATAGAAATAGAAATAAAACCTCAAGAGACGTATGCGAGGAATTTTGTTGATCAAGAAAAGACCTTAAAGGACGTCTAAACTAGTGTCCCCGCTTCCTGGACGGTTCTCGAGCAACCAACTTTGGCCACGGTAGGCCATCGACATCAATTAAGTTCATGGCTTATGCGAGTGCAGAATGTAATATGAGCAACTAGTACGGAGAATATCACTGCTTTGTTATGTCCGGAAGACTTTGTCCGTCGACCCTTTCCCTCACCCCTGCCATTAACAGTACGGACTATTCCGGACCTCACTCAGTACAAGCGATTAGCCAGAAGAATCTGGTTTCAGTTAGTCGAGTCAAACCTTGTGCGCCGAACCCTGACTTAATCTCTCTCGCCTTGGGAACCACGGTCTGGGTATGGAAATTTTGATTAGGTACAAACGGTAAAATACATGTACGACGAACTACTGCATTTAATTTTAAGCGTTCTTGTTGATATGGTGAGTGTCAGCCGTGAGGATATAGGTGGCATCGACAGTAATAGCGGGTCCATCGACAATCGGAACGGACACTGTTTTTCCGATTGTTGATTCCACAATTAAAATGGTTGTCAACAACTTCTATATAAACAATACACCCGCTTTCAAAACATAAAATAGCTTTCTTCCAAAATTTAAAACGAAAATCTTTAATCACTTGTAAAGTACTTAATTGGAGTACATCTTTTTAAAATGGCTTCTGCTCCTCATCACCCTAATGAAGAGACTGATTTTGTTGATTTTATCTTGTCCGATGAAGAGTGTCAAGGGGAGGAACTAGACGCCGGAATAGAAGATCAGGTATTAAGTGCCTGTTAAGTACTTGTTAAGTGCTTGCTAATTAGTTACAGACTGTTTTAACCTACCTCACCGCAACAAAAAGGGCACCAGTGAAGACACAGTATATTGAATATACTCATGATCTACCAGAGTACCCACAGAGCGATGAGCATGGATTTTCATACATTATTTATGTTCCTGATCGATCCAAATTAACAGTGGATCAAGCAATTGACAGTGTAAGTTTAAGCACTTAATAAGCACTTAAATCCTATTGTTAACTGTATACCTCAAAAAGTAAGATACTGTGTTAATATATATTTTAACCACATAATTGTAAATTTGATCATTATGTGTATTATATAACCCAACTTTTTATTTTAAATATCGAAGTAAATGCACTTAATAAAGAATTTTAAGTCCCTTTTTAGCTATTTATTCCAAATTATTATACTGGATGCACATTTTCAAGTTATTATAGCATCTTACAAGCACTTGTTAGGTGCTTCGAAAATACTTGGAAAGGATGCTGATTTTCATAAAGTGAAATTTGTTTTCAATACCATGAAATAAAAAATGCTTTGGTGTGTTGACTTAACAGTGCGCAGACCTTCCACCACAATTAGAATGAATAAAGTTTCTCCTTCCGATTGTCGATGGACCGTCGACGCGAGCTATTACCTGTCAGCCGTTGCACAGTACAAAGTACAAAGTAGGGGCGGCACCTTCTCTTAGGTATCCCCGCAGCCGAAACACCAAAACTTGGTGCTGTGGGACTTTCACCATCCTCTTTCAGCTATCTCGCGCCCGATGAACGACTGCAGACAATTTCTCTTAGCAAAGGTGCCTTGCCGAATATGGTAACTTGCAGATATTAATTTCTCATCCTCAGCCTATCCCACAGGGTCGTCGAGATCCCACCAACCGTTGCTCAGGACGACCCAGGCAGCCTTACACCCAGGGTCCACCCCTCATTTCGCGGAGTCGGGGCAGTGATGAGGCACACATCTAGTTTCAGTGGCATGAGCCGAATGAATGAATAGGCACGTAATAAAAATAACCCTTCGTCAATCCGATTGGCGTATTGTAATAGTTTGTGTTGATATACCTTTTTTTCTCTCTCTTTTGTCTGGTTAGCTCGACGTTCCTCGTTGTAACCCTATTCTTGAAATGATTAGGAGTCATTTTCTGATAAGATATTTCGAGCATCTGCAATGCTTTCCACAGCCCCAAAGAAAAGATAAAGATTAATTTTGTAATGCGGATAAAGGCATTGCTGAGAGAGACTTTTTCTTCTTTTTTTCTCGTAGAGTTATAGTAGAACTACATCGATACAAAGGCATGATAATAGCCATAGACTGAACACCAACGGAAGGCCTCTCTGATCCAACAACGATCGCCCGAGCATCCTGCATGAATAGAGACGGTATGTTTTGAATCGACAAAGTACCAAAGTGCCGCAAAAGTACCTGGCCCCTATTCGGCACTCTTGGATAAGCAGATTAATGAATAATGTTGAATGAAGACAATACATACACTGCTGCGAGCTATTTACAAGGTAGTGCGTTCTAGCTTGTGGAGGCTCAGACTGGGTCACGGTTTCGGAGATCTATCATGTAGGCACTTCTGCTACGGCATCGGGTCCGCATTACACGGAGACTTGGCCAAATTCCCATTGTCTTGTGTATGTGGGACGGGACCACTCAATTGAATGGTCGGTTAGACATAGTATCTGATGATAGGATAGCGGTTCGTGGCGGTCAAAGAATCTTAGTTAGCTCATTCCTCCTAACGCAGGGGGAGTAAGCACTACAAATCTATGAATCATAGCCGTGGCCGAGAAGGGTTAATGAAGGATGCCCGATGTAGTATTCGAGTGGCTTTCGAAGGATTTGTTTCCACGTGGCAATAGACTTTGTCGAACAAAAGAGAAAGAAAAAAAATAATAACTCTCATCCTTCTCTCGGAATTTAGGGGGATAAGACCCTTCCAGCTGTCGATCGATTAGGCCAAGACTGGTTCTTCCAGGATGAGTAACTTCTAGAAAGAACAAAATCGGCGTTGTGGTCAACTATTGAACAGCCGACCGGATTAGTATTCATGTTTAGAAAATAGTGGAGCCCATAGGACACGTTTCTAGAGTTCTGCATAGGATTTAGAAATGCACGACCGAACAAGATTCATGCAGGAACATAGCACTGCTGTCTGTGGCTCAGGGGTTATTCAGAAAGCATAGGGTAAGAAAGAAGTATACGTCCTAAAAACTCTGCTACTCTTCAATACCTACACTAGGATGATTTTAGAGTACACTTTGACAGACCCGTGATTACTTGGGCTATATTCTACATGAACTAAGCTGTCTACTAAGCGAACTATATGATGAGGGAACCCTAACTGCTGCTCCATCCACATCCAAATTAAGATAAGATAAGAAACACATATAGCAGGAGTTTGTCCCACCATGTAACCTCGCTTGGCGCCCCTCGCTGGTTGGCTAACAGAAACACAATAACGTGACCTCTTCTGCTATATCTTACTGGTGGGCGTCTGACCCCTCCCTCCCATCACCGATCAAGCGTCCGTCCCACGTTGCTGTAGGCATCATCCTGGACCGTTTCCCCGTGTGTGCTACCTGCTGGGATGGTTGACTAACCTCGCTGCGGAGGGACGCTTCGAAGAAGGAGAGACAAGGGAGGGAGAGGGGAGAAGACAGAAAAAGGAGATAATACAGGCAATATGCGCAGCACCTTCACCACCTACCATGTACGCTGTGTGTGTGTGTTGTGAATATATATATCCCGGTGTGACGGTCGGTCCCATCGACTGCTTTAATATGGTCTTTTTCCTGGCCCGTCCTATAAAATCTCCATGACTTGAGACAGCTACACTAGATGTCACTACTACATGTCCTATGCGCCTTTTTCCCAGGGCTGGTCCAGGACCTGCTCCTTCTGCGGTTCCACCCTTTTATTTACTTATTTACAGAGCAAGATGGCTGGTGCTGCGGCCAGAGGCGTTCCCAACTACCGCGCCTACCACCCTTTGATGATCTTTTAGGGCCCCTGCTGCAGCGGTATGAAGGTCAGCTCTCCCGCATGAGTCGTTGACTGAACAACCTCTTCGCTTTTTCCGCAATCGGGTCCACCGGCCACTTCGTACCGTTTCAGGGACTCTCGAATGTTGTCCTGGAGGGACGTGTCTACCACCGCCTGCTGGACGTGGCCGACAAGGGTCATAGCATGCAATGGTTCCTGTATGATGAGGCGGCACGGGCTGAGCGAGCCCGGGAGCAGTCTGTGGCGGAAGATGCTGTGAACGCAGTACGCCAGTACCTGGAACAAGTAAGTCCCTATGTTCTCGCTCTGCACCACGCCGTGAACCAGGTGCGTGACGAGGCCATGCCGCTGGCCTTGGAACTCTCCGTGCCACCAGCAGGTGGTGAGATTGCTACTATTATTAACACCGACAGTCTCCGCCACGTGGACCCTCGCAAAGTTGTTTTTTTCCGCCGAGGGGGCTTGTAACCGCGCTTTGTCCCTGTCCTGTCCTGTCTATACGAACCGTTTCAGTATCTGCTGCTCTTCCCCCATGGCACACGCGGATGGGGCTATATTAATGAGTTCGACAAGTCCCTGCCCTGCACGCAGATCCAGTGGTATCGCCATCTCTTGCTCACTGAGCCGCACTTCCAGATCCTTGGCCGCCTTGCTTGCGAGTACGTGGTTGATATGTTTTCCAGGACAGAGGAGCAGCGTTTATACTACCTACAGCAGGGACGCCGCACCCAAGCAGCTTCTATGGATGAGACCGCTGACCCATCGAATCTTGATCTTTTCCAGAACAAGATCCCCGCAGACTTTATGGGCTCCCGCGCCTGGGCCTCCGACCAGGTAACTGACTCTCTGGTAATCGCAAGGCAGCTAGGAAAGCCATCCATCTAGTTAACTATAACAACCAACCCACAGTGGCTGGAGATCCGGTCGGCGCTCCGACCGAGCCAGGATGTTACTGACGTACCAACTATTGTCTGCCGCGCCTTCCGGGCGCGACTGGGAATCCTGAAGGCCTTCCTACGTAAGCGATTCGGTGGGCTGGTATATGAGATCAGTGTTGTCGAGTTCCAAAAGCGAGATCTCCCACACGCCCATATTTTACTGAAGTTTAAACAGGAGCCACCGCTATCAGCGCTTGATACTATTATATCCGCGGAGCTGCCCGACATAGACTGGGAACCAGATCTTTACCGTCAGGTAAGTCGCTTCCACATGCACTCGCAGAACCACCTGGCCCGTCCAGGATCGCGCTGTAACCACAACGGCCGGTGTATCTGGCTACCCGCAGCCTGTTACCCCCCACACGCACGTGGACGACCTGGGACGCGTGCACTACCGCTGCCGCAAGACCGGGAGCTGCTGGGTGACACCGCATATACCCGCGCTTCTTAAGCTGTTGGACTGCCATATCTATGTAGATATCTGCTCAACTGTACTTATCTTCCTATATCTGTATAATTACCTTTTTAAGGGCCCTGGCAGCACCAGATTCACCCTTCACAACACAGCAGATCTTGGGGGTGAATAAAACATTATTAATGAGTATAAGGACTATATAAGCGCACGCTATTTATCTGCCACTGAGGCCGTCTACTGCATCTTTAACTTTGAAACGGTGTATAAAAATCCTAGTGTTCGCTGTCTTCCGGTTCACCTGGAAGGACATAACTTGCACAGGATGCGCCCTCCAACCGCGCCGGGATTCTCCACGATGAGTGATCTGCTATGGTACTTCCAGCGTCCGAATACGGAGATGTCCCAGTCACTAACATATATAGAATTCTTCAGCCGCTACTACCTTGAGACCTTACCGCTCAGCGACCCGCTTAATAAAGGCCAGATCCTGATGACCCACGTGGACACAAACCAAGGGCTGCGCCAGAAGGTGATACAGCAAACATGTAACTGGCGATATTGTTACCCGAATACAGACTATTCCCATGCACTACAAGAAACAGTTTTACCTACGAGCGCTGCTACAGGTACGGCCCGCGTCAAGCTTTCAAGATGTCCGTACTATCCACGGCCACTGCTATAAATGTTTCCGAAGACCAATTACATCCGCGTATTAAAACCAAGTCACCAAACTAGAGCCACTATATAAGTCATCGTTGTTGGCGTGGATGTCAGCGGCTGTGGTGGTGGACAACCTACAGCAAGTCCAACACTGCTAGGATAGCATGAGAGTAGATTTTTTAAAAATAAAATAAGCTATTAACAGGTTTGATCATAAGGTGCTTAGCATGCTATACTTTAAGTGTTAGCAATATTCTCAAAAGAGTAAAGATACTTACCTCTTTACCCATCTATTAGGGCAACTCTTTGTACATATAAATTTTTCAACAAATCCTACTAATCAAACCCAAGTCTGAATATAGTTCCCTAGCGCTTGCTCTAGGTAGGATAGTGGAAGTTGTCATAAGAACAATTGCGAGCTTTATTCTGGAGCCTGGTAGTATTACTTGATCCGTGAGATTATGTTTGACTGAGAGTAAGAAAGGAATTTGATTTAATATTATTTAAATCAACGTGCGTGAATATATAGATTACGCAATTTCGTAAAAAGTAGATAAAACATTTATGCCTGACTATACTAGAAAGTTATAGAAAACTTAAACTATAATTCTATTTCAACTTAACAAAGTTAAGATATAATGTTCTGCAGCTGCGCTGAGCATATTCGTGGCGGGTATTGTAGATATCGTCAGTTATTTCATTTATTCTGATCTCTCGCTTGTTCATCTAATGTAGAGACACAGATTATCTAGGATTCTAAGTGGGTCTAAGTAACATGCTAACATATCTTATTATTGATTGTACGATTGGTTCGCAGTAGCTGGGCTATTGTATTATTAATGGGCAGTCTCGCAATAACTGTGAGTTATGTAGGCAATCTTTTTTGGAAGCTTGAATGAAACCCATCCCACTTCTTCTGTGCTTATACTAATATATTCACACCGTGCATTCGTGCGACCTGCATTTCATAGTGATAACACTATCTAAAATGGCTGCCTTCAATGCCAGGCGGCGGAGTAATACAAGGCCAACCGAAAAATCAATACGCCACAAAAGGGATCACCGCAAGGCTAGCTTGGTGAACAAAGAATACGACTATAGCAAGATGTGTGGAGCAGGTGTCTGTTTAGTCATACATATCAGACGGACGGGTGAAATATTTACCTTTCCACAGACACTTCAGGGGTTTGGGCTTTTCTAGGCTTGTAACTGGTATAATTTCCATGAATCATATTCTGGTCTCTGACCCCTGTAAAAATCGCACTATCCAAACCTCAAGTCAAATAGCTGACAGGTATCTCGAAGGAGGAACAACTGCTCTGGGTAGCAACTTAATAATCTAAGTAGCCCGAGGTTGGCGATCTGTTGGATTCAACACAAAATAATGTCAACTATCATATTTGCCTTTCCATACCAGTGCCCCTTTCCGGCATACCTCGCACAACGAGGAACCTTGCAATCACAAACTCGTCCGGGTTTGGCTACATAACTCGGACTAAGCTCGATGAGCTTAGAGGCTGGAGCCAGGATGTCCCCTACTTCAACCAAATCTATGGACCAGATCTCTCATATCATTGAGCATCCTGTTAGCTTTTGTAAGTACAGTGTCTGCCAACAGACTCGGTGGTAACGCTTACTGCTCTCTAAGCGTATGATTCTCCGTAAAGAGAGCAGAGACATGGGTGTTGAATCTCCTAACAGAGCGTCAGCTTCCAATGATTGTTCTGAACCCGGCTAGTCGCATACTCACAGTTTGTAAAGATCCAGGCGACCATTGTAATCTTCTTCGGGCGGGGATATCTGGATATAGGAGTGATACGCTGCCAGGTATTCATCACCAAATCGGTTGCAGATAGGCCGCCACTGGCCAAATTCATCTATATGTTCCCTAACATGTCAGCATAAACACCATTTGACTGTTAACCCAGTGTTACAACTTACATTCATTATGTGCGTAGAAGCAGCAGGCGTCAAACACGAGAGATTCACCTGTTTCCACGTCCAGCCCGGAGTTGGCATACCAAAGATCTCCGTGAACAAGTGAGGGCTTCACACTGCGACCGTCGGTCTCGAGGGGACGCAGTAGGCGAGGTATAACCTTGTCAAAAATGATCGAGACTAGATTATCCAGTTCTGGGTGCGGTCCCTTAGCCTTCACCTCAAGTTCAAGGGCCATTCTCATGCTTTTTGCGAAGAAATCCTCCCAACTTTCTTCCCAGTCATTCATTTGAGGTAAATTGCCGCTGTATGTGGTCATGTGGAAGCCAAATTTGCCGGTCGGTGATATACTTTTCTGGTGGAGAGTTGCAAGGCGAGCGGCAAATTTGTGCGGGTCTGGCATCTCCTCTGTCATCTCTCGATACTCGCATAGAAGGAAATGCATGTCTGGTATGTTATTGTAAGTCCCCCACGCTATTGGCTTTGGTACGAAGTCCGGCAACAGAGTATATATAGCTTTCATTGACTCGAACTCCCCATGAACCATGTCCCTGCCTCGTTCTTTGGGCACAGCCTTGATAAAGAATGAGAGTGGCGTTGCATCGGCTAATTCGACATTTATGCGGCCTGTGTGACCCCAGAAACTGATGCCATGGTTTTCAGTAGATACAACATGGCATCCTTTCGGTAATTCTTGTCGAGACTCAGTAATGGACATGCCTTAAGGCACTGAGACTTACCGGCAACAATGTTCGGGTCAACCGTTCCCTCCCTATCGAAATCCAAAATACGGTCATTGGTGGATTCCATGACATTGACGCGTTGAGCTTGCACTTCGACTAAAGCTCAGTTCCGATACGGAAGTGCTTCGAGTTGATATACCTAACAGGAACGAAAAGGAAAGAGGCAAATGAGGGGATTTTCTTATTGCGGTGGGGCCACGGCGGTCCTTAAGATAGTGGAGTAATGTACGAAGATGCTGGGAATATCGTAAGCGCCGCCTGGAGGGCACAAGCCCCTTGGCATTGTAGACAGTTTTGGCTTTCTAAATATACCGACCGCTTAGCCACCAGCACTAAAGGATAGAAGAATATATACTTGAGCAACGATGGGCTTTGCTCTCTTGTCTTGTGGACACCTTATGTACAGACTGCCTGATTTCCCACACTTGGAGAGAAGAATCAAACGAAAGTCGACACTGGTGTACTTGCATACAGTAATGACGCCAAGCCGTTAATATCGATGTGAAGCCTTGTCAATTCTTATTTGACGACTCTTTTCTCCGAGTGTTGTGCCCCGCAGTAGAGACCTCTAAAATACGATCTTCCACCCCCTCCACAAACCTGACCTGGACACCCGCATCCTCCAGTGCCTTTCTCCCTGTGTTTTGGGCAATGAATACATCTGGCTCCTTAATCCCCACGTACACGACCCTAATTGCGTCTGCAAGTCTCAATATCCGTTCCACGCAAGTTCTATTACCGCTTAACCTCTTGCTGCATGGTTCCATGGTAGTGTAAAGAACTGTATTCTTGGGTAACACTTTACCAAGTTGCTCTTCCGGTAAATTGTGCTTTTCAGCAACTTTGATGAAGCAGCATTGTTCCGCATGTGTGTTGCCTGGATCTCCAGGCCTATCTCCAAGCAGTTCCATCGAATACCCGGTTGACAAAATCTCATTCTGATCGGCATCGACTAGAACTGCGCCCACGCAATACTTCGTAGGTGCTGGAGGGGAGAGACGAGCTTGTTCGAGGGCATATTCCATATATCCTTTGTGGTCTCCGGCTGCGATGCTCGGGTGACAGGGTGCGAATGTCCTCGTATGGCTAGACATGATGAAGACGAGTTATCTCAGGACTAATTATTATGTTCGGGTGATTTAAGAGTAATATGTGCTAGAGCCCGTGAAAGAGAAGCACGCTGAATGGCTTTAGCATTATGGCGAGGGGGAAAGGGGCAACTTGACATTCGCTAATTTGTGGGACAATTTGCTTTGTAACCTGCACGCGCTCTGGCCATGGTGGCCCCGGTCCGGGCCGCTTTTCCTGCCATTTTGGGCAGCAGCGCTAAGCAGGGCCAATAGAACTACCCATGATGCAGTGAGCGGGGCAAGCTATGTCGGACTAAGGTACTGTCTGTCACGTCATCCCAACATTACCCATAGGGTCAATTGCTGATAGGGTGCATAGAGGGCAGTCAACAGACTAGTACTGTTGTCTCTCTTGACGCCTTCCTGTTTAAATCTGATCCTGGTGCCCTGACGACCGAATCCGGTTAGTCCATACATGTCGCATATGATAAAACTCCATGCGGCCACGAGCCCACGGCTGATACTATCTCCGCACCTGGCGGAGTATCGAATATTCTTTCCACGAAGTGATTCTTTAGCATATACCTTATACGCAGACCTGAGCCTTGTAAATTTTGAGAGAGAGAATGTCGAGACAAAATGGTAAGGTTACGAGACAATATCTACGATAGGCGGCAGTGATTCTATCTTGATGTGCTTCGCTAACATCCCCTGGCGTTTCACAGTCTATTAAAAGCTTAATGTGTGAGGATATGGAACAGTCTTCGGCCACTCAGCGCAGCGTATTCAGATCGGTTGGCGAGCATTTCTCGAGAACAACTCCTGTCAATGATGTTCATATAGGCGATTTGAAGGGCAATCTTGGGTTGAACCTGCTTCATTCACCCTTACACACGCTCACCGAATTTGTCTTCGTGCACGGCCTCGGTGGCGGTTCCAGGAAAACATGGAGCAAGTCAAGCTCCATATCACACTATTGGCCCCAATCGTGGCTTCCAGAAGATCCAGCATTTAAGCACGTTCGAGTACATAGTTTCGGGTACAATTCTGACTGGGTCAAAGGGAAGGACAACTGTCTGAACATTCATCATTTTGCTAAGTCATTACTCGGGGAGCTCAGTACGTCTCCGTCGCTAAGTGGCGCCGACACGCCAATAGTTTTTATTGGGCACAGCATGGGTGGATTGGTTATCAAGAAGGCGTATCTCTTAGCAAGACAAGATGCCTCTTACGACTTTCTGGTGAAACGAGTTCACACAATGTATTTCTTCGCAACGCCTCATAGAGGCTCCGACTCAGCCAAGCTATTGGAGCATATCCTTCAAATTGCCTACTACTCCCGGGCCTATGTCTCAGACCTTAAACGGGGCTCTGAAACTCTACAGTCCATTAATGATGAATTCCGCAAGTATTCGGACAAGATTGAATTTTGGTCATTCTACGAGACCAACAAGCTTACAATGGGTTTCTTTAGCACACTTATTGTTGACCCAGATTCTGCTACGCTTGGATATCGCGAAGAGCAGCAGATTCCACTGGACGCTGACCATCGCTCGATTTGCAAGTTTGAAACACCTCAGGATCCGAATTACATAACAGTCCGGAACGCGCTGGCCTCTACCGTTGACAGGATCTCCAAATCAGGTATGGCACAGGATATATCTCTCTCAGAGACAGCATTTCTAAAAGAGCTTAGCGCTGGATTCGAAGGAAAACAAAATGCGCAGCCAGCTTAAATACCTCAAAGAGTATTTAGGAATTTTTGAAAGTCTGGAAGATGACCTCATTCTTGTTGAAGACGCTCGTATGCCTGGTACCTGCGAATGGCTGGAATCGAGAATAAGTTATGTGGAGTGGAGTACCTTCGAACCTGGGACACCACATATACTCTGGGTCAATGGGAAGCCGGCAGCAGGAAAATCTGTTCTCGCGGGGTATATTATCAACAAATTACGCAGGAAGGGAAACTGCAGCTTTTACTTCTTCAAGTACGGGGATAAATCCAAATCACGTCTAGACAACTGCCTACGGTCACTGGCTTTCCAGATGGCATGTACAGACTATCACGTGCAACAGACGCTCTTGGAAATGTACAAGAATGATATTAAGCTCGACAGCAATGACGAACGCATTACATGGAGAAAGCTCTTCCTCTCTGGTATTTTTCAAGCAAACTTGAAGAGGCATTATTGGGTCATTGATGCTCTAGACGAGAGTGAAAATATAACTTCCTTTTTCGATACCGTGCTCGCCAAGCTGGATTGGTCCATGCCATTACGGATCTTGGTCACAAGCAGGGAAAGCCCTGAGATAGGAAAGCATCTCAGTGGTCTCGGTAGTCATGTCTTTCAATCGGAAAGGATCACAACAGCAGATACCATCATTGACATTAAGCTCCTGGTCGAGGCGAAGGCAAGGTCTTTATTGGTGAAGGATGAAAACGATCGTGCCGTCCTAATGGACAAAATACTTGAAAAGTCTCAAGGATCGTTTCTATGGACTGTTTTAGTCCTCAGTGAGCTCTCGAACTCCTATACTGAGCTTGAAATCAACAAAGTCTTGGAGGACGTCCCGCCGGATATGGAGCTCCTATACAAAAGGTCCCTGGACTTGATGTCGCAAGCAACAAGGGGAAAGCAGCTCGGCAGCGCTATACTCATTTGGGCTACATGCGCGACTAAGCCACTGAAAATGAATGAGCTTGTGTATGCCCTAAAGTTGGATATCGGCGATAGTTTTCCTAAGCTGCAAGAGATTATTGGAGCCGTCTGTGGCCAGCTTGTAACAGTTGACAAGTTTGGCAGCGTACAGTTGATACACGAGACAGTTCGAGAATTTCTCTTAAGAGGCGACTTGGCATCCGAGTTTGCCATCAGCCGAGTGCTGGCTCACACGCGGATTGCTCGGGTTTGCCTCAAATACCTTACCGGAGAAGAAATGAATCCTCCTCGAACCAACAGGCGTAATACTGACGTCTCGGTAGGCGAACGGAGGGCTGGTTTTTCAACGTATGCGTGCGCAGCGTTTTCTTATCACTTGTCGAAAGCTGACCCGCTTGTAAATGATGTCTTTCTTCTACTCAACAAGTTCCTAAGGTCAAACGTCCTGTCATGGATTGAGGTTATTGCACGGTCAAAAGACCTCGCCCTTCTGATTCGCACAGCAAAGTATCTCAAAGTATACCTCAATTCCTGTACTGTGCAGAGATCCCCACTTGGTGGTGAAATGCAAATAATTAGAGGCTGGGCCACTGACCTAGTTCGCATCGCGGCGAAATTTGCTGATGCGCTCATACTCTCACCCTCTTCGATATATTCGCTTATACTGCCATTTTGCCCCAAGGAGTCCACTATATATAAAACTGCGCGCCCAGGGCGAAAACTCTCTGTAGTAGGGCTTTCAAATACGGAGTGGGATGATCGGTTAACATCTATTGAGTTCCGTCAGGTCCAAGCAACCGCCATCTGCTATGGGGACGAATTTTTTGCGGTTGGTTTGAGCACCGGGAGGGTCGCAGTATACCATGCCACATCGTACCAGGAATACAGGTCACTGGATCACGGCGAGGCCGTAAAGTTTTTGCAGATTGGACGCAAACCAGAATTGATCGCATCATGTGGGTTGAAGGCCATCCACCTCTGGGAAATACGCAGTGGTCAACTGGTTCATACATTTCAAACCCCACAACGGTCTGTAGGCCTGACATTCGATAGAGATCTGCTCATAGTAGCGTGTGCCAAGAACTATTTGACATCATGGGATCTGAGCAATGACGGGGCCCGACGTCCAGACAAGCCATGGAATGATTCGGAAGATACGAACGTGAAAACACGTCGCGCACCGTCAGCCATATCAATATCTGTAGGTCACCAAATGCTAGCCGTCGCCTATGCTGGTAAACCAATAACACTCTGGGATCTGCGGGAGAATACATATTATGGGAACTGCGGAAAGAAACTTCTAGATGGCGAAACGAGTACGCATTTGGTTACCGCCCTCATTTTCAACCCCAACGCAGCCATCGAGAGACTTGTCGCTTCTTATCTCGACGGAGACCTTGTACTTCTTGACCCCTTTTCAGACCAAGTCCTAGTAAGCTTTCGTGCGGATTGCCATACTTTAGCAACCAGTCCAGACGGACGTCTAGTAGCAGGCTCGGCCGGGTCAGGAACTATCCAGATCTACGAATTCGACACGCTGACAATGCTTTACCGCGTCCAGTCTTCCAGTTACTACATCAAACAACTGGCCTTCAGTAAAGATAGTCTCCATTTCGCGGATATTAGGGGCTCACAGTGCAATATTTGGGAGCCAATGGCGTTGCTGCGGAATTCGATAAGCGACGATAATAGCGAAAACACGTCAACGTCTGTCGCCGAAGAGGTCGCCATGGATTCAAAAGCCAGGATTAGTGCCATGGTGGCGGATCCTACCGAAGGAGTTGTTTTCTGCAGTAAGGATGATGGTTCTGTTTGCATTTATGACTTGAAGTCAGGGGCCCATCTTCGGACGCTCTACAGCCACAAGTCTGCTGTTAGCATACTTACTTGGTGGCCACAGAGGAATGTCATCATGAGTGTCGATATCTCAAATAGAATCTCTGCGTGGAGCCTGAAGAAGTCGCCACGCGGAGAACTACTTGTTGAGGAGGTGTTGTTTCAGTCTCGTCTCGATTGTGGAAAAGCAATCACTCAAGTCTTACCGAGTGCCGCTGTTGGGAAACTTATATTGTCAACGCGGGAGACGGACCACCTCTGGACAATTAGCGGTCATGAGGATGACGTACGGATGCATAAAGAGCGACCGGGAATCCGGAAATGGTTCCAGCACCAGGAATCATCGCACCACATAATAAGCATTGACGGGACAACGGCTCGTATCTATACCTGGAGTGACTGGTCAGAAGTTGCATCAGTGAAACTCAACATCGATATTACGGGACGACAAATAAAGAACGTTATCCCATATGTATCTCAGAATGGACAGCGTATCCTCATTGAACTGTCAGAGTTGGACGGATCAGCCAACACGTGCGGTCTTTACCTACTTAACGGTCTGCAATATGCCACGGATACTATACGCTCAAATGAGGTCGATTACGAGAAAGCTGATGTTAGCCTCGACGTTGGCACGGCCTCAAAGAGTAGGGAAAGAATCCAAGAGGGAGAGATATTAACACATCTTATTGACAAAAGACTTTCGAGTCTCGAACACAATGTTGCACATATTGTTGGGCTGGATGTATCCAATAGGATTGTTTTCCTTGACAATTACTCCTGGGTTTGTTCTGTTGATCTTGAGGAACCCGAGGACAGTCCCGGATTATACTTAAGACACTTCTTTGTCCCGTACGATTGGTTTTCTGGTACAAGGAACGTGGTTGCTTTGGTCACTCGGCGGGATGTCCTAATCGCACGAAATTCTGACGTTGCGATCGTTAGACCAGGTCTCGAATATACTCAAGATTCCGGTGTGAGATTAGGGGGGACCAAAAAATCGTGTTCCAGTATATTTTAGCCGGAAGCTCAATACATACAAACACTAGAGACATCTTGATGTCCGGAACTGTGTTGTGCATCCGAGAGATGGTACAAATATAGACGAAAAGGGAACAAGGATGGAGAGAAATGTGATGGAGGAAACTGTGAGCGTGTGGACTTTTGTGTTAGAGTGGAACAGTAATTGAGAAGAAGCACTCCTACCACTGGGCCCTTCGTGCATGTCATTGAGAGATTCGCTATTCCACAGCGGAATGTCGATTGCTTTCGAGGCTTACTGCGGCAATGTAATCTACGTCACAGTCTGTGTGCTTTAGGTGTTTTCGAAAAGCACGCAAAGAAGCATTAAAAGATATGGCAGCTTCAGACAGCCAAAACGCCTGATGGATATCACAATGCTTGACAGTCCAAAAGTCAGGATCGTCGACGTCCCAGTACACTACACTCAGTTATTGTTGGGGATTTCATTGTTAATTTTCAACTACGAAGGGTAGCCTCTTGCAAATGGAACAAGGTGTCGGCATCCCGCGTCTATACCCAGCTATTCAAGGTGCTATCGCTACCACTCGGAGACTGCATGCCCGATTGCTTTGGGTTGATGCCCTCTACATTATCTAGGACGGTGTGAAAGCAAGGACTGGGGAGAGCAATATTAGATAATGAAGATAATGGGGCATATTTACGTACGTTCCTGTGTTACGCTTGCTGCGGTCGAAAACCAAGATTTGACTTTGCTGAAGGATTCGAAGAAGATCCTTATGGGACTGTACTTGCAAAATGAGCTTGGGTGATACAGAAAGAATGCTTTCTCCCTGGGCGATACATCAGATATATTGGAATTGCAACGACTTTTTGGGACAGAAACAGAGATACAACAGCTTTCAGCTACGATATCTATCGTCGAGCATCTTATTTCCTTAATTTAATATTCACCTTGCCCAGCGCAATAGGGGGAGAGTCATCACATCATTCCAAAAACATTTCGGAATTCCCCATTTTCTATGCTCCTGGTCTAGCCTTGTTGCAGAGTATTCCGCTGCGAACTTGACATATCCAAGCGATAGGCTCTGGGCAATCGTGACCGGGCGCGTCTGGTCTCGTCGGTTGGCCCAAGCGCATATTTTTGCAGGATATGAAAATACAATCCTGCTAACGGTCTTCTGTGGACTCCACGAGAATACCCGATATCATTGCCGAGCACGAATATTGCTCCGTTATGGTCATGGGCAAGCACTGCTAGTCCTGATTATATCTGTCATCAAAAACCTTCTGACCGTTGAGAGTCACGCATATCTTTTCGAGAAGTATCTCTAGGAGCCAAGATGTCTCAAGGAGCAGATAGAAGAATCTATTTCTGCCTCTTATAGATTCTGGCCAATCGGTTTGGAAGAGGATGTGGACAATGAATCAGATATCTGTCGCTTTGTAGGATATAGAGAAATGAGTGCAAGAATTTTTTTTCTTACCCCTTACATGCTCGGGCTATCGAAGTATGCACTGTCAGGGGTTACTTCTAAATGAGGATAAGTTAGGCCATGGAGTCTGCAAGCGTTGCGGAATTGGATGGGCTTCCCATTCGGTATAACATAATGTCAATTCCTCCCTAACGGCTGCTCGAAGGATAGATGGTGCTGGCAACGATGTGGAGGCAACGGACAATGGTGCTGGTTAGCTCATCAAGGAACCGGGCCCTGGACGTCTTGAACTACTGTTGGGGATTGTCTGCCTGGGGTAGGAGACTCCGATTGTGCTAAAGGGGACTGTAAGGCATGTGGTTGCAGCTGTTGAAATAGCCAGCGCAAGGTGGTATCATCAGATGCCTGCCTATTTGCAAAGAGGCCGCGCTCAGATGCAGAGCCGGCCCCAGGAGGAATCTAGGAATAGTGGAAACATCAGCTAGTGTTCAGCTATTAAATTTCGAGAGATTGATCATCAGACTCAGAAAGGAATGTATGTGTTGTATTAATCACTCAGGAACTTTCAAACCGTGTATAAGCATGCAATCCACAAGAGAATACATGAGAATGTGTCTTAAACGGGTAGCAAATATCTACTTAACATGGCCTCGGTTTCAAGTAGTGCCTCAATCAGCAGTCATTGAAAAATGCGAGATAACTTGCACGGTCTGAAAAACTCCGGCGAAGAAAGTTTGTGTCCTGGTATATTCAAGATTTCATATCTTCAATCCAATTTGACATGTGGTATAACTCATCTTTTGCTGCTCTCGAACCTGAAAGCATTGTGGCTAATGATGCCTAAAAATATTTGAACGACCACCTACAAAAACATCAATACGATAAATTCGGAGGCCACATCTGTCAGAGACACAGGAAATAGCAAGTCCTTGGATGTCTTTGCCAGACTCCAATACTTGCGTGGCAAATATGACGGTAAGTTCACTAAGGATTACGGGGCAACGGTCACGGTAGTACAGCAGAAGACCGGTAACAAGCCCTTATACTGTAGCTTGAGAAGCTTGTATTATAAAGATCACAGTAAAAAGTGCAGTTGACTGTAGGGACATGGCTGGAAAGCTGTTAGAAATTACTGTTGAGGTCCAGTACTGGCGATTTTTGGCCACCCCGTCTCGGAGCGGATGCACAATTGGACAGGCTTTGGAATATTCCCAACACCGACATGTATTTGTTTAGAAAAGACTTCTTCTATAAGTAAAATTTATTAAATAAAAATATCAAATGTCCTATCTTTCCTGTCGCAATCCCGGCCACGTTAGCCACTGAATGTGATACTCCAGCAGATGGATCTCCAAAGGTCATGGAACAGTTTTTGTTCGTGGTAAACTAATACAGTCAGAGTAGTAACAAGTTCTTCAGGAAATAGAGGAAAGAAGAGTTTAACATCAAAGGTCCTTGGTAACCCAAGTAGTTGAACCCTATCTTTACAAACAAACTCTAACGCGCTCATAGCAAACTAGATTAATATATGCATTGATAGCAATAACCTATCGAAAATCAATCGTGAAAGTCCACAGTAGGTACAAGCCATGGCTGCGCTTGTGCTGGTCGTACAGACAGGACAGGGTAAGTGATAAGTCCATGGGGGTTTAAGTCAGAAACAAGGTGTGTCGGCCTGTATCATTTTGACAGGCTAGCTCTATCACCTTCGAGTCCTTCTAGGTGGTCAGTTTTACCGATAAGCGTCAAGTGATATGAAGCCTAGTGCACCCAAAACCCAAGAAAAAAACAAGAGCTCACATCATAGGATATCAGAAGCTCGCCTCTGGACGACTCCCACTCTAGGCGACTGAAAGTGCCATTTTCTGGACATTGGCCATACCACTGTAGCTGCCATCCATTCACGTTCTTAATCTGAATAGCGGTAAAGCACCCACTAAGAGCCGTTCCTGACCTAAGAGACGGTTAAGCATATTATCGCTCTACTAGTGGCGATCTATTTGTCTTCTCTTTTCCTTCTTCAGCTTAGTTTTCTAGTACGAACCTACGAATTGGATTCATTCTTCTTCATTGAGGCCATCACACCTTTCAGCTTTATCTGGTGTGAGAGATGTTTTTTGTTATGAATAATCTCTAGTCTTCACTTTCAAAGACAGGATTGCAACGGTTGTAAAAAGAAAAGGTATGCTGTTCCTGTGGTTGTCTTTTCTACAACATAGATACTGTCTACGTGGTGTATAACGACCCTACGCTCTTACTGCTAGACAATAGGCTTGACTATTGCGGTCTTGATGGGGTGTTTGGGCTCTTTGCAAAGCCTTTGCTTCATCTATCGAAGTCTAGATTGTTCATCGCTCTGGGTGTCATGCAACAGGCTACTGGCTGGCATTTATGTATATCTGGCGTTGCAATTAGTGTGTCTGCTTTAGATCTTGCACGTCCGGATTTGTTCGGCTGGTCAAGGATGACTGTGAGAGATGGGACGAAGAGGATCGTACATGTGATTGGTTGAGTAGCATTACTTGTCGTTACCGTATCCCGCAAATTAATAACTTTCCGCCAGCCCCTTTCTGCCATATGTGACCGTCCAGGTCAACAATAATACTATAAAGGTAGGCAGTGCGGGAAGATGGTGTGAGCCGCCGCAATACCAGGCACTGTCCAACACAGCCACGTTGACTACCTGTCACCTTACTCCATGTGGATGGACATTGCGGGACGGCTCGTTGATGCCAAACCCCACCCTTCGAGTCTTATGAATGATTCAATTGGGCTGCACGTAAAATCTTGGCCAGGATGAACAGACCCTGACCAGGAGGAGTTCTTCCAGGGATGTGCCCAACGAGCGCCAATTATCTCACAGCTCTAGACGCCAAACAAACAAGGCAGAATCGGACCATTAAAGACCCCCATTGTAGCACTGCCCTCCCGCTGTCGCCTTTGTTCTTTCACTTTTTTTTTAAAAAAAAAAAAGCTTCCCACACAAATCAATCCCACAAAATGGCCGATTCATTAAAAGAGGTAGCAACATTCCATGGAATAGAGACCGTTCAACCAGGGCTGGAGCCCGTTCCCAATCAAAACCCACGCTATGTCGCCGTGCCTGCGCCGGCCGACGAGTCTGTGCCTCGCGAACAGAGGATATGTGGCCTACGCAAGTTGACCTTCTGGCTCGCGGTGATGGTGGCAGCACTCACTGTGGTCGTTATCGCCGTGGCTGTTGGATTGGGAGTTGGCCTCAGCAGTATGTTCCTATCTCAGCTCAAGAAATTACGATGTCTTGTGCTAACCTCCTAGGGTCGCATTCTACATCCACAGTACCTTCGGCGCCTGCAGGTGCGACTAGCTCAGGCACAGCGTCTACCCCATCATCATCATCATCATCATCATCATCATCATCATCATCTACACCAACGACATCTATCCCGTCAGGGACGTCGGTCCCGTCACCAACATCCACAACGCCCTTCAACAAGAATACGAACTATACCTGCCCCGGGGCCAACAACACGGAAGTTCAGAATGTTTCAGGTGGATCAGGAAGTTCTAGTTATTACATCTTCTGCGACGCTGATATTAGCTCAAGTGAGAAGAAAGATTTAGCTTCAACTGTTAAGAGCTCATTCGCGGACTGCATGGCGCTTTGCAACTCAATGAACTATTTCCAGAAACGAACAGATGTCGGCTGCACTTACAACTATGCGGGTACGGGGGACCAGGACAAAGGGACCTGTTGGTGTTTGGGTGGCGGGAACAAGTCGATTATAGCAAATCCGGGGAATATGGCGGCCGTGCTTACAACTGAAAATGTCGTGCTACAGTTATGATTTGGGATTAGTATTTGCAGGTAGAGCATATAATGCCAGCGTTATGAAATTTGCGCTGAATTTAAATCAGGGAAAAAGTAATCTATAAGATTCATGATTTTATCAAATGCTACACTGCTCTCATGGACCTCATTGAGCAGCAAAATTGCTGTCTACTGTGTACTACACGAATGTAATATTGATATTGACGCCTAAGACTCCAGCAACAAAGCTGTGCCGAAACCTCCAGTCTCTACCACTCGTTCAAGCCACTTACAACGTCTGCAGCGGCCCACAATTTCTTTCTTTTGGGCCCCCAGATCATCTAGTCAATGGATCACTCGTACCGTTCAAGCCTTATGCGCGGCGCACCTTGGTCGATAAGCGAGGTTGTGATCATTGCCTCTTACTCATCCAGATGTATCCGCCACAAGACACAGTCTGAACTGCTATCACGTCTACGATACCAGCGTACATATCGAGCTATTCAACGCAAGATCCATGATACCATCGACGCAGTTTCGTCCCTTCAGCTCGCAAGATGTCGATGGGCTTTGGGTGCTGTGGATCAATGGATAGACGGTATGATGCAATTAACCGTCTGATCATTTTCACCTCAGACGCGGGTATCATGAAAAAGACCCAAGCCACGCAACAAGAGAAAGTCTACCATAGATAAACGTCACCGAGCCCCCTAAACGGGCATGCGCACAAGGATAGCTAAGTTGATCGGCACCGATGTCAGCAAGCTGCCCATCGAGGCAAGGAATAGCGTCCGCTCTCGTAACTGGCATGTGTTCACCTGCTACAACCCAGCAGCCCGGTCCCTAGTGAAACCCGTACATGCAGTACCATAATATAAGAAGTGCGATTGCTGCCGATGCAGCGGGAGACGAACTGCTGCTTGTGTTTCCGGTAGCGGTTGCAATAGCCGTGCCGAACATCGTGCCACCCAGAAGAATTGTGCTGATGCAAAGGGAGTACCGACGACCGATCTTGTCAAAGCTGAAGAAGGTGATTATGTGGACGGCGAAGCTGTAGCCTGTTACAATCAGATTGTGCGAAGGGGGTTCTGGGAATTTCAATTGCTCTAGGAATGCGACGATGAAATTCTGGATGAAGGAGACACCCTATTGGACCTGTACCCTGATGGCGATAAGGGGACCTCTTAAGTTAGAGCTTTTGAAGCAATTGGCGAGGGACGTTGCCTTGTGTAACTCTTTTTGCTCTACTCTACTTTGTATGCGATTGCCTCCGGGTAATTGGATAGACATCTCAGGACTTCTGCTTCTTTATAAAGACCACACCAGATGAGAAGATGCGGCGACTTTGGGAGAAGTGCGTAGAATACTATGTATCCAGTCGATACAAAAGGTTAGCAGAGGATCACGGTGCTGTGGTTTTTGGTGCTGGTGTCAATCTAGATTGGAGCTGGTAGGGATGCACTGTACAGATACTGCCATTAATCGGTCCTTCCAAACAACAAGGGAAGCAAGGAAGACACCAAGCGAGGTAAAAAAGCTATATATTCCTAAGAAAGCATTTATAAATGAATTAGAGCCAACTGCCTCCGTCTTGCTCATTGCTACATACCAATATCACAATCGGTATACCATCCGTGTTTAGCGCCTTCTTCAGATCTACCAACAGATTCTATGCACCTGGAAGAGGCTCGCATTCAGGGAAGTGAAGCTCCTGCTCCTCGCCATGTTCCTTTACGAACTGTTCCCGGGTAATAGGAAGCTGAGCCCAGTCATGGAAAACCTCGCCGTTGGAGCTGCCGGGAACCCCCATCAGTAGAGATTTGATGAACCAGGGGAGGAGCGGGCGGCCGTGGTTTGAAGGACGTTGTCAGCGCATAGCGTGTAGATATCCTCGGTGTTAAGCAGGAGGCCGTCCATGTCGAATATGCAGGCGCGGATCGGAGGAAAGCTGGGCGAGTGTATCAGCCTCTTCTGGGAGATTATACCAATATACCATACCCTATTTCGGGGAGGCCATTCTATATAAATATGAGCTCAAGCTTTCGATTTCAAGATCAGTGCATGAGTGTTGCTTGTCTGACCAAAGCGGGGTTGTTTAGAGGTTTAGCCAACTCACCCACCCACTTGATTCTTTTGTAAGGCTCTGATTAATAAACCATTTGGGTTATTGATGGCCTCGATGAGGCGGGCCGCCCTGGCTTGCTTGGTAAACGTTTTTCAGGATTCTTATCATTAGTCGGCCTATGTGAGAAGTCCCAATGAGCTCCGGGAGTAACGTTAAGATTATACACGATGAAATATCGTTAGCCGATACTTTCGATGACATCAAAGCGTACGTCGGCTCAGTTATATTCTCGATCCTTCAGGGTGACAAAGCTCAAGATGATTTATGCACCAAGTTACTTGAGAAAGCTATGGTTCGTTCCTATGGGTCACACTAGCCCTCAATCAACTGAAAGACAACTGGCACACACAAGACGACGTTGGCAAAATTTTAGTTAGAAGGCATGGAGCCTTTATATGAACGAATGATGTATATATCTCAGGGCAAACACCAACGCCACGGGCAATAGCATTTAGGATCTTATCATGGACCGTCTGTGCAATTCGACCTCTTGAACTTGAAGAACTGAAGGTTGCTCTCGCATCCGAATTCGGGGATGGTGAATGGATATCCGTTATGGAGTGCAGCAAGGTCTCATTATTGCTCGTCACGGCAGGAACAAAAACCATCCAGGTATGGGACATATCTAGCGGCGAATTATTCTGCTTAGACTAAAACGCCCTGCAAGACACTATACTATTATTTTCAATATATTTCGTTTGTATGATTTTAAAAAGCCTTAAGAGGAATGAATCTTAATGGAGTAGCCGTAGGAAGCGTTTGGGTCCGCGCTGACCGTGTAACTCGCTGACATATGTAACTCGGTGCCCGGTTAACCACGTTAGGAAATCATGGAGTTACTCCATCTGGGTCGGTGTAGTGCTACCTGCCTATCACAAGTATATTGCTCCATACCCAGGCTTGCTAGTAGATTAAATCATTCTTCCTTGACTCGACACATGTCTTAGTCTAGGTGAAGTTGTTACAGGTGCCTTGAATGCAGCCTCTCTCCCCGCCCTGCCTGCCTGCTTTTGGGGCTGGCGCAGCGACCCTGCATTAGCGGCGGCCCGAATTGGTTCCTGACCACCGCGGACGATAATAGACCTATATCACCGGTGGAAGTGAGAAAACTGGTAAAACTTTCTGGAAATATTTTACTAGGTATTTTTGTGCAGCATTGTTTCATAAATTATGTTTGCCCGGCGCGTCTTCCTGAGATAGGCTTTCGCAGGTTCCCACGCGATTTTTAATTATGTCCAACAATTACTACTTATTGTTGCTTGCCCTCGCACCGATGGGCAAGGTTAATCCAGCCCCAATTACTGCTCTGCAGCATATCTACAGGGCTGAAAATAATCCCTCATAGAATTAGATTCTTGGTTACACAAGACGCTATCCATTTACCTGTAACATCGTCTATATCCCGTGGGAACACCGGCCATTCTATTATGCCTCGCTATTCATAGGTTTTTACAGGTGCTTCATCTTATCATCAAAAATCTCATGATATCTCAGTGCATTGTAGATTTATCTAAATACTCAAAATGGCAACTAACATGGAAACTGTTGTATGACGAGGTATTCCATGTCATCGGCTTACCATTTTGGGCTTCCGGGGGGGTTGCAGTAGTGCCCTGATGATTGATTACATGCAGTCCTTTCTCACGGTGTAATACTTTCTGTGTGGCCTTCTCTGTAGATAACTCTAGGGTGCGAAAGCAATGTCAGTAGGACAAGAAGAGCCACAGCACAGGCTATCACTGGCTGTGTTGACTCCACAGATTCGTATGTTCCGAGAAAACTTACCTCGCAATTGGCAAAGGCAGAATTACACTACTAGGCCCTTTGAATGAATTCGGCTTCTCGGTTTGTCCGACAGTGCAGGGCTGCTTTTGGCACAGTTAACAGGGATTAGACATTAGATTTAAACAAACGGCCAAACCCTGGGCTAGCCATCACACAATTATCGTGGGACATAGTGACGTTTAATTAATAGTAGACTTCATCAAAAGCGCCATTGGACACCTTCAATTGAGGCCGACTAGGGTTACTAGTAGGTTAGGTCGACTGCGCCTTCAAGAAAATAACCCTCGTACCTGAACCTGCCAATCGTGGGAAGGTGAAGCGGCATGCTAATGCAGGCTGCCCTAACAGAGGCCTTGCTCTCCCAGTCCCGACATAGGATCACTCGTTTTCTGTCTATTTGTTTTAGTCTACAATTTTTATCTCATCATGGAATTGATCCGAGTTGATTAATCCGACATAAGGTGGCTGGTACCTAGAAATGCCGTAATCAAATCCCTGCATCTCCGTCGTCATCACGCTCGGCGACAAGTTATCTCACGTTATACCCACCCTAAGCGCTAATTGACCAATGGCAAAAATGGACCCTGATCTTCGGAGAGTCAGAGATTATACCATGCTGGGCTGGACAGATGAGCGTTAGGTGCAACCCCCTCTATTCCCCGAATATTGTGTTTTCTAAATACAAATAGAAGGAGGTAGGGCCTGGTAGAAATTGGGGCCTATTTCTCCGCCTTTGCAAACTGTCTCTCTGTTTCACCACACCTTCTGGAAATATATGATAATCTGGATATCGAAAATGAGGCTTCACATTTTAACGACGTGGCTTCTGAGAGCCACCGCGCTGCATTGCCTCAGCCCTGCTGTTGTCGAGCAAGAAGAGAACGCGAGTTCTGGATTCGATGTTTTCAGCTACATCGACCCGTTCATCGGCACGTCAGATGGAGGTAAATAAATCATAATCATACTATGGTGAGGGAAAGCTTAGTTAAGATTAGGACATTCATTCCCTGGTGCAACATTGCCCTTCGGTGCGGTTTCCCAAGTCCACAGGGTGCGAGACAAAAAGTCCTAACTAGGGTTCAGGCATGGCCAAAGGAGTAGCAGACACAGACGGCGCAAACCAAGGAGGCTTTGCATCCGATGCGCGATCTGTCACTGGATTTTCGCATACACATGATTCCGGCACTGGGGGTGTAAGCTTCCCTTTCCTCCTCCATTCATGGACTATGATTTGTAACTATGTTGTGTAGCCCGGCTCGATGGGGAGCTTCCCTATTTTTGTCCATCCCAGCTGTCCGGACGATAACCTCACGAGTTGCGCCTGGCTGAAATCGGATAGAGTTGTTGGATGGACGCAAAGGTCCCCCAAGGCTCAGCCAGGGTTCTTTAGCATTTCGTTGAGAATGGCGTCCATGCGGAAATGACCGTCACCAACTATTCCGCTATATACAGATTCAGCTTTCTGGATGCTGCACCTGAGTCTCTTAATCCTGTTGTCTTAGTGGATATCAATGGCCTTCACAATTCACGGCACAATGGCACAACTTCGGTCAACCCAAGGACAGGCCAATTTACCGGAACTGGAACCTTCGAGCCTAGCTATGAGATTGGGACATACACAATTCACTTTTGCGCTGATTTCAAACGCACTGAGCTGCGAGATACTGGTTCCTGGATTGATAATGAGGCCAGGCCGGGTCAAAACACAGTTTCGCTCAAAGGTAAAGGTTCTGGGGGAACATTTACTCGGTTCAAATCACCAGGAGCTGATGGCACGATTACTGTACGGGTCGGAGTTAGCTTTATGAGTATCACACAAGCATGCTCCAATGCGGAAACAGAGCAACCCGACTTTGATTTTGAGGGGACTGTGGCTGCCGCTAAAACTGCTTGGAAAGAGAAGATGGATGTTGTTAGCCTTGACGCTACTGGTGTCTCTACGGCGCTTCAAACTGTGTTTTGGTGTGGTATTTATCGTACAATGATCAGCCCACAAGACTACACTGGTGAGAATCCACTATGGGAGAGTGACGAGCCCTATTACGACAGTTTCTATTGGTGAGTGAGAACTTTCCCCGAACCTTTTCCTGAACTAGATTTACCATTCTGCACAGTATTTGGGATTCATTCCGCGGTATCCATCAACTGATAACATTGTTGGACCCCCTTTCGCAATCTCGCATGATCCGAAGCCTTGTAGATATCTATCGATACGGAGGATTTTTACCCGACTGTCGGATGTCTCTTATGTAAGGGATTAACGCAGGGTGGATCCAATGCCGATGTACTTATATCCGAGGCCTATCTCAAAGGCATTCTTGATGTAGACTGGGATACCGCTTACAAGGCTGTGGTGAAAGACGCCGAGGTTGAGCCCGAGAACTGGAATGTGGAAGGTCGTGGCAGTCTGCAGAGCTGGAACACCCTTGGATACATCCCAATCCCGATGCTAACACCACTACCAGGGGACTGCGCACTCGCAGCATATCAAGAACGGTTGGATATGCATACAATGACTTTTGCATTACGCAGATGGCGAAGCGCATGGGACATGATAAAGATTACAAAAAGTATATGCAACGTGCTACTAATTGGAAGAATGTTTTCAAGCCGAACCAGACATCATCCTTCCGTGGTGCTACGTTTACTGGATTTCTCCAGCCTCGCAACGCGGATCGAGCTTGGACTCGTCAAGATCCGATGTTCTGCGGCCCATACTTACGAGGGAAGCTCCTGGCTTTATACATTGTGAGTGCCCTTTCAACCTGCACGAATCACTTTAACTACTAATTTTACCTCAACACCAGCTACGCCCCTCAGGATATGGGAGGATTAATTGCAGCCCTTGGCGGGCGATCCAAATTCGTCTCTCGTCTGTCTTTCTTCCACGACTCCGGTCTTCTCAACATGGGAAATGAGCAGGCCTTCCTACCGGTTTTCTTATTTCACTACGCTGGACGACCTACCCTATCCACAGAGCGCGCGCACTCATATATTCCTCGTCTATTCAACACGACTATTGGTGGCATACCTGGTAACGATGACAGCGGAGCAATGGGCTCATTTGCCGTGCTCAGCATGATAGGTCTATTTCCTGTACATGGGCAGGATGTCTATCTTATATCTCCGCCTTTCTTCAGGGAGGTCAATATTCGAAACAAGATTACGGGCAATCGCGCAACAATTCGAAATATTAATTTCGACCCAACGTACAAATCTGTCTATGTTCAGAAGGTCACACGCGACGGGAAACCATGGACAAAGAACTGGGTTGGTCACGACTTTTTCACTGACGGGGGAACCCTTGAAATCACATTGGGTTCCAAGGAGAGTAACTGGGGGTACAAGGATCCAGGACCTACCTCCTAGTATGAGCGAGTATCACTGGTAACCGGTCTTGAGTATCGTGGTACAATACCTGAGAGCCCCATTGACTGCAACACAAGGGTTTGTTCAATCATTCGAAAATTATGTATATATGAATTATTCTATTTATTATAGTTATTTCTAGGTACTTCGAATTCAGTAGGAGCAGATATTTATACAAGCTAAAGAATTTGTATTAGCTCTGCTAGCCCGCCTGCCCGAGTCCGCACCTTGACACGCTTGGAAAAGCAGGATTCAAGTTTATTGCAGTATAATAAGACACGAAAAGTAGTGTTGGGTGCGGCGCTCGCTTGGCAAATACGTTCCTTATTTAACAGCCCACTAGTTGTCATCATACCTCCAGGGTTAGAAGTCTTTATGCACATGATCATAACCATGACGAATTCCCTCTATGGCATTAACCGCAATACCCTATCTCCTTGTGAAACTATATGGTGATAAAATATAGATGTTGCGTGCAGATGCTAGCTGATTATGTTTAGTTCACCCAAATTTAATAACACTATTAATATCACGACCTATATATTAGTGAGCTTTCTAAGCTAGTATTGCTTTGTTATCAGTAGAAGACTAGTAATAGAAAGCTGCTGGTAAGCAAACATACAACTACTGCTGCACTTAATCCTATTTCTTCCTTATTATTATTGCTTTTATAGCTATTGATAGAAATAAGTGACCAATATTGTATGGGTACCAGAATGGTAATATCAAACTCTCTGAATTATCTAGAAAGAACTGGCGATTTTATAAGATATTTTACCCAGTAATAATATGGGGAATTAATATACCGATGTCCTAAAGTGATTCTCGGAATCCGATCCTCGGACTCCGATCTGCATGCATACGGATCATACCATTTCTGACTATTTTCCGACAGCTATATTAGTATGTTAATATAGTAAATTTATCATATCCCTATCACCTATGAATTCATCTATCTCTCCCATCCATCTCGTATACATTGCCATATCCCAGTTCATGTGGTATGTCTTGCGCAGGTAATTCTGGCTTCAGCTCTGTATCTGCCAATTCTCCTCGTCTGGAAGAGTCCTTTGAACATCCAGGCTTAACTTCCATTTTCCCTGGCCTGTTGTCCGCAGCACGACGCTTCCGCCTGATCAGAAAGAACAGGACTGAAATGAGTGATGCTAGACCGGCAACTCCTCCAACTATTCCCCCCACCATCGCTCCAACATTAATCTTCGGCCCGTCTCCATTATTGGCGGAAGAGATAGCTGACGAAGTCGGTGAAGGAGAACTCTGAGTAAAAATAGTTTTCAAAGCCGGATCCGCCCAGGTTGACGGATATGGTGAGGCTTTAATGTCCTGTTCTGTCGCTGACTGAATTGAATATGCGAATAAAGACGGCTGTAATCATCCCTCAGCAATTACACAAGCCTAGAATGCCTCGGGGATGCGCTTACATCAAAATCTGCCGGCTCGCTCTCAGATTGAGCATCATAAAGGAATGCAGGCATCGTGTAACACCCAGCAGCTGCGGTATCAGACCAAGCCAGTCGGCCACCGACTCCGAAGATCTGCCTTCCGTATGCTTCGCAGGCGAGTGTCATTCGGCCTTCATTGAGGCCTTCTGCTCGAAACCACTTGAATGATGGGATAGAGAGGTAAGATCTACAGAACATGTTAGTAAGGCGGCTATTTGTCAAGAAGGTATACCCACACGTCAGAGTAAACGCTTTTCGTCACAAAGTTGGCTCCTCCCAGAATATAGATCTGATACGAGGATGAGGATATATCGTGTTGTACAACAGCACAGAATTGTGTTCTTGCTGCTACAACGTTCCCGGATGTCGTCTGGTTATACCATTTATCCGAAGCAATATCATATACTTGGACATAGTTCCAACTATTCTGTACGACAGTTCAGAACGGGATTTTGCCCGCAGACATATGAAGACTTACCGGTGTATACGTCAGGTTGACACCAGTAGCGGCAGAGGGCACTTCGCCACCCATAAATACCAAGATTCCCATTCTCCCAACAGGAATGTATACAAGAGCGCCCTGCTGAACAGGGGTAGAAGGGGCACTAAGTTCTGTGATTTGTCCTGTAGTGGTATTCAGTTGAATCATTTTATCCAGATAGTTTATAGTCTTGTCTGTAATGGTCTCTGTTGTATCGCTGGATTGATATCCACCCAACCAGTAGGCACCTTGGATAGCAGGGACATTCACATAAGCTTTTGATAAGGTGTCAGTTTCACTTGCTCATAATTCCGAGAATTACTTAAATATTCACACACCTCCTCCCAACCGACGGACAGCAATCATGCCTGTCTGTTGAAGTTTCCATGTCTTAGTTTCACTTTTATATGTCCAGATCCCATTGTCTGAAGACGTATTGTCAACACCACGACCCCCATAAGCATAAAGAGTGGTATTATCCCGACTGGACCATAATGCCTGGTCTTTCAGTTTAGGGGCTTCAGGAGTGATCAAGCTCATCTTATAGTTGGATCCATTATTAAGAGAGAATTGCTGAGTGAGGTCCAACTGAACAAGATAGTTGTCTTTTGATACCGCATCAGCCCATGCTCTTGAAAACCATCGGGAACATCAATTTAGGCTTACTCGATGCATTACCATCACCTGGAATAAGCCCACCATCAAGATCTATAAGATACAGGGTATCATTTGCAATGGTTGCTGGATGGTTAATTAATTATGGGTTCTTCAACGAATCAGATCGCAATATGATGTGATGTCTTACTTCCAAACTTGTAACTCCGACAGAATCCGTTGGATAGATCTGTTAATGCTCCGGCTGCACATTGAACCCCGATCAACAGAAGGAAAATGAATAAAGCACGTTTCTCCATGAGAGTAAATAATGAGAAGTTATGATTTTGTAATCTACAATTCATATGGAAAGCCCATAAGGCAATATTGAACATAAAGGAAAAAGGTAAGGGGGGATAGGGGAACAAGGGCGGCTGGGCTCGGGCTTAGTGTCAGAAGTTCATCCAGTAATATCTGACGATGCTGCGCCTCGCGCTGGTAACGGGCGGCTATTAAACATTCGTGAAATGGATTGAGGACAATCACGCGGTCCGGTCCGTACGGGGCTCTCCGGCGAATTACTGGAAACGGTATAGTGTTCTTATTCAGGGTTAACACCTAGGGCTTAGTCCAGTAGAATGCTCCACTGTAAGCAACGCATAGGCCTCTTTCCAGCCAGGATAAAGATCCTACTATAGCTCGCTAGCAAGGGTTCATCGGCGACTTTCGGACAGACCGGGCCTCGTCTCAGACTGTCCATTAGGTGACTTAGGGTGCTCGAGTGATTTACCCTTTCTACGTAATCTGTACTCCAATGTAGGTAGGTTTGGCATGTATAAAGAGCAATGTTACGAGCGACTTTTTGGTCTGATTTGGATGTACGGCCGACCTGGGAGTTACGAAAGACAGAATTACCAGCTTTGGATTCTGATAGGGGTAATAGAGGATTATCTCTTCGCTATGATTGAAGAAGACCTGTAGTCTCGTACTGTGCTCATCGGGCGCGAGTGATTGAAGGTGCATTAGCCCTGATACTAGCCGGGCACACTATAGAGGCCAGGGACTGTACAGTACTCTACGTAAGCCTATAAACCTATCATCCGCACGTACCAAAACACTTATTGCGCTCGCCCAGTGCCAAGAGCTCTACCCGCTACATTAATTTACGGCGTCTATGGCGTGTCTCACGTTGGCTTTGTCGTTGTCCATTCGAGGTGTGGGAAGTCGATAGCCTTTTTTACTCTGCATGACAACCTCAGATCGAGACACAGCTGGTCATAGAGGGGAAGTCAAATTTTTTCAAATGATATTAGAATCCCTTTCCTTGTCAGTAATAGTCTTGGTACGCGGCGGCTATTCATGTGGTTCCTCTCGTAATCACTCCTGCCAGGCATCGAAACTAGAGACATTCGAGAGGTTAGCTGTGAGCCCTGTTGCCGCCCCCCAAGGTTTGACACTATGGTCTGTTTCAGCCTCTCCATAAGAAATCACTCATCTTATGTCACTTGTTTTCATCCTCTCAATGCTATTTCTGCTTCCTTCGGCTTGATTCATTGCTGTTGCGTTCACTACCTGAAGCCTCTACATTACATTTTCAAGAATGGCATAAGTCCGGAATCATGGTACCAGGAGGACAGTTGTGGTGATATTCCTGTTAATTGTCGCCATTCTAATCACCTATCTCTTCTGGCATGTGTTTAACATCTTGGCTCGGATACCACGCCCAGATAGCCAGACTCGGCTCTGGCATAGCTTTCATTCATCGCTTGAAGAATATATGTGCAATTGAATGTCCCTATGACGCGATCAGCGGAACGCCATAACTCCTACAGCCAATGCAGACGGCGCATGATGGGTTTGTTCACGCTGTCCAAGGTACGGCGATTGAACGCTCCTACATCCCTGGAGCGAAAGGTATCGTGTCAGCAGGAGGGAAATACCTTCCTACTTTCCTAGCGTTTTTACGATTGCTCTGGCGAACTGGTGCCAAACTACCAGTAGAACTCTTCTTCAAGAATTAGAGTGAGTATGAACCATATGCGAGGTTATCCTGCCTCCGCTCAATGCGAAATGCGGGGTGCATTCGGAATTCTGTCTAACCAGGATGGTAAACGACTAAGCCTTGGGCATTTCGAGCTCAAAGCTTTTGCGGTTCTGTTCTCATCGTTTCAGGATGTTATCTGGATGAATTTGGACTGTCTCTTTCTTTATAAACTCACCCAATCTACTGACGTCCAAGCCCTTTACATCCACGGGCCTTGTGACCTGGCCTGACTTCTGGGATTATAGAACCTCTCTGTCCTACGCCCACCCGTGGTACCCACGACAAATCGGCAAACCACGGAGGCGGGACTTTTTCTAATTTCCAAAAGGAACCATTTTATGACTCTTCTCCTGGCTGCCCACTACAACTACCTTGCCCCACATTATTACCCCATGATCTCCCAGGGAGCACCAGGAGAAAGTGATAAGGACACTTTTCATCCTAGCTGCGTCTGCCCTTGGCGGGAAGTCCCATACCGTCAGTGAGAAAGTGGCAGATCTAGGCCATCCCGCAGCCGATGGGGGAGTATTAGGCGCGACCAATTCCAGGCTGATCCGATAGAAGGCTACAAACTTACTCGCAATGTTAAGATGGCGAGTAAAAGACCAATCAGCTACTGTCTCACACGCTCATTACCGTGTTTTACCGCCTGCCGATCGTTATCACCTGACGATCGTTTTTTGTACACCGACTTTTAGAACTCGTAGTTTGTAAACCACCACAATTCATTCTATAAGGGGTCTATTAAAGCGGCTTTAGCAGATTTAAAATCCTTGAAGCCTGAAGATAAGCCTAACTACACTCAAATTGCGAAAATTCATGGTGTGAGCAGAGTTACCTTATCAAGACGTCACCAGGGCATTCAGGGCACGAAGAAGAGCCAGTATGAAGAACAACAATTACTCAACCATCAGCAGGAGAAGAAGCTTATAAAAGAGATCAATAAGCTATCTGGGCGTGGGCTCTGTCTTTCTAATGAGATGCTTCGAAATTTCGTTCTGGAAATTGCTGGAATCCAGCCGGGAATCCACTGGCTAGACCACATTATAAAAAGATATGAATCTAAGCTTCTCTTTCGCTATACAACTGGTATTGACTCTTTACAAAAGAGGGCTGATTCAGCAGCTAAATATGCCTTGTATTTTGAGCTGTTGGCCAGAAAACTTGAAGAATATGATATACAGTCAGAAAATATCTATAATATGGATGAGAAAGGCTTCCTGATCGGAGTGGTATCTAAGAGTAAGAGGATCTTCTCTAAACGAAAATATGAGTAGGATGAGCTCAGGCAATGATTTTAAGATAGGAATCGAGAGTAGATAACTACAATTGTATGTATCTATGCAGATACAACTGCTTTATCCCCAGGTCTCATCTACCAGGCAGCCTCTGGAAATATACAGGATACCTGGCTGCAGGACTTCAAAGCAGAGAATACACATGTTTCTTTACTTCCTCGCCTTCTAGGTGGACTAATGATGAGCTAGGGTTTGCATGGCTTCGGGATGTCTTTAACAGGAAGACGAAGAAGATGACTCAAAGGCACTAGAGGCTTCTAATCCTGGATAGCCATGGCTCACATATCATCATGAATTTTATAAAGTTTTATAAAGATAATAGGATCTATCTAATAATCTTTCTACCTTACTCCACCCACTCCCTACAGCCACTTGATGTTGGGATCTTTGGATCTCTCTTCACAGCTTATAATAATGAATTAGAGAGCTAGATGCACTCCTGTCAGGGCCTTAGCTTAATTATAAGAAAAGACTTCTTCAGGCTATTCTAGTCTTCATGAAAGAAGGTTTTATCCTTACAAAATATCCAAAGTTCATGGAAATTAACTGGCTTGGCCCCATGAGATCCTGAAATTGTTCTAAAGAGATTTACCAAAGTAGAGGACCAAAGGCCTTCATCCAGTGAATCTTCACGCTCAGTATTGCAGGCGGATGACTGGAGACAGATTGAAAGGCTTCTTAAGAAGGTGGTTGCTGATGCATATGATCAAAACACCAAGAAGTTGGGCTCCACGATTCACCACCTCTCTACAAAGAATATTCTGCTAAAGCTGCACTGCCAAGGCCTTGAATCAGCCCTCTTGAATGAGAAGATGAAGAGGTATTATAATAAGGCTTTAGCTTTCGAGCTACGAGCATCTAAGGATGAGTATGCAGTATTCTACTCCCCCAAGAAGATACAGCAAGTTTAGGACATCTAGTTGAAGAAGAAGAGAGCTATACAGCTTGCTAAAGCTCCAAAAGAGAATGAGAAGCTCTGAAGATAATATAAGAAGAAAAAGAAGCAGCGTTTAATTGAAGAAAGAAAGAGATTCAGGGCATCTTAGAGGGAACTAAGACTTCAAGAGACAAAGATGAAGAAGCAGCAGAAAGAGGAGGATCATGTGGCTAGAGAGGCAGCTGGGCAGCTTCAAAATGACTTTAAAATAGTCCAAAATGGTAGAAAGAAGGCCTCAAAGGCTTCAACAGTCAATAATACTGAAGTTGTTGAGCAACCAGCTCCTGAAGTTGTTGGTGAGCCCTCTACTACAGTCAACAGTCGAGGCAGGCAAATCAGGCTACCACAGCGCTTTTGGAACAACTAATAACCTATATAGCTTCCTTATTACTGTATCTACAATCCATCAAACTTTCGTTAGATAATTTCATTTGTATGTAGCTGTATGGCTTCATTTATAGGGGGGTTGTAGGGTACGAAATCGATCGTCAGGTGGTAACGATCGGCAGGCGGTTAAACACGGTATGTAAGCTACCGCCCAATACCACCAAAACCGCTTCACTTTCCTCCATATCACATTATTTGAAAGTTAGTTTTATCTGATAAATGCTAGACTGTTTTAGTATTGGAGTTTCGAGCAGTAGACTTACCTGGTTAGTTACTTGTACAGCCCAACAAGCTGCGGAACATGCTGCGGAACATGCTGCGCAGCATCCTGCTTCCTTCCTCCAAACCAGAGTCTAGGTCGACCACCTCTCTCTTTCTGCTATGAGACCATTTGAGGCGTTAATTGCCATGTAGCTAAATATCGAAATTCGTTCGAATCCTGAGCTACCGATAGGTTAAGCTCCTTGGAGTATCAATTCTCACTTTTCCAGCGCGAGGAGATTCTCGGCCCGTGGTGCAGATCAACCCTCATTTTGAGTGGACAGTCAGTCCACTGCATGGGCTGTGCCTCCGCCCCGAATGGGGCCTGATAGCAGTAAAGGGCTGATGGTTGCACCTACGCCAATGATGTATCCTGTTCTGTCCACTATCAGTTTCGACTATACTCCATTCCGCAGCCCAGCGGTTACGAACTGGACCAATCAAAAGCCTCAGTCTACCCTGTACCCCAGGACTTATAATCCCGGGCGGGCGGGTTTGGCTACTATTTGGTAGATAGTGACCCTCCCATGCCGCCTTACTTCCCTATTGTGCCAGATCCAAGACGATGTGATGTACCTTGAATGGCCGAAAATGACAAGCATATCAAATATTACGGCTTTCCAATATACACCTTGTCCTGAGCACTCAAAATATCTTCGTGGACGACAAACTGAACATAAGCCCACGATGTCCACCTCGTATCACATAAGTAATTATTCAGTTCGATATTCGCCCAATACAACCCTCCTATTGTTTCTCTTTTGATTGTCTTAAACAGGACATCCTTCCAAACGCTGATTAACAAAGTTCACATAGTTCGCCCAGCCCTCTGGGCCATGACCACATCGGTTTTCCCCGGCGATATAGCGAAGGTAGTGAACAGCAGACATGGAAATATCGTCCGCTAAACCTATAGTGTTATTGCATTCCACTGAACACTGGTCGACAAACCTAAAATAACGAGGAAAATAGCATCATCACGTGCTGATGGCTAATGGGAAGTTTAGCTTGAGAAGACCAATTGAAGCCGTCCATTGGCGCTGTGTAAAGAATTGAAACTAGCCACGGAGTGAAGGATAGCCGCGCCAGGATGCTATTATTAGGGGCAGGTACAACACAGTCAGTGCCCAGACGACCGCCCGCCAAGATGGGCCGTCTTTAGCGTCATCTTCTTGCCTTCCTTCTCAAGGGTCTCAAGGGCTCTCTTGGCCCCTTTTGCATTAAAGTAGCCGGGGATGCAGGCGCTAGTTTGCAGTATATCCACACCGTCATGTACCTGTTATATAAGTGACGCCCGGTCGCGAGGTCAACAGAATCTGCATTTTGTCCTAAGTATCATTAATATCGTACTCTGCCTAATTTTCCTTCAGCTTCACGTTCGTCCACACTCACAATGCTGCTTGCCGGCATGTTCCGGCAGAAAACCTCCTTTCTGTTATTAGTTCAGGCTGCGAGATTTCCGCTGGTACCGGCTGCCCAATGTTATTGGAATGACGGCGTAGCAGCAATTAACGAGTATCAGCCTTGCTTCCCTGACCAGGCGCATAGTGCCTGTTGTGGGCTCAATAAATTGAATGATCAACCCAATGATATGTGCACGACGAGTGGACTCTGTTATGTCCAGGTTAAGCCATATACTGGCCATCTCATGCTGAACCCCTGCACTGATCAGAGTTGGGGGAGTTCTGACTGCCCTCAGATATGTCCTAACTGTGAGTGTTTCTCTCACTCTGAAACACGACTGTACAGCTAGTTATAATACAATACAATCATGTGGTATGCACATACCGATAATACAAACAATGTCGACTGACTGATACAGCATTGAAAACGGACTCAGGCATTTGGATCTTGCCCTGTCCATCAAACGGTAAAGACCGTTGGTGCTGCAGTGGCGACGGTTCGGATTGCTGTGCTAATGACTTCAAACTGGATATCGGTAAATTACTGCTCCCGACGAGTAGCAATTCCTCTACCTCCCCATCCGAAAACACCACCATAGTTGCCACCATGACCATCACGGCAAATGCGAACAGCCAGGCAACCTCATTTGGCGAGTGCAGCGCAAATTCCAAAATAACCGCTGTGGGTGCTGGTGTTGGTGCCGGGCTAGGTGCATGCTTAGTGACGACTGCAGCCGCACTTTGGTTCCAAAGACGCCTGCACCGCAAGAGACTGCAAGAGTTAAAGGAACTCCGAGGAGAATACACGAACTTTGTGCACCAGAACGGGCCTACTGTGGCTGAAGGCCCAGTAGAGCTACCCTTGAACAACAAACCTCTTGTATATGAGCTCGGTGGAGGACATCTAAGATGAAACGGCAGCGGGAAACATATCGATTTTACCTAAAGACTGAATATATATTTTTCTTTTCAACAGTTTCGGAGACGTTGAATATGACTCCAGACAGAGATTTTTTCAATCTATACAGAGTACACATGGCCTCCATGCAGAGTGTGGAGTGTAGTGTCCATGGCGCATGCTTTCTGCTGACCTCATAGGTACTAGTAGGCACTCACTCTTTGGGCAATGGCTTAGCGGTAAAGTCCTAAGCTCTGTGGCTTTCGAAACGGTGATGATTTAATCAAGTGGCTTTTAAGCAAGTTGGGGGATATTGGAGACTCTTGGCTCATGGTGCGTTTGTTATGCTGGAGATAGATACGATAATGGAAGAAAAGTAGTAACTTCGCAGCTAATTCACTGGGCGCCTAGGTTCAGTTTTCAAGATGATCATCCACGACTACGTACATACCATTTGTATTTTCTAGCGTGCGGAGGCGTTTGCGTTCCGGATCGAGAGGGGGGCTCATATGGTTGGGGAAGTAAGTCATGGAAAGCTTGCGCTCGCCCCAGTGTTACAGTTGGACGCCGAATTAGTCTGACAACCAGTTCTTTTTCTTCTAATTTCCATATAGAGCCTGCGGCAACCGCCAATCGAAATATTTCACCTGTGTTGGCCCTCAAGAAGGGCTAAATCATGCATCAGGGGAAAAAGAAAAGAAATGCTCCATGGCGTTAGGAGCTCTTTAGATCAAACCCGCGAATTAGCTACATTCCGTGGAGCGAGCCAACAATTAACTAAAGTTCAGTTAATGCTACCGTTCATAACAACAAACACTGAATCACAGACTCTATGGAAGCTTGAACAACAATAAGCCACATTTGGAGGGCTGGAGGTGCCTGCTTCGCCGTGATCTAGAAGGTGGAATATACGGAAATTGGCAAGTTCCCGAAGCACGTTCTGTGTTGAAGGGTCACTGAGACTATTCCTGGGGGTAAGATGTGGGAGTAAACTATCAACTACTCGCTGTTGATTATTTGGAAATGATAGGGTGGCCATCTCTGGAGACTTTGTGGGTGACCACTTCCTTAGGCTTAGGAAGGACAGATGCGATGGTAGGGAGACATATATTGTATTAATACTATAAGCAAACATACGCTTCTGGCACTTGGGTCGGCATACTAGTAAGCGGGGGAATGAAATGAACTATTTCAGTTGACACCGAATTTTGGTAGAGGATATTGACCGTATTAGGCTTTTATTCAACTCTTTAAAGAGTCGACCAGAGGAGAATTCTCAAAGCCGTGCAAACATGTCACGCATAAGAGCGTCCTGCACTTGCGGGACATCCTCGGGGCAGCTCAAGTCTCCCTGCAAGCTATCTACCGTCGCTCCAAACACCACATCTGAGGTATTGGTGTACTAAGCCAGGAGCAACGCTCAGGCGGCCTATAACTTGGTGGACAAGGTGTACCTTTCTAAGGCTTCAACCCGCCAAGAGACTACAAACAGCATTGAATCAAAACTACAAGTATAGACACCCAAACATGATGCTTAGCCTAGACAGGTGGCGGCAAGTTGAGTATCTTCTTTGGATTATCCACCCATTCTTCAAATTCACTACTGCTCTCTGCAAGATTGAACATGTCACTATCCATTCTGTTTTCAAGATCTACAATAAGCTGTTGACAATCTTGATGAGTCGATGACCCAGTCTCAGCGGAAGAGAGTTTCTTGGAAGCTGTGACGGCCCAACTACTGTAGGCTTAGATAAGGAATCAGTCCATTTCAGAAGGTGGCTATATTGCGAGATTCTATGCTAAAGACGGAAAATGGAGCTATCGGGAAATCACTATTCAGAGATACGATGGTGGTGCGTCCCGTGACCTCGAGTAACCGTGGAAACCAAGATGCTTGTCCATTCGGGGTGCCCGAAGGCTCAGCTAAAAGGGATATGATGACTAAGCAAGGTCAACGCCTAGGGCAGGCGGTACCGGCGGGCAGTATGCTCCAACAGTAACGTGATGTAGGTTCTTAGGGTATCGCGAGCCTGCAGGACGCAGGATCGTGACAGTTATAACAAAATTTTGATATTAGTATAAGAAGAATATATTCCCTAGGACTGTTACGAGCTTTCCCTATCAGGTGATCTTCTGATTGTAATAACCCTTGCCACTAGGTAAAAGACTAGAATTTCAAGACAACGCCTTGAAATGATCATCCCTTATATAGTAGTCGTCACAAAGACCAGCAGGACACATCACGAACTGGAAAAGCCCCAACTTTGGAATATGTATAGTCCACCCAACATTGTGAAACTCAGAAGCTCTTTGATTTAATAATATAGTTTATAATTTATGTATATAAGTCTTGACTCCATCAGAGGTGACCAATATTTCTCTGTGGTTTCGTTGGTGACAGGGGTATCCTGGTAGCAATTTGGAGGTGCTGACTAATGAGAGGGTGGTGTCCCAAGGAATTTCCCATTGTTTGGCCGTTCCGGCCACTCAATGACAAGCATCCATCGCTTCCAACATTTACTGGATCGACTGGACGTGATGCGGACTTGACCCAACATGAGAGAAGGGAGCGCGCGCTATCTACACCGGCGCGTAACTTACGGGGTTGAACTTCGCTTCCTGCATGCAAGAGTTTCTGCCAATAACCAGTTGCCAAGTCTAACTGTCTAGTGCCCTTACCCCGCCCTCTTCCGCCTTGTATTGAGGATGTCTTTTATCAATACGCGCCATTTCGTACCACTTGAAGCAAACTAATTTTTCTTCCAAGGTGCCGGGAAGTGTGTAGGAGCGTCTAACATTGTGCAAGTGTGATGGACGCTCACGAGCTTCCTAAAGAGCGCTGCCTGGGCAGTGACGGGCCGACTCCCTGCACAACGACAGTCAGCAAGCCAATGAAATGCAGGAAACAAGCATCCCGCACAACTCTCACGTCTGAAGGCGCTAAATGAGAGCGCGGGGGCTCCGAAACAGCAGGCGTAAGCTAGGCCCAACAATCTGTCGAATAAATAAGAGCGCTCAAAGACCGAGAAGACCCCAAAGCTAGGTTTTACTCTGGGCAGACTTCCATTTTACTTTGATAGAATCTAGCAGCACGATACACCCAATAATACGATGGATCCGCTCTCCGTAAGCGCAAGTGTTATAGCAATTGCAACGCTCGCTGCGCAAACCTGCTCCGCTCTCTCGGACCTGCGGTCGCTCTGCCAAACCTTGCCAGGCCGGCTTCATGCTGTGAACAATGAGGTCGCTGACCTTAATTTCGTCCTCATTCAGATATCAATACTCGTAAACGATCGATCTGGCTTACCTGAAAGTAGCCTGTCACCTATCCCGCACCTTTTAAAACAAGCAGACAAGAAATTAGTCGAGATCAAGGACATTGTCGGCCAGCTGACTTCCACTTGTCGCGTTTCCCGGGCTTTTATTTCCCAAGCATATGCGTGGCGAAAAGAACAAGGCAGATTGCAGACACTCCAAGAAGATATCAGGACTGTCAAGGCTAATTTAAACATAATACTTGGCGCTTCCAACTCGTATGTGATGTAGCACCATGCTTGAAAGCCTGAAGTGCCAGACCGAGCTAAACTAGTTCACATTCGCTAACTGAATAATAGACAGGACATGATGAGAATTCGCCTAGATATAGAGGCTATATCTACAGTCACCCTACAATCCTCGCAACAACAAATAGCGCTTAGAGACAACTTTCTGAGCGGTCTTGCCGCTGTCGATGAACGTATAGCCAGGGTTGAGGAAATGCTACGTGTACAGGCAAATCAGGTTGAAGCCAGCCAGTTCAAGCAAGTTGGTTTATCGTATGACATGTCTACTACTCGAAGAAAACGACTACAACCGAAAAAAGAGGTATATACGACTACAACACGATCAGACGGAATGGGGGTCCGCGTAACGCCTTTCGTAGTTACATGTCGGTCCGGGTGCCCGTGTGCTTGCCATTCACAACAGAAATCGACCAGCCCTGCGCTCTTGAACCGTGTCCTTGGCCGACTCTTCGTTGGGTATGCTGGACTACCGCTGTTCAGTCCAAAATGCAACTCTTCGACATGCAAAAAGTCACGGGCAAGCCAAGTTAATCTGGAATACTGGTTTCCTTTGGGATTCCTATCATCCGCGATCATGCGACTGCAAGTGGGCTACCAGCCCAATATAGGAATTTTGTTACAGTTGGATACACTAAGGAGGGTGCCAGACACAGCACAGTGCGTCAGCTTCGCATTAAATGGTGACATCGAAGGGCTGAAATATCTCTTCGAGAAAGGCCTGGCTTCTCCTCGCGATGTCAGCACCAGTCGAGGTTACTCCGTTCTTCGATGGGCCCTTTACGGAAAACAGTACGAAACCTGCAAGTTTCTGATAGACGCAGGTGCGGATGCCGACTATCGGCCGATTGCTGCAAGTGATAACAGCCCGAGGAACAAAGCATGCCATTTTCTTCTCGAGGGTGGGCTGTCTGATACGGCAGTGACTGCTCTACGTACCATTACGAAAGGCGGCTATTTAGAGGACTTCATAGAAGAAGCAGGATTCACAAGGATCCATAAGACCGTCCTGGGCCTGTCGTTGCTGAGCCTTGAAGACGAAATCGCTCAGAGTCCAGACGATATCAACGCAGTAGATGCGATGGGACGCACGCCGTTGGCCTGGGCAGCCGCACTAGGAGACACACGTGCGATTGTCACGTTGTTAGGCCATGGTGCTGATCCAAATATCATGGACGTTCAACTATCTGGCCCCTTATCAAATGCGGCAGCCCAAGGTCGCACTGTTGCCGTTCGCCTGCTGCTAGAAGCTGGCGCGCACACCGACGTCCGTAAGCCCAGTGGTGAGAGAAAAGGCAGTCCCCTCAACTGTGCCGCCCGGAATTCCACCGATGTTCTGCTTTTGAAAAGCCTTCTCGACTTTGGCGCGGACGTGGACGCAAGTGGAACAGATGGGAAAACAGCACTCATACACGCCGCCCGAACTGATAACGCTAGTTTTGCCATGTTATTACTGGAATACGGTGCTGATATTAATACTATATCTGCCGATGGTTCAACTCCTCTTACTACTGCGATCACGTATAACAGCCACAACGTCTTACAGCTCATCCTTGATCGGTGGCACGAATACTCTGTTTGCCCGCGACTTAAAGGGCCACACCTGCTTCAGATAGCTGCACTATACGCTGACTGTGAGACGCTTCGTATTTTGGCTGCAACTGATCATTTTCGAATGAAATATGACAAACAATATACACTCGGAGATTTTGGGAATCGCTTACGGCAGCGCCCTGATTTAACTGACGACTTGGCTCTGGCTTTTGATGACCTATTAGGTATTATCAATCAGCTTCCAAGTGAAAGGGCGAGCTCACAGAGCCTCCTGGAATCTGGTTTTTATTCTTGCTTTCCTCTAAGGGTCGATTCTGATTTGGGAGGACTGGGTAAAGAGCCCAACAGTGGTTGCAGTTCCGATGGTAGCTTCCGGGATGCGCTCGAAAAGCTCTCGCCAGCAACAGATCGCTCAGAATGGGACAGCTAGTTTCTGAGCACTCCAATTTGCTGCCTTCTTGAAGGAGGCAATAATACAAAACTGTCTCCAGACGCTCTGTCTTTTAAATCCCAAAGCTAGAGATTTATCCTTTTTTTATTTTTTATTTTTATTTTTTTTTTTATATACTTGTCGCCACTATTCCATTCTAATCTCTGGTACTCGGGTGTAAGACGGGGCTGGGTGTTACAGTACTACTTAGTTTAGTCGCATATTTTAAATACCGCTAATGCTTTCTGCTCCACTAGTTTGGACTCGTTGATTCGTAGGCGCAACACGGCGGGGCGAACAAGTCATCTAGTCGATTCGGTTTCTATGCACTGAGAGCCAAGTTTGCCCTAAATAGTATGGTGCCGCGGGGTGTTACAGCAGCAGATGAGAGTACGAGTCCACCGACCCTTTTCGAGACCCAACATCTTCTATTACCCCTCCCCTCACCGTAAATAAGCATACTCACCAGCGATTCTGCGAACACAAGGTGGTAGTTTTCACATGCAAGTCATTTTCGGTAACAGGACTTCTTTAGATGGCACCTCTGTGGACCTTAACAGCAATATCACCTCTTTCTCACATTGCTCTTTCACTGTCATTGTCTAAACAGATCAGTCATGCGATTCGGTCAGGACTTCCACCGGTACCAGGTTCCAGAATGGGCATCATTATATGTCCCTTACCCCTCACTGAAGCACCTGCTTAACAAGGCTTTCAGAACGGAGGCAGGCTCGATGAAAACACAACCGGATTTTACTGGTCAGTTTCGGTTTTCTTTATGCGAGAACCATTTTCTCACATGATTCAGGGGTTTATACATCACTCGGTTGTAGTATCGACTCTTTCGCCAGCTTTCACTATGAAAATTTTCAGTTACTGTATGAAAGGGGAGCAGAGCTTTGCAGAACGTATGGTGTGGCGTCGGAAGCGCACACCTTGCCAAAAAAAAATGATGCAAACTGCTACGAACTTGGGAACTTCCTCAAAGCTATTGTAGAGCTTCGCAAAGATTTGCAAAAGTTGCAATGGTATTATCGAGTGAATGAAGAAGCCATCCATCGGATATACGCTAAGCTCGAGAGATATGGAAACCTGGTCGGACAATTTCATCAAGACCACCATTCGAACTGGGTCAAGTTGAAAAGTGATCGTGATATGCTCTGCTCGAAGTTCAACGAAAGATTAAACGGGTTGATAGCTGGCATTGCTCGGGTCCGCTCCGACGCAAAGCTTCATGCGACGACTAGATCTTTATGTCTCCAAAGCACCCGTGGTCAACACACCCATGTGTCTACCTACGACGGCTCTCTGTGTTCTTTCCTTATAAATGATCAACCGCCCAAATTGGCCGACCAATTGGGAGAGATGTACTTGAGAAATGGTACGCGGGACTCTCATTTCCAAGAGCTTATTTATGATCTAGCAAACCTTTCGATTGCCTCCGGTGCCAGATTTTCCGCCTCCTTCCTGCTGTCAGAAGCTTTCCCTAGGTATGGTGTTGCGATAGACCACAAGATCTTGAATCACATAATCACCATTTCCGGTCGAGGCGATATTTTGAAAGAGCATGCAAGGCTGAGGGCTTGCCCCTTGTGTGATTCAGCCGGATTTCACGATGAAGTAGGGAACAGCTTGTTCCTTTGCGCAATGGAACAACTTGGCCCCAGTCGAAAGGATATTCTCTCATCAAAGGACATTTTTGGACGTACTCCCCTCCATTACGGTGCACTCTACGGCTTGCCAATCATTTGCCAATCAATTTTGGGTCCCCCTGATGCTTGGGGCGAGCGTTACCTTGCTAGTCTGATCTTGTCCTTGGACTCCCAAGGTTATACTCCTTTACACTACTCAGTGATTAACAATTATGCCACTATTACAAGAGTTTTCTTAGATACACTCCGCTTGACTGCTGAAATAGGTGATAGGACTATAAATCAGGATTTGGTAACCGTCCTGGACGATCTATTTCCCATCGCTATTAAGTATCAGTACGACGACATAGTTTCCTTGCTTGGGAAATGTCGTCTTGGTTTTCAAACATCGAGTCATGGAGAGACAGCCCTTTATGTTGCTTCGCGAAGTGGGCGTGAGGATTATGTGGATGCACTCCTAAATAATGGCAGGGATATTGAGATCAATATGCCTGAGTCTGTCCATGGCTGGACCCCGTTATTCATTGCATGTGTGGAAGGCCATCAAGCCGTGGCCAAGCTTCTTCTTAAGGCGGGAGCAAAGCAAGACTTACAAGACCATTTCGGGTGGACTGCGAAAGAACACGCTGCACTGAGGGGCCATCTAGCACTGGCGGAAACCCTAGATGCATGGAACACTAATGTACTTTCCGGCGGTCCTGCTAGCATGCCCACGAAGCCCGTATCTGGAGCGAAGCCCAGCTTTCGAACTGACCAAAGTTACGTTATTGTCAATCTCGGTACCCTACAATATGGCAAGCAGGTGAAGGTTGTTGATTTGATGGATTCCAGCGCAGAAAATGCCATGTATACAAACAACGGCCTTTGTATGGAAATATCAATCGGGGAGGGGAGCAGTACAAGTCACCTTGTGGAGCTACCCACGTTGAAAGACATGGTCAATGAGCCATTTGTCTTTCCTGTCTCAGATCCCGATAAAGCCTGGATAGCTTTTAAGTTGTTCCGCAAAGGCCATTCGGACCACAACCTCGTGGGCAGTGGAGCAGCTCTATTAAAAAGCCTCAACGATTGTTTTGGGGCGAACCGTGAAAGCCTCGTCAGAGCCCGTTCTATAGCCATTCTTAAAAAAGAAACATTCAATGTTATGGGTACCGTGACTTTCACCTTTGTCGTTGCCAAACCAATGGCTCGTCTAGCTTCTTCCTTCTTGCCAGACCATTCCATCAGAGGAAGAAGTCTACAACTTGTCGGACACCGAGGCAAGTGTTTTAATTGTCCAATCTGCGCTCAGGATACCTACTAATGCAAATTAGGACTTGGCCAAAACACTGCCAGTCGCAGCTATCTCCAGCTGGGCGAGAACACGGTCGAGGTACAGTAGTCTTCAAGTAAACTCTGGCCTGACTAATATGGATTGTAGTCATTCCTTTCAGCTGCTAGGCAAGGTGCTACATTTGTTGAAGTAAGTTACGCTTCTAAAATCGCACGAAAATTGCTGACATTCTATAGTTTGGTAATAAGCCAATCGCGCAGAATGTTTCGTTTCCATACTAACTTATACCAGATGTGCAGTTAACAAGAGACCTTCTACCCGTTATTTACCACGACTTCTCGCTCAGCGAATCCGGGACAGACATTCCTATCCATGATCTGAGTTTTGAACAGGTCAGTATATTTTTATGTGGGCGTGATCCATTCTAATCTTAAAAGTTTATGTACGTTAGCAAGGTCCAATTGCCGCGAGGTGAACCAATATCCGTACTTGGAAAAGTGGACACACGGAGTATGCCGGACGGAACGAACCGAGCCAAACTTCGCTCACGGTCGTTGACAAGGGATCATGAACAAGGGGTCCACGAGTTCCGCGACAGAATGAAGTACACCGTTGATTTTACAAATAAAGGGTTCAAGCCAAATACCAGAGGTGAATTTATCCAGGACTCCTTCGCGACTCTGGAGGAGCTTCTTGTGGAGCTGCCTGACTCAATCAGTTTCAATATCGAGATAAGTATGTTTTGGTTTCTACTTTGTCTTTGCTGTCTGTGAGTCAGATCTGTTAATGACGGAAAAAAGAATATCCTCGACTTCACGAGGCGGCCGAAGCAGGAGTGGCACCTGTTGCCATTGAGATCAATACATTTATCGATACGGTACTTGAGATACTCCTTTTCCACGGCAGAAATAAGCGGGCTATCATTCTCTCATCTTTTACACCAGAAGTCTGCATTCTTTTAGCCATCAAGCAACGGATGTATCCTGTCATGTTTATAACTAATGCTGGCAAGCCACCAATGACGGATATGGAAATGAGGGCCAGCAGTATGCAGGCTGCTATTCGTTTCGCGAAGCGATGGGGCTTGGCCGGCATTGTCTTCGCATCTGAAACACTGATAGCCTGCCCAAGACTCATCGGATATGTGAAGAGCTCAGGGTTGGTTTGCGGGTCCTATGGGACCCAGAATAACATCCCGCAGAACGCCAAAGTAAGCTTCAAGAACACTTACCATAATGCCCAATGCTTCCCTAAAAACACGAGGACTTTACACTGACTAGTGACTTTGCTTCTCAGGTACAAGCAGCAGCTGGCATTGACACCCTGATGGCTGATAGGGTTGGGCTTATATCCGCGGCGTTGAATAGCGCTTCCGCGGACAATTAAATAAAATTCTGTATTTTATCTCGTCTAACGTTTTACATACTGGAAAACGGGATCTGGGCCTTGAAAATTACAGCCTGAAAGGTCTCTTTCAATTCCAATTTGATTCCAGCCTGCTCGTCCTAAGGAAGCGTGCTGGTAGACCTGAAAATGTCGGCCAACGCTTCTAGGGCCTGACCGGCTTTCGAAGGAGCGTTCGTGGTTTATATATGCTCTTGCCTCTGTGGATCTTCATAGAAACTTTCCGTAGAATATTCACCTGCCGCACGTACACTTGTGTGATGCATGCAGGGTCCAGAGTAGGAGTCCGGGGCTGCCCCGCCGGGTTTGGTTGAGGGTTTTGGGGTGGCTTCGCTCCTCTCTACCTAGCACTCACTAAACAGGTAGTGTCGACGGATTGGAAAGCTGCTAAATAGGGCACACAGCGGGGGCGGGGAGGGATCTGCGGTATTTAATTATAGATTGACTAATATTACTGGCAGAGCTTTGCACACAGCATCCATTCTCTGCGCGGGCTTTAGCCAAGTTAATAGAGCCTGATCTGCGGATTTCAGCTCGCTGGGCTTTGATATAGGGAGCAGCATTCCTAGGTCGGAGATAGCAGTCTGCATAGTCTGCTGGGTGAGGGCCGTGGCAGTGCAAGCACCTAGGAGGACAAACATGTGGAGATATGATACTAAAGCGGGGAGGACGGGCGCATGAACAAGGGTTATGCCACTTCCAGCAATGATTGCATTGGATGGTTTTTGTCTTCTTAGGCAGAGGGCGGATGTTGGTGACTACACCAAGAGACGGAGCTGGCGTTGGAGTGAAGCCTTCATTTCTTCGGGGAAGTTAACAAACCAGCTGGATGATGGGGCGTATTGGTCGGCCGCGCTTGCAGCAGTTTCACTCACTGAGATGAGGGTGTAACCCATGGTTTCAGTGATTGTAGCCATAATAACTTTAAAATCTATTGGAATAAGAGAATACTAGCCTTGAACCAGCTGCCTAATTAATCTTGGGATATTTGTTACTTTATAAGAGTCCCAGCGTCAGCTGCGTTCCACTCGGCATTCACTGAAGACGGAAGAGATAGTTTCTTTTTGAGCCTTCAAATTTAGGAGGCCAGCAGAGGTAGAAGGGCAAAGAACAAACCCAGTCTTTGTAGACTGGACTTCCTTGAGAATAGAGCCCTTTGGGCCGAGGAGGGCACGCAGGCTGGAGTATATTGCATACACCTGCATGGCTTTGGCAGGGTGGGTATCAGGCAGACGGATAAAGAGACGATTATTGGGAGCAGGAGATTTGGCTGGGCGAGTGGCCATTTTAGACAGCGTGCTTGGGCTCATAGCTTTTCTTGGGGCCGGGGAGTAGATGATCACAGCATAGGTTGACTGAGCTAGGCTGAAGGGCAGACTAGAGACCGGAGCGGTGGGGTCTTGAGGACCTCAGTAGGGGTGTTTTGGGGGGACTTGCTTGAAGCGGTGCCAGAGATATAAGCATTAAAATGCTGCTCGGCCACCGCGGCTAGGCCGTCGCTTAGAGTCGCAAGGGCACTCAGCAAGTGCGGTGCGGGTTGGAGGAATGGGCGCAGTGCTTGTCAAGGAAAGCTGCTATAGGACTAAATATTTTCTGTTCCTCTTCAGCTCTGATCGCAGCAATCTTAGTAGATTTACAAAAAGCTACTTGTAAGGGCCCTTCATGTTTGGACCGGTTCTGGGCCAATCTGCCGGACGCGTCTGGACGAGTATGGGTCCGGTACGGTCCTGGTGTATGACCGAGAAGGAGATACCCGTGGCTTATCTCATTTATCTGGGGGAGGCTGATGTAAATGCTTCAATATTCACGATAACCTTTAGCGCCCTACTCGGGAAGCTGGTGCCATAATGTCCTCTGAGCGGTCAGCCTCGCTTCGCGGTGCTGCGCCAGCGGACAATGAATGCTGATCATGTGTAACAAGACCACTAATGTCATGGATCCTTGTTAGTCCCCTGTATATCGGTCAAGGGTATCTAGAGTCGAGGCATCCGATTTGTGGAATACGCAGGGGATGTTAGTTCGCTATATGTAGCTATGTTGGACTAGAGCAACCGGTTGTTTACTAATAAGACACTAAGACGGTTAGCTTCCCGTGCCCTATCTCAACGTGGTAATAAATGGAGCGGATCCCAATTAGAGGATATAACAGCCCATTGTTAGTTTCGGATACCCGGAAGTAGTGGTCGATAGGTGTGAGCACTATTCGCGATCAGGGGTTTTGGGGAAGCTTAAGAAGAAGAAGAAGAGAGATCAAAAAATACGAAGCCTCTGACCTCTGTTGATAGCATCAGTAGCTTAAATGGCTAACAAGTACTCTGTACCAGTCAATAGAGCTCTGGGATCCGCCCCGAGGCCCCGAGGCCCCGAGCCACACTAAGTTAATCCCTGTTATAAATAGTCCACAATTTATAACATAAGAATGACCATGCACCCTTTCCAAACACACTAGTAACCCACGGGAACCAATGGAGTCCAGTTTCTCAAGCGCTGACTTTCTTTGCTCGGTGGGGGCTGGTCGACCTCTGGCACACATATTTATTATCAGTTGTTTGAATCGCATGTCTGGCCTCTTTCAATGTGTAACCCGATTCAACTTCGGGTTCCCTCCAAGTGAAAAGCTATGAGTCCCCAAAGAACATAACCTATTTCATCCCAAACATGGTTCCCTCTCGACCATACGGCCGGCGGCGTACGGCCCTACTCGCCCTGGGTCTCGTGACCATATTCATATGGCTTTTCTCCCACTATCGGTCGCACTCCGGACACAGTCATATCAGCTCAGTCGCCCACAGTGAGTTCTGGCGACAGTTCTAATCCCTGTTGACACAATGGAGGCCAAACTGCGATCCCCCAGAACGACTCGCCAAGGCAGACTCGGTCGGATTTGACCCCAAAAACACTGAACAGCCACCCAACTTAACATCGCTACCACACGAAGACGTACTGAAAATGAAACACGCACATAGCAACTTCGTGCACGCCATCGCCAAGGACCCTCCAGCACTGGCCTACCAGCCAGGCACGCGGGGGATAGTCTCAACTGCGGGCGGCTTGTATCTACCCGTCCTAGTTATCTCACTACGAATGCTGCGCCAAACGGGCTCCAATCTGCCCATGGAAGTATTCCTGGCCGACTGGGACGAATACGACGGCTACATCTGCCAGGTAGTGCTACCATCGCTGAACGCCAAATGCGTCCTGCTCTCCGAGATCCTGGATACGGTCCCGAACAGCAAAACCAATATCGAGAAGTACCAGTACAAGCCGTTCGCCATGCTGTTCTCCTCCTTCGAGGAGATCCTTTTCCTCGACGCGGATGCGTTCCCTCTCGAGAAGCCGGAGCTGGCGTTTAGCAGCGAGCCCTTCAAATCGAAGGGTCTGATCACCTGGCCCGGATTTCTGGGGCCCCACTGCGTCGCCTCTGTACTATGAAATCTCCTCGCAGGAGAGACCCGCCTCGAATATCCGGCAATCTACCGAGTCGGGCGAGGTGTTTATCTCGAAGCGCACGCATCTCAGGACCCTGCTTCTGGTCGCCTACTATAACTACTGGGGCCCCAGATATTACTACCCGCTCCTCTCGCAGGGCGCAGCAGGTGAAGGTGACAAGGAGACTTTCATCGCAGCCGCGACGGTCTTCAACGAGCCCTTTTACCAAGTCAGTGAGCCTATCCGCGCCCTGGGCCGTCATACGAACGATGGATTCGCCGGCTCGACCATGGTTCAATATAGCCCGATGGAGGACTACGCCTTAACGAAGAAGGGCGAGTGGCGGATAAAGGGGTCCACTGTTCCGGCGCCGAAACCGTTCTTCGTTCATATTAATTTCCCTAAATTCAATCCCGCAACGGTGTTCGCGGAGAACGGGCCGGTGGTGAAGGAGGATGGCAGTTATACGCTGGCGTGGACGGCCCCGGAGGAGGTGATTGAGTCGTTTGGTCCGGATCTGCAGCGTCAATTGTGGGGGGAGATTCGGTGGACGGCTTGTGCTCTTGAGGGCAAGAGTATCAGTTGGAAAGGGCAGACAGGGATCTGTGAGAAGGCTGAAGATTATTGGAAAACCGTCTTTCGTTGATTTCAGGGGGTGGGGTGGGGTTACCTGTTTGATCTCTGGGACTGTGAAGCTTCAATGAAGCGAAATTGTACAAAATGAACGATTATATGAGCCTGTTTTGGCATGCTTGTGCAGCGCGCAAGCGACGTAATTGCATCGGGCTTATGATTTGCCCTCTCTTGGGCTAGATGATGACTCTACTTAATATGTACCTATATCCGTGATAACATGCAAGAATTTGAAAGGTTTGGACTATGTCATAGGATAATATGCAATGCTCCATTAATTAACCCTACACTGGTGCTTAGTGTATATAAGCGATACTAGGACAACCTAGTCATCTAAACAAAAACCGAAAAGTACTATTTTTGGTCAGACCCGCTCTCCCAGGCGGCAGCGTGGTGAACATGCTTGTCGAAACGAATGCCGATATTGATCCGAAGGACGAGTATGGTCGTACCCTACTCATACGCGGTTGAGAAAGGTCATGGAGGAGTTGCCAAGCTACTCTTTGAAAATAATGCCTACTTCCAGTCGAAGGATTGTAAGTATGGACGTACCCCGCTCCCATGGGCATTTCAAAATGGTTATCATGCTGTGGTGAACCTGCTGCTTGAGAATAAGACCCGAATTGAGTCAGAGGATGATAGCCGGATTCCTCCCGTACGGGCGGCTAAGCATGGCCATAAGCCATTAATGAAGCGACTACTTATAAAGAAGGCCGGCCATCGAATTTGATAAAGTTGGGCAGGCTCAGCTCGTACGGGCGGCGCAGAATGGTCACTAGGCAATGACAAAGCATTTTTGCAGGATAAGCAACAGTCGGAATTTTGACATCTGTGCATATTGCCATAAGAATCGCATGAAACTGGTGAAGCAAGATTATAATGAATTAGTAGTGAAGATCGCCTACGGCCGCAATGGAAGAAGTTCTAGCTCAAGGGATAATTGTTCGAAAGCGGAGAAAGGCTCGAAAGGTAGATAAAGACCAGTAGCTACCATATTATATCTTAGGCAGGCAAACAACTGGATTGGGAATTAGGCCTACCGCGCCGCCTCGACATTATATATTTTATTAGCAATCTGGAACAGGGACGTTGCGTTTTTAATCAAAAGTATTTCAACTATCAGGAAACCAAAAATTTGAGATGTCGGTTCGAACCGCACCTCGGCGGTTCTGTCGGTCGGTAGTACTCAACTCCGCGATCGGCCTGGCACAAGGGATCGGATCGCTGGTCGCAGGACCCATTCTGGCGGCTGCGTTTCAACAGGGTCTGCGACAGGGTGGGCTTGGAAAAGGTCTGCCTTACCTGGCGGTCGGATCATTGTTCTTTTTGGCCAGTGCTTTGACCTGTATGATTCGTATCGCAAATCAATCACTTAGTTCTCTCTATTCTGATGCCAATTCCCCTGACTAACCGTAGATCTTGCTACATAAGATACATATATACTATAATTAAGTTTACTGTCTTTTTTATTAAGTATATAAAATTTTTCGCTGAGATCGCGCGCGGTCGGGTGAGTGTCGGCTGGCGGCTCGCCCAATCTATGGCGCACTCACCCAAGCTCACCCGAGGTCGCGCGACCGTAAAGCGGCTTACCCGCTAGCTCACCCGGGCGGCAGCCACCCGACTCCTGGCCGCGCTTAAGCCACATATCCAACGATGCAATTCTTCTTGGCATGAGCGTGGTGATATGGGTCAATGGAGCGGCAATTTAATTTTTCCGCGACGCAATGCGCCCACAAAAAGTCAGTTGCCAAGACCAAAATTCCAGATCCCCACCTGTATCAATCGATTACCAGACAGTCAATCAAACCCATCATCGGATCAGACAACCATGACCAAATCCAAATCTACCAAGCGCAAGCGCAGCGCGCAAGTCGACCTTCCGCAAAAACTCCCAAGGCCCGTCACTAACCTTACACCGCCGCCTGATGGCACAACTCTCGAGCCCAAGCATCTCAAGACAGTCGTCTCAGACGAGGAACTCGACATCGCCATCGAGACGCTCACGACTCTCGCACAATACCCCAGCCTGGTCAAGTCGAAGGCATGCAAGGACCTCCGAGTTGCAGTCTATGACTTCCGCCAGGCCTGCACAACGGGCGTCAACACTGCTGGTACGCAGCTGGTAGGCTGCTACGTGGCCTCTATTTGATGGCGGCAACTAATTGTCCATAGAGGGCGCAAACCTGACCGCACGAATAACCGGTGCCCTGGCCGACGAGAAGTACCTCGAAGCCAAGGTCCTGCTCGCCGAGATGAGAATCAGGGGCGAACAACCCAAGATCGGAGCGTTGTGTCGCTGGGTGCGAGATTTGGACGTCGTCAGCGGCCTCTCGACGCAGCCTGAAGCACTCGACCATGTCCCTCTGGGGCGCAGCGCAAGGGACATGGAACTCCTCGGCGTCCTCGATGCCATCCTGCGCGTCAGCACTCCGATTGATACCAGCCCGAACGCCGTCGACTCAACCTCTCCCATCGCCTTCCAGTCCATCTGGGACCTCCGTCCCTCGAGAGCGCCACTCCCGGTCTACGCCTCAGTCCTCGACAAATCTATCCTGGCCGAGGCGCCGAAGTCTCCCTCTGCCCTCCGCATCATCGAACGGACCCCCGGCCCACTCCGTAAACCTCCGAACCACCATCCTGCCATCCTCTACACCACCGCCCCGAACGCCGTCCCGCTAGCTCCCGTCGGCCCGTCCATAACATACCACCCACATCCCGCGGTGCCAGGCCTCGGTCTCGCCATGGACGTACTCTCCGCCGCCGAGTGCAAGGCAATCATTGCCGCCGGTGAGTCCGTCAATTTCCTGCCCGATGCGCCCATCCGCGAAGATGGAGACATGAGCGTCCTAGCCCACAACTTCTACTGGGTTGTTGATACCACTTTCCACGACATGCTCTGGGCGCGAATCTCCCCTTATGTGCCGCCCTCGATCAACGGCCGCCGAGCCCGAGGCATCAATCGGCGCTTCCGTGTGTACCGATACGTCCCCGGCGCCGAGTACCGGTGCCACATTGACGGAGCTTGGCCGCCGTCTGGCATCCTCCCCGATGACACGTATGTGTACGACTCCTCGCCCAAAGAAAAGAAGCAGAGCTCCATGTATACCTTCTTACTATATCTGAACGACGAGTTCGAGGGCGGAGAGACGACCTTCTTCATGCCAGCTGCGCGGGAGGGAACCCTCAATGCATACCCAGTGCGACCTGTGATGGGAGCCGCTGCGATATTCCCTCACGGGGAGTCGAACGGGGCATTGTTGCATGAAGGGACAGGAGTAAGGAAGGGTGCAAAATATATTATCAGGACTGACGTAGAGTATGACGTGCAGCCTTGCGAAGAGTGATGATGAAGATACGAATACTGTAGAACTTGTCATCAAAAGGACATTCGACAAAGACCATCAGTCCTATTCGGTCTAGCCGCCACATCACACATTGGTTTTTCAAACGCTCGTTAGACTACGAACCTTGCTTTGTCGATTAGATCTAGAGATCGTTGCTATGTGCAGGTCCTAAGATACCGAGTGTTTCAGGGGAACCTAAGGCCCCAACCTTGGAATGATTTGATGCATAGTTCAGCTGGGATGACGAGGAGCTGATACTCAGCCAGCTTCTCGCCCAATATATTGCGCACTCGCCCCCCACTAAAGTATATATGAAAACCGCTTCGACTAGTCTCGGGATGGTTGACGGTTATACGATATTTTTCAGGCGTTCTATAGGAGCTTATGCTTAGAAAAAATCTCTTCTGACCCACCCCAGTATTCTTTCCATAGGTTTAAGGGTTGTCGCGAGAATCATACATAAGACTGGTAACATTCTGGATAAATTCAAGTTGCGCGTATGCACGGACCAGTGGTTTGGTATGCGGGTTTGGGCCTGATCGAGCGATCACGCAGCAACCTCATGTGTCTAGGTATAGGCTACGAGACTTAGTGACATAATGATCATAATTCTGCTCTCCGTAGTGCATGGTTGAGCCTTGAAACAATCACCAGTATCCGAACTGGGCACCAAGTGTCCATGGGTGGAGCATGGAAACCAGCAACGTCCCACTCAATCGCAGATAGCTTATTGATTACTTTAAGTACTATACTTGCAAATTGAAATATTCATCAATCAGACCCGAGGAAGAACCTTTGTCAAGCTCCTATGCGCCCCCCTCTGTTATAAGCTTCAACATGTTGGCCCTGACCGAAAGAAGGCCTACATGCTCTACGACATGACGGGGCATGAATTTGTCAAATGGTGGCTAAAGACCGGCTTAGATAAAAAAAAAAAGGATTCGGTGGGAAACAAAGCGGTCATCGGGTATATGGGAGAACTTCGAGCAGGTTGCGCAGGCTCTTGATGGCAAGTCAAAAATTATTTGCAAGTGAGGTGGCGGGATTCTTGACCATCCTCATAATGATAAGCATGGAACATTAACAATGACAAGGCACCTTAAAGGGAGCCAATGTCGCAATACAGCTGCTAGTAGTGCTAAACAGCAGGATATTAAGTTAATAATACATGATATGGTAAGCTCTAATCTAGTCCTCCTCCTGATCCCAATCCCGGTCCTCCTCAAACTCCAGATCCCATCGCCCCGAAAGCCCATCCTACTCTTCCTCTTCTCCTCCGCCATCTTCGTCATAATATGCACTATCCTCCGCACCTACTACTCTCTCAAAATCCTCTCAACCCTTAGCATAGCCTTGGGATGTGCTGATCGTGATTGCTTCGTGGTAGTCATCGTGGCCTCGCTTCCAGGAATAAGGCCTCTATTTCGCAATACTCGCTCGATCGGCTCGTCAAATCAGGCCCGTACGACAAACAAACAGTCATCCGGTCATCTCGGGTCTTTCCCACCGAAGCTCCGCGGCAATAACAAGACGTATATCTCCCCGAGCTCCAACCATACAGATCGGTTTGAGCTTCTCGATTGGCAGGAGAGGTCTCTGTCGCAGAGGAGACCGCCACCGGCGGACAGCGAAGAGTGTATCCTAAATCACAAGCAGAGTTTACCGGATCAGCGGCATCCGCACGGCATCAAAGTAACGCACGAATTGATACTGGAACACGATCAGATTGATTCTTTTGTACGGCATTAATGACGTGTAATTGGTCTGTTGTATCGTTGTCCGGCTGCCAGATGAAAATCTATATATAGAGCACGTTGTCGTTGAGACCTCTGAATGGATTACAAAGACTTTTTCTGCCATTATGGATGTACGATATTGTGGACTTGCTGAAATCCACGGTTTCTGTAATATATATGGGTATATAGTAGATCTCCTCCCTAGTCATGAATTCAAGAACCTCATGTTCTTGGTTGTTAAGTCAATAAAGCCGTCACCATAACATCAGTTAGAAAGTGTCGATTAAAAGGAGTCCCCCAAGAGCTTTGGATCTTGACAGAACGCAATAGCAAAAAGGCAATTACAGGTTGTCCATATGATTTCTTAGTGCTAAATGTAGCATGGACAACTTGGGATGTTTAGTTTTACAATGAGCGAACCCACGACAATATATGGGAGTGATCCTTTTGATCACTGAAAATACTTCCAATAACTCCTTTAATCTGGTCCTATCATGGCTGACTAGAATATGCCGAAGCCTATATTAGGATAAAAATGATGGAACTGGAAGGAAACACCCCAAAGAAGGATGAGATCTAGGCGCATCTAGGTCTCTGATTATTTCAATATACAGTTTCTTGATCTAAGCATGTTAGATCTACCAACGACCAATCTACCAACCTAGACCGGTTATTGAACTAAAGCGCTATACCACCCAGTCTTTCTCGAAGACAAGACATGCTTTAGTTGTAAAAGACCTGACGAGAGAGCAAAGTTTCAAAATTAGAAAGTCCTGTTACCAGCCAGGGAAACCGCATGTTATAATTCAACAGCAGACAAAAGAGACTATAGCGAATAGGCTAGCTTCGATATCAGGCGTATCAGAAATTATCTCCAATTGCATATATCTTGATCCCGCCACCAGATCTAGCGGCGTCTAGCTTATGCGGGCCAGACTTGAAGACGTGTCCACGACTGATGAATTTCCCAGAATAGAGCCGTCCCTTGCGACAGCCTCCGCAAATGCCCTCGGGTGATAGGTCGGACTAGTGTATGTAGTCTGGAAGCCTTGTTTGTCGGCTTTAGTCAACAACGTCATCTGATCCGACGCAGACGTTGTCCCATAAAGGTTCCAATGGTCAACATCCGTGGCTCCGTTCCAGCTTACCCAGAACGTAGTTGCGGCGCTGGGTGAAGGCGCATAAGCTTTAAGGGCAAGATCGTTACTTGGCTGTCCAGACCAGTTAAACCTAAACGCCCGATAATTCATTGTTTTCGGGTTATTCAACGTAGCGAAGAAAACTGGGGTGCCGTCTTCGGTATGCTCTGAGATCGAGGGGTTACTGCCCCATCCGATAATGGCGTTCTTGTTCGGTAGTATCTGGAAGTTCCCCTGACTCGTTGAAAGCAGGCCAGAGTTCGGAGCCTGGTATCTTCTGACCAAAGTTGAGGAGTTCGTCGTATGATTGATGGACACAATTATTCCTGAGGAAGTGGATGATGTGTTCCGATACAGGTTACTAGCATTATCGAAAAGTGAAAGAACGGTAACGTTGTCGTCCTCCTGGTAAAAGCGAGCGTCATGCTGGGAAGAGAAATTGTAATCCTTCATTTCTATAGAAGAGTTCATGCCGCCCAATCGCCACAGTACGGATCCGTCTTTCCCCGAAATTTTATAAACGCAGCTTGTATGTCTAGCAGACACCAGATAATCACCATCGGAATTTTTGTCCACTGAGTCGAGGTGGAAATAATCCCAAGCAGTGGCGTTGCTGAGGCCATCACCCACAACCGTGTTGAGACGGAGAGGGGTATAAGTTTCCGAAAGCCCGACATGATCAATGGAGTTCCACTCAAACATAACCTTGCCTGTGGGTATGTCAATCTCTTGAAACACGCCACCCATAACCCATCCGTTGTCGGCTGGTATATTGTAGGCTTCCAGGTTGTAACGCCGTGGCTGATAAATTGCGATAAGTATAGTCGTATTATCTAGAATCTTCAATTCGTGCATGTCGCTCAATGTCAGCCCATTACCGCTCTGAACGGTGGCCACTTGTTTATAGTCTTTGTTCAATATGACACTATGACCCCTGGCATATCCCTCAGACTGTGTTCCCTGGAAATAGCAAAGGTGTTCTGAGTCCTCATAAGGGCAGACTTGAAGATCATGGAATAATTCAGTTGTTGAGCCATCTGCACCACTCCACACTAGATTCTATTCATATGTTAGAACCCCATTCTCGTGACGCTAGAAGGGGTGAGCATACGCCATCATTGTCAAAGATGTAAGGTCCTGGAAGTTCTGTCTCATATGGAGCAATAAATATGTAACCTGGCGTTATATGAGTATCATTTTTGAGGCTAATGTCCATAATTGGGACGCGAATGTCCGGCCTCTACATGGGTTGATCAGCTCTCGATGCCATTTCAGTCAAATATAACGCAAAAGTGAACACCCACAGATTGGAAGGAGGTCCATGTTACAGTATCACTACTGACCATGCCAACCATGACGAATATGTATACTATAGTAGGGACTATAGCCCTGTATGACAGTGGGACATGGTCGCTTGACAGTGTCATTATCTCCTTCGGGTGCACAAGCTCTGTAGTTATAATCGCGGGAACCTTGGAAGGCCGTCGGAAGTTTGATAGGATGGAATGGCGACCTCCTGCATGAGCACTTGCGAGGAAGTGAAGTATAACGAAGGACTAAAATCTAAAGGTGAGGCTCTATATATAGTTTTATTTCATCTAGGTCTTCAAAGAACGAGTATATGAAGATAAAAAAAATGTGAATGTTGCAACTCCATGAAGCTATTACATCATGACTTTAGGGCTACAATATTACAATTATTTCCCAAGGCCGGAGCATTTCGGTAAAATAGCCTTCCAAGGGTACGAGCCTTGGCACTGCGGAAGCATGGGAAAGCTTCGATCAAATATTCGAAGCTACCCTTTCGGATAGAGCCTCGGGAGCTCCGGCTAGCCTTTGCCCGTCAGCCCACTGTTCAGATAGAAAACCCCAGCCCCAGACGCCATTCGTTTTTACTACTGGTGCCAGCATCGTCCTTAGTATGTAACCCAGTGAAACCCAGGCAGTCGTCAAGTCATGTGGCGCTGAAAGGAATCTGGGAAATTACAAGCCAACCAGAGCGCTGAAAGTCAATTCTAGGTTGCCAAGATCATTGAAGCTAGGAGGATGGCCAGATTCGAGATTGTGATTGGGTCTTCGAGACGCTGTAGCCCCACATGGCGTACTCAAGCCCTGATAACTGGGAGCCAGTATCCGATAGCATGGCTAGATCAACCTTATCGTAAACCTAATCATGATCCTCCAGAATAGCATGTTTCATGATTGGGAGGGACAAAATTCAATCAACAGCTCGCTCAAGCTCGCTCAAAACTGATCGTTAAGTTCTTGCTACGTCCCGGGGGACAGTCATCCCCAGCTGTTCCAGGTAATTGCAATCTCGTGTTGAGGCCGTAATCTTTGGAGCTTCCAACAATATTGATTCGCTTGGGTTAGACACTCTTGGCTTGACATCACTGTAGTTTAGCGATCGCAACTCCATTAAGGCTGAGTAGGAACTGTGAGTGTGCACATGTATAGCGTTAGGGAAATGTCTGGTCCTCCACGTTGAAATTTAACTCAATCAGGTGCCTACTTTGACGTCATGGACTGGCGTTGTCCGTGCAAATTGCGTCGTAGTGGCCAGACCAACCCACTGCGTTGTATCATTTTTGATTGATATATATCGCAATCGACTATGAGAGCCGTTAGGAACTTTTTGTTTGGAAGCACTGCCTAGTCATCACTTGCTTTCCCAATAAATACACAAATATTCGTGAATTATTCTTATTACAAGGCCCGACATACGCGATGGCTAAAAAAAGCAGCACATGTCACCCAAGCCCGCATAGGCGGACATTATTGGTTACGTACCCTCGCACAGCATCAAACCTCCTCATCAAGATGCTGTCCTTGGAAGACCAAGACAAAGTCGTCTCCAACGAGAAAGGCGGCTACTTCTTCTGGGACTCGTTTCTGAAGGGGCGCACGACAATGTCCACTTTCACCCCTGCTGAGAATTGGACTCGCGAACAAATCGAGGAAATGCAACAGGTCTTTCAACAGGATTTCAGTGACCTGGAAATTAAATCGCGATTAGCTGAATCGCAAGGCAAGGTGTTTTTTGGAAAAGAACATATTCAGTGGTTCACAGATCCAGCTATCAATAGCAGTACGACTTCACCAATCAATATCACGATTCCAAGCTCATACAACACTGCCACAGGCTTCTCAGCAAACAACCCCACTATATTTCCGGACGGATACCTTGCAACATGGAGACTTACTTTCCTGATACGTCACCCCGCGTTGGCGTTTCCATCTTTTTACCGAGCTATGAGACACCTCGAAAGCGAAGACTTTGCAGAGTCTCATGAGATACAACCAATGATGGAATTGAACACCACTCTAAGATGGACTAGACAACTCTATAACTGGTGTTGCGAGCACAAAATTGGCTATGACAGCGGCCTGCCTCTTCCATTAATTCTGGACGCAGAAGACGTTATCCATAGTCCAAAGGTTGTGATAAAATACGCCGACCTTATAGGTCTAGACCCGGCACGTGTGAGATTTGAGTGGGAGGCTGGCATTGCAAAGAGTGCGCATATTAATTGGAGTGGGACTGGCGAAAGAGGCCCCGAGACAATAATGAAGGCCACCATTGACAATTCGTCATCTATATTGAAGGACAAGACGCCTGCGTTGGTGGATATTTCACTTGAAAGGAGGGGATGGGACTTGGAGTTCGGTGAAATCTTTGGCCGACAAATGGAAAAATGGGTACGAGATGCAATGCCGGATTATGATTATCTCAGGGCTAGACGGCTGCAAACATAAGATGCGGGACGTGACATGAAGGGTCGCAGCGATTGGCATATTGTTGCTGAAGAGAGCATAATACAATTGCAAATGGTTCGCCTAGCTGTAGGACTAAAGATAACAGGTATTGACATAAAAAGGGTAGCAGGCCACTTGGACAATATTGTGTATCCAGACAAATAATCTTGTGGCGATGTAGTTGGGGCAAAGGGATAAACGCCTCTCTGTTTCACTGGTTGTGCGTCTAGACCCTTAATTTAATGTCCTTACCAGCAATACCTTTATTAAATGTCAATTTCGCGATGTGCAGCGATTATAGATTTATATGTCTGTGCTCTACCTCAAGTGACGAGTTTTCTAAATTCACGGACCTATCTTCTCGTGCCTCAGGGACCTTTCCCATGCTCCAGAGGCGGAACAGACCCGAGGGGCCGTCGAGCACAACTATCAACAACTCATGATAGTCCTAGCCACAGTCTATTCAGCATGCAGAATATCTAACCTAGAATCGCATGAACATGGTGTAGGGGGCTACTAAGCTATTGGAAATATAGTCATAGTGCGGTAGTATCTTGATGGACCTTTGTAGATGGGGCTGAATTAAGATTGATGCCCTGGACTAGTCAACGATCGATTAGGACCACTTCCTGGCCCGTCCTATGCCGTATGCGTAACTTGGCCTCTGCTATTATTGCTTTTCCCATACCCGGAAAGGAACGACAAGATTCACTGCTCAGTGTTGAGCTATTGTTTCAAAAAGAGGTCAGCAAAGAGTGCTCGTACTCCTAAGTCTTTGGTACAGAGCTGCATAGCCTCGTATATCTCAGTCTCAGATGATATTCAAAGCGGACATGCTTATTGGGAGCTATATATATGTTTCAGCTTCTCCCATGGATCATTAAGCTCTTCTGGTGGGAATAAAACTTGATCCGCCAATCAAGGTTCATGGGTGGCAAGCGACTCCTTCAAATCCGGCTCGGGGGCAAGATTTGACACAACCAAGGTACAACGATCTTTAGGACGCTGGAATAGCTTGCACAGTCAGCTGCGCAGCTCCTTAGATCTACGGCTCTGTCAATATTAATCTAGCCAAACACACCACATTCTAGCGCTTCGATCTACTAACCCGGAACGTTGGTACGATCATGCCCCAAACGCCACGGGTCACGAATGAAAATGAGCGGAGTGTCTCAAAGATAGAAGTGTACTTTGGTACCGACTAGGTGTCGTATCCAGATCAATCGTGAGCACGGCCCTACCATACCTGAGAGACCTCTGCTGAGCGTCTGGTATTCTACGCATCGCACAATCGAGCCATTTACAGGACAGAATACACGTTTTATTCAGCTCACTATCATTGCCATTGTGAGATAATAATATTAGTGACAGAATGGGGGGTGGAGGAATCTAGATGTACCTCCCGAGTCATAAGATTTAACATACCAACGCCAGAATCAGCTTATGGACAGGTCTAGCCAGATTATTCTAGGATGCGAACCTCCACAATTTGTGACCCTCGCCTGTTCAAACATATAACCCGTCAGTGCGTCCTCAATCTCCCCCTAGAACAGACCAGAGAATTACGATCCGCCTATCCAGATCAATTCCAACGCAACTGCACACCCCAACAAACCCCGCAATAAGCCTTCAATATGAAGTCACCTCTCTATCTTCTCACTGCTCTTCTTCCCCTGCTTGCTCAGGCTTCCCCAACACCTGAAGGCGAGGACTTTGACGATTCCGTCATCGAGGAGAGAGACTTCTGCCGAGTCCAGAAGAGCTTCCAGTACTGGAAGTATCCTTGCTCTTCGAGCGATACGACCGGTCATGCAAACCAAGGCGATACTGTGCACTTTATTTGCAAGTACAAGTACGTTTGCACTGTTAATATTTTTTGGCTGGGAAAGATCAAAGCGTTGGTGCTGACCACCCTACAGGACTTGGTACAGAACCCCCAGAGGATGGGTGAAGGAAAGCGACAAGCCCAAGAAATGCCGTACGTTTCCTCGTCTTGAGATCTAGAGTGGCTCCTCCGCTGACATGTCTATAGATGGACCTAAGCCTTCCTCGCAATGCTAGAGGTTTGTCTCTATTCTCGTCTTTGTGAGGCCGATCGAAGGCTTACAGGATCGACGTCGCAAACCCATACTTTCTGATGACTACATTGGAAAGACGTGGGACGCTGTAATGTCAATCTCTCAGTAGCTTGTCGCGATTGTTTTTTTTTTTTCACTAGTTTTCATTTGGTATTTGTAGCCGTCTCACCATTAATGTATAAAAAGACAAAGAAAAAAAGATAGTACAGGAAGATGTGTGGTGGCTTGCAATTTGGTTTTATTGTACTTAAATATATCAATGCACACTCGTATGTTTCTCAAGGGAAATTCATTTCCAACTCAAGATAGATACGTTTATGTGAGTAATACACTTGAATTGTAGCCCACTTGATGACTCGCAATACATGCTCTAATAGTGGCTATGAGAGTAGGATAACTGCAGTGCGTGTTGCTTATGCAGAATGAGAAGTCAATACGCTGTGCCAAGCATAAGGATGCGTTACGCTGCTTGAGCACAACTCGGTAGTGCAGGGTATCAACTATAACATATGTTTCAACCATGGTGGCCTGGGTAGGGCTGTTTGTAGCCAGTTACTGAGGTTGATGCGGATCCAATGCAAAGGTGAGCTTTTCTTACCTACGCGTAACATGCACGGTAAATATAGTCTAGTAGCACCCACAGCAAAGGTTCATGGCTATGATGACCTGTGATAGTTGAAATTTCAAATCAGAGTCGTTGCGGGGGGTAAAGGTGATGGGGTTTATAACGGTGAGTGGCATTCTAAAACCTTGTCTACTTGAGCTTCCTTAGATTCACTCTTGTCTTCATCTTCCGCCTAGTAAATATAGAAAAATAGAAAAGCATTAAGTGATGTAAAGCAAGGTCTCATTCTGGTAGTGCAGTACTGTAACTCATATATAGAGATCTACTGCAGTTAACACTCTCCTAAACTGAAGGCAATCATTATAGACCTAGAAAACCAGGGAGAGGACAAAAGTCACAACAGTCAAGCATGTTTTTGCCAAATTGAACTCCCACATCCTCACACAAGTGATGATTCTCCCAGTTCAGACAGGGTGATAGTAGAGCAGCATTGCCTCCCATCACCACTAGTGACTGAAGGTTCCTTGCCTTATGCCCTAGTGCTTGTCACACTTGCAGCGCCTCCAATCCCAGTCGCGACAGTGGGGTTCGAAGTTATTGCACCATTTACCCTTACAATGACACTGCTGCCAGTCCCAGTCACCCGGTTTACAACGATGGTCGTCCCGATCACACTTTCTCTTGCACTTACACTTGTGCCAGTTCCAATTCTTGCAGTTCCAATCGTAGTTGTCGCACCATTTACCCTTACAACGACACTCCTGCAAGTCCCAGTCACCCGGCTTACAACGACGGTCGTCCCGATCACACTTCCTCTTGCACTCACACTTGTGCCAGTTCCAGTTGTGGCAGTGCTGATCGAAATGGTCACACCATTTGCCTCTGCACTTGCACTTGTCTGAGTCCCAGTGACCTGGTTCACAGCGAGATTCTTCGCGATGGCATTTACGGTCCCGCTGGATGTGATCCAACTTCCAGTCGCCGGGGTTGGAATCTCTTTCGGACAAGATATTATCACGAGCTATACGGATTAGAAACATCCCTTAGGACTTAGAACCAGGACGTACACTGAACACTGTCTTCATCACTAGGCTCGGCCCTGGGCGATGCAGCTGCTAGGCTGAGAAGAAGGAGGAATAGGGTAGCAAGATTGATCTTCATGATGAGGGTCTTAGAAGCAATGTTTTTATACGGCCAAAGTATCTTTCAGGTGAAGCTGATGATGATCAGATAGTTTTGATGTTGATGCAAATCTGAAGGATATCCCGGTGACATGTGCAGTTTATATAGGTTTCTATGCAGTAGGTATGTATAGGGTACTAATATGGGCTAAATTCTTACAAACTACATCCGTACTGACAGGCCGTCGGTTCTAGACGAAACCGACATGATCGGAAGCCATTTTTAGAACACGACTCCGCTGACTCAAGTATGAGTGCCGCAAAACAAAGTGAGAGGGATAGTGAACTTCGAGGAAGAGATCTGAGACATCCAAGGAATCCTACAAAGTCAAGAGCTTGTACTCAGCTATAGTGTAGCCAAATGCGGCCTATTCATCCTAGTCAGGTGCTATGTGTGGTCAGAATGACCAGATTTATGACCCTAACTGTTTAAAATTGGATACAGTCCATCAGATTCCGACATCCTTGGAAACGGTTCTGCTACTACCAGACCCAGAGATGAGCGACAGAACGACCGGGTACATTCTGTACCATGGATGCCCTAGAAACACCGGGGATGTGGCAGATATATCAAAACTTTAATGACTTTTCTGCTGCGGCTTGCGAAAGTACCATAGCTGCCACACAACCCGTAGTTGAGCCTTTTTTTAAGAAAGATTCTCGGTATCCTTGTCCAGGAATAATGGCTACATTGTCTCAGGTAAGCCTGGGTTCAAGCTCGCATAGAACCAGTCAATGCGTTTAAAGTTCCATTCGACACTTCTGGCCGACATCAGATCCGTGCAATTAACTCTTAGCCTCCGTCGCCATCCACTCAACTAGAGTTCCGCGTTGCTTGGCACCTCGGTATCTTGGCTGACCTCAACTATGGGCGTCATATGATTGACCCAGTGATCTGGACCCGCGCTGTACGATCCTAGGATAGGGATTTCTACGCCTGGGAGCTGATCCATTCCGAAGAAGCGCCTTTCCTGCTCTGAGAATAGTGTCTTCTAACCGTAAGTCTGTGTTAGTATCGATAGTCTTACAACTGCCCTTTCTTATTATTATTCTATTTTTTCCGAAGCTGTTAATAATTCTGTCACCCTTGCTCTCCTAAGGCAGGGTAATTCTGTATAACCATGCGACGTCTATGTACCCAATCAAACCTGCCCGCTGGTACATAGAGAAGCTCAATCAGAATCCGTTCTTGCGCTTCCTTTTTATTTACCGATTACTATCTGGTCCCACTACCAAGATCTTAGTATTAAAATATCACTGAACTGCAGCTGTGCCAAAACACTGATCTCATCCAACCAATCGTGGCCGCTGCGCCACGATAAATGGGCAGAAGCAACGGCCACCGAACAATAGCCAAGGCTACATTTTCGCCGTATTATATAGCAGTAGGGTCATCAAGTTTACTTTCCTGCCATGGTAAAGCTTATCCACTCATAGACTAATCTTGCTACAAGAGGGTAAAATATATAAGGCTGCCTAAGTACCCATTTTCTGCTTTTCATCCTCAAGTCATTTAGTAACCATCGTCCCTAGCCGCCGCCTTTTTGCTCATTTAATTCCTTCCGCAGTCACTTCCTTCAATGTGATCTCAATTCTTTTTTTTTTTTTCATTCCACCACCTCCAGCCAAAATCTCCTTGAGTGGCCCATGAACTCCAAAGTCAACGCCAGAGTGCTCCACATTTCGGATGGCCACTGGCTTTCGCTCCGACTCGTAAGATGTCAGTAGACCAGGCATAGCTTGACCTTTCCTAATTGATGCCATCTTCCATCCGAGGTCAAAAGCATCACTAATGCCCATGTTCATTCCACAGCCACCGGTCGGTATGTTGTTGTGCGCTGCATCTCCCGCAAGAAAGACGCATTGATTTGGACTTGTCCAACTCTTTGTTACGGCAATACTTGGTCTCCAAATAAGACGCCACCAAGACTTCTTCGAGTTCCACCTCATAGTCGCCGTATAATCCACCCAAAACTCGATACACTGTCTCAAGAAGCTCTAAATTCTCTGGCTTTGCTTCCACAGCATGAATAGATGGACAGTCCATGGATCTATCTCATATTGGGCGATACTGTGGTGGCAGGGCCAAAAGGACTGACTAAGGGGTATTCAACTTATAGTCAACCGGCAGGCACGCACAATTACAGGCATGCTCAGGACTACCCCCCTAGGGCCCCTGATCAGAGAGGCAGGGCTCTACCTAGCAGAGGCCCTGCTAGATAGACGCCAGAGGCAATATACCCTAAGGGTCTTAGGGCTGCCTAGGGGTCATCCAGCCACAGAAGTTTCTACCGGTAAGCTTTCCTGAAGGAAACCAGCATGTCCAACCCGGGGAGCAGCCTCTAGAGGATCTAGCATTGGTTGAAGCCCTAAAACACAGGCTCCATGG